>LR990307.1:3015000-3495000 GCA_905147355.2 Apotomis turbidana | reverse complement strand
AAAGTATTGAGTATTGAAGAAGAAGAAATTTTGTAAGAAGATACGTTATATACAGTGTTCGGATTACGATGTGCAATTTTCCGGGACTTCGTAACTGGGATTGCTACGGTGAAGCTAAAATAAAATACGTGTGTCTGTTCAAAGTATTACCCTGTTCAGTTTTTTTTTTTTTTATTAGCCCTTAATAGCTACCCACTGCTGCGCAAAGGCCTCCCTCTCTTACGCCACTCGTCTCTATTGGCTGCATGCTCCCTCCACTCCTTACTAAATGCATCCAGGCCATCCCGCCATCTTCTTTTCGGTCTGCCTCTGCTCCGGTAACCTTGCGGTGTCCAGTCGCTTCAGTTATAAAAAAGATATATACTTAGGTATATATTGTTTTGATGCATCAAAATTATTGTTTTTCTATTCCAACTCTAATATAGGTACTTAACAAAAGTCCTGTAAAAGTACTTATATAGTCTATTGCCCAAAACGCACTGTTAAACGATATTGTATTAAAATGTCACAAAAAAGCGCTTTTCCGGGAGTCCCCGGGGTATATCCATATTAAGTATGGCATTTAAAGTCATTCACCCCAATTTGCACACCCAATCCGAACACTAGTTATACACTCACATGTCAGCTGCAACATTTGCTTTCCAGTCATTCATCCCATCTGTCACTTTCCAGAGATCAACTAAAGCATAGCTATAGCAATAAACTACAATTGACTTATTAATGGTTTCACTTTTATAGTAACCTATCTACTTATAAAGAAATGATCTTCTTTTATGCTTGATTTCATCGAATTTTTATTTCATAGTCATATGTATCCCCAAAAGTCACACATTTTTCATAAATCTTGATAGATTAGGTAAGGTTCGGGTTGAGTATACCATTAAAAAGTATTTTATGGTTTCAAAAAGATAATGTTTTCGGTGAAATTATATTTCTATGAAATGATAATTCGATGAAAAGTTTGTCTGTGAAACAAGAGTAAACCACTTATAAAATATAATTAATGCCCACGAACTTCATCACAAATACTCAGATACACAACATGTTAAACTTATAATACCCCTCTTTTTTTCTCGGTGGTTAGAAATATGAAATACGTTGTAAAAGAAAGTATTAACAACCGGCCAAGAGCATGTCGGGCCAAGCTCAGTGTAGGGTTCCGTAGTTGCCCATCCTTCACAGTAGACGGCTTATAACAGCGGTTGTAAGCCCGAGGATTAAATTACGAGAAAGATTTCAAGCTCTATAAAAAGATCGTTATTTATTTTATCGTATGGCATGTATGAAGTCACTGGATTACATATAAAAATAATTTATAGTTAGAATTTTGCCCTTCCCAGGTACGCGACTGCTTCTTCTGATAGGATCTTAAAATCGTCTACATGGCCTGCGTATTTAGTAAAGGGGCATTCCAGAATGATGTGGTTGATGGTCTGGTCTGGATGCCCACAGTTACAGGCAGGAGAGGAGCTCCAGCCCCATTTGTACCAGTGGTGTCCGCAGTTGCCAACTCCTGTTCTTATGCGGTTGAGAGCGGACCACACCCGGCGGGGTTCCTTGAAGCCCGCTGGGGGCACTCGCAGGGATAGAGCAGCGAAAGGGTTCGCTTGGTCTCTGAGGGCTTCCCATTCTTCGCTCCATGCTTCCTCCAGGGTACGGGTGGTCGGGCAATTTCCCATCAGTAATGCAGGGGGGTTTCGGGATTTGAGGCGTTTTCTTCCGAAGCCCTCGAGGTCTTGGTGGATTGGTAAGTCAGGACTACGGTGCGCTTTCGCTAGTTCGCGTTGGAGGCATTTTTCTCTTCGCAGGTCGCAGGAGCTATGTTGCTAAGAGCGGGGAGCCAGTGGGTGGGTGTTGGCTTAAGGCATCCTGTTATTAGACGGAGAGTCTGGTTAAGCTGCGTATCAATGGCTGAGGTATGAACACTATTCATCAAAAAGGTCGTAAATGCCAAAGTAACTACTTATTACCTTCTGGAAGTTAGCGATTATACGCGCCAGATTGAGCGGAATGTTTTAATGCAGTTTCAGTATGAAACTTCACTAATATATGTAATGTTCAAAGTATAAGGACACCGCGCTGCACTAATACGTCATCTTAAAGAAAATTATGATTTTTTGCGAAAATTCAAAAACGGCTCGACCGATTTTATTCAATAAAGTATTCATTGAAAATACTTACAAAGGCCTCATTTTCATGATTTTTTCCATAATTTTTGTCCCGTGCTATGTTTCGGATTTCCAGAGCGAATATTTACAAAACTGCCGACTTTATCAAAAAATAGTGTTTGGAGACCCCTATTATTTTTTAAAGACCTTATTCAACGACACCCCACACACGTGTTAGAACGAAAAAAATAATTAACCCCCGCTTTAGGTGTACAAGAGGTACCCGTTTTTTTTTGTCGGCGTGATACATGCACGTACTCATACCAAATTTCAGCTTTCTAGTACTATTGATCACGAAGCTATGCCGCGGACGGACAGACAGACAGTCGGGCAGACGGACAGACGGACATGGCAAAACTATAAAGGTTCCTTGACTACAGAACCCTAAAAAGATGGTTTTATAGCGATTCATTTTCTGCTCCAGGGGACCATCTGACAACCCTAGATGGGGCCTCATTTTTAAGGATTAGACCAAGATTCAGGGGCCTGGAAAATTGCAGTTTGAATCTTGCGTAGTTCTAAAGTGTCCTTTATAGTGGCAAACAGTATGGTATTTTACGTTAGTTATAGAAAAAGTTTTAACAGCAAACGAGCGACCCGCCCTGACTATGCACGGGTGCAATGCTGATAAATTTTGCATACATATAAACCTTTCCTCTGGACTTACTCTATCTGTTAAAAAAACCGCATTAAAATCCGTTGCGTAGTTTTAAAGATCTAAGCATGCATAGGGACAGAGAGACAGATAGACAGCAGGAAGCGACTTTGTTTTATACTATGTAGTGATTAGGCTTTAGAACTTACTAACTTTCAACTGAATCTTCTAAAAAGAGACATTACATGTTTCATAAATTTACACCCTGTATACTTTTGTATACAGGGTGTAAATTTATGACACATGTAATGTCTCTTTTTTATGTGGGTATATACTATAATTTTTATATTAAACCGTTGATGCAAAGATCAAAGCTCAAAGATTTTTTTTAATGCGTAACCTGGTGACTAAGGTGTATTCTTTCAAATAAACAATGCAAAAGATCGACACACAAAGCATAAGGAAAAATTCGGAAGGTAGATAACCTTAACGCCCAGATGGGCGTTAGGGTGATGGAAAGGTCCGGAAAGGAACGGGAATCCAGAGGTACCGGGTTCGATTCCCGGTGTCTTCCTCCAGGTTACGCATTTAATTTTTTTTGTGTTTTTTTATTTTTGTATCAATGAATTGTGGTGTACCCACTTAAAAATAATGAGACATTACAGGTTTCAATAATTTATAGATTGACGTTGCTCAAGTAATTGTTAATGAATGCAAGATGATGGACTTAAGTCTAGCAAGAAAATATATCAAAAATAAATCAACTTGATCGTTAAACCTTCATTATTAATATCAATATCATCCAAGATCCAAAATGCACTGATTACAAAAAGGTGTAACCGAGACGGCGATATACAAGCGGTTGTAAGTGCAAGCGAGATCGGTATAGTATCAATCGATCACGTTGCCATGGCAACGGGAGAGCAGTTAGACTACTTTGTAAAGAGATATTTTGTCATGATACCTTTGAAAAGAGAGGTCCTGTGTTTTTTCTAGCACTTCTATCTAAAAGACAAACAGCTGAAAAGATTAACTGTTATTTTTGACTGAGCGAGCGAAGCGTTTCTACTTCAGCTTAGCCAAAAAAAAAGGGTGTTTGGAAGTTCGGATTTATGGCTGTTCTCACCTACAGGCCACATTTCTCAATTCCCTAATTCAATTTCATTCATATAAATCAAATGGTATAGACTTGACTGTAAATCTTAATGATATCCCCATTAATGAGGCACATAGTGTAAAATTCTTAGGTTTATATATTGACAAACATCTAAATTGGAAACAACATATTGACTCATTATGCTCTAAATTAGCAAGGTTCGTTTTTGCTTTAAGAAAACTTAAAAACTCCGTTTCCACTCAGGCAGCATTAACTGCATATCACGGTTATGTAGCATCTTCTCTTAACTATGGTCTATTGCTGTGGGGCGGTTCAGTTGACGTTCAGGCAGTTTTCTTAGTTCAAAAAAAATGCATACGTGCAATAGGTAGTGCTCGTTATGATGAGAGCTGTAGACCGCTCTTCCAAAAATTCCAAATACTCCCGTTAGCTTCCATGTACATACTGAAAGCGTGTATGTTCACAAAGAGCCATCCTGAGTATTTTAAAAAATATGATGAAATGTTTACTAGGAAACTGCGAGCGCAATATAAAAATATGTTATATCATCCACCATGTAAATCCGATATATATAAAAAAAACGCTTTCAATATGTGCATTATTTTATTTAATAATCTTCCAAATGAGCTTAGAATGTTGGATGGTAAAACATTCAAGACAAGGTTGACTGGATGGCTTCAAGATCAGTGCTTTTATAGTGTAAAAGACTTCTTAAATTATAAAGCGTAGACAGTATGATTAATTGATTATTAACATTATTTATATAAATTTAGAATCTTGACATTGCCTTATTGTAATATTTTATTAGCTTTCTAAGTTATGACATACAAGAGTGTTTTTATGATACTTAACAGCGAAAATGGTTGTCAAGTTATTTAATTAATTTGCATGTTGACTTCATGTTGACTGAATGCTGATTCTATTATGATGTAATAAGACCAAATATTATTGTAACGCGTTCTTGCAAATAAATATTTCTATTTCTATTTCTATTTCTATTTCTCAACCGATTCTCAGGATATTGTGTGAGTAGGTTCGATAAGTATTTTTTTTGTCGTATCAGTTTTTCGAAGTTATTCAAAATGGTGGAGATAAGGTAAAAAAAAATCTGCCAATCAAAAATTAATGTATGTATAAACACTTTATTGTACATAAAAACAAGAAAAACACATTACAAAAGAATAAGCATGTACAAAGGCGAACTTATCCCTTTAAGGGATCTCTTCCAGTTAACCTTTGAGCAAATGAGTGCTAAACAAATGTAAATGGCAGACAAACCAAGCAACATGTACAATTCAAAGGAAAATTAACTCGCGAGACTTCACATAATTTCACGTGAATTGGTTGAGAAACGCGACCTTTAGACGAAAACAGCTGGGCAACAGGCATCCGAACATACGAAAGTATTTTTGGCCAAGCTACAACGGAGAAGCATCGCTCGCCTCGCTCGTTCAAAGAAATGAAATGAAAATATTTATTTCCGAGCAATACCTTAACAATATGGTTGTATCAACATGGTCTGCCTTTATTGACGTGCAATATACAGGGTGATCAATCCAAATGGGTCAGTAGGGATAAAACTAAAACTATAAGAGAAGGGAAATCTGTTCTTAGGAACCATGGCGTCGATTTTAGATTTAATATAAACTGCATTAATTTTTTTTATAATATAATGTATGGAAAAAATATGTCCCTACTAGGCTCCTCTGTTACAGACAAGATAAATCGTTCTTTCACCTGTTCATTCAATTTCCTCTTTGCATATTATAATGTGAAAGAATCCGTCCAACTATCGGAAAACACTCGAAACTTTGTTAGGTCATTAAAGCGCGGATTGCATTAGATGGTTCGAGGAACGAGCGGCGCAAGGGATCGAACAAAAAGTCATAAAAATTTTAAGACGTAGCTACCTGTACTTAGTACTGATGGTTGGCGAAATTCGAAAGGTTATCTAGCGTTAGGGTGGTGGAGAGGTTAACACGCTGGACTGGTAATCCAGAGGGTTCGATTTCCGGTCTCTTTCGACAGGCTACGCATATCATTTTTTTGTACTTGATCTTTCTATCATTGATGATTTGGTTAGATTCATTGAAATTCCTCTTGTATGTGTAAAAAAGGCAAAAAAAGCTCTCAAAAATATATTTTAGTAAAAACCTTGTTCAATGACGACGCGTTTGGCTCGGATTGTAGACACCTGCCTACTGAGCCGGCGGTCCCGGGTTCGAATCCCGGCCAGGGCAAAAATTTGTGCTTTGGTCATGGTTGTTGTATGTATTTAAGTATATATTTATCTATATAAGTACGTATATCGTCGTCTAGTACCCATCCACAAGCCTTCTTGACCTTAATTTGGGACTAGATCAATTTGTGTGAGGTTGTCCGATATTAAAAAAAATAAATAATAATAATTAAATATTAAAAATAGACCTCATTGAGATTTATTATACTAATAATCCATTATATAGCCTCAAGTGTCGGTCCGGCCATGGGATAGTGGCGCTACAGACAGCTTTAATATGGCAATAATGAGTATACGTCATATATTTGCACTATTAAACGTCACTAGCGATTTGTCAAGGATTTGTCATTAAGCAAGTTCAAAACATCGTTTACCGGAATGCTGGTCAATCCTTCGTTCTTCTTGCGAAATAATCTGAATCCTATTGAAAATAAAAACTTGACTACAAATTTTCTTTTCAATTTCGGAATTTTGTAAATTCGGAGTATTGATGGTTTCGGATAAAAAAAACCGCACTCAAATTGGTCCATCCATTTGGGGGCTACGATGCCACAGACAGACACACAGATACACAGATACACAATATGTTAAAGTTATAACACCCCTCTTTTTTCCTCGGGGTTTGATGAAACTTCGGAATTTTCGAGTGATCCCGTTTGCATCAGTGACACTCACTGATTTTCAACGTCAGTTACCTACCAAAAATTTGACATTGCCAGTAAAATAAATTAGTACCACTAACAATCCGCTATCAATAGTGTGTGGGTTATAAAACACTCTGTTGACTTTGCCCTGATGATTGAGTTAAATTGAATTGAATTCTCAAAATCAAAAAATGCAATTAAAAATCCCACAAATATATTTTACTAAAAACCTTGTTCATTAGACCTCATCGAGATCTATTACCTATACATATCCGTTATAATAGACTACAATCACACCCAGACTGGCTGAAACGAATAGATTTCAATCCCGCAATAGGAATAAACGACAGTCATTACTGGTCGATGTACCGTAATTGGTCAATTTCGGTAATTCTGGTTATTTTTGGGACTATTTTTCTGGTGGTAACAAATCGATATATCGAAACTTAACTATACGTTATGATGACTTATGATCATAACCCGGGGATTTCGGTGCAAAATTGATAAAAAAAAAGATTTGACGCCCATTGTCGGCTTAGAGTTAAATCATTCATGCACCCCAAACCCCGGGATATGTTTAAGATTATTATTGTATTGAGGGGTTTACACTCAAGTGAAGTTGTCAGGAACGGCCCGACATGTTTCGAGCTCGTATGGAGCTCTTCATTAGGGAGTACAGTGACGAAGGTACCGCACCGCTGTACACCGCAGCAGTCCCTGATGAAGAGCTCCATACGAGTTCGAAACATGTCGGGCCGTTCCTGACAACTTCACGTGAGTGTATACCGCTTAATTCAATAATTTAATATATCAAACTAGATTTAAGCTTTTCTAAAGTGTAATTTTGTAGTTCACAGTGCCTTGGTTTATACTGTAATACTGTGTAACTAATTTGATTAAATAAATAAATAAATCTCACAAAAAGATTACTTATTTTGAATCAACATACTGTCTAGTTTTTGCTAGTATATATATACACTTTATCTGCATAGCCCAAAGGTCGACTGTTAGAGGACACCCTATTTAGTTCGCCTTTTGTACGATAAGCTTTGTTTGTGCAATTGAAATAATATAATAATGAGATTGAATAAATAAAATTGATACGTCCTGCGCCTGCCACGCACCACGAGTCTTGGTGAAGACCAATAGCATAGCATTTTACACAAACACCAATAAAATAATAATCAGACGGCAATTGCGAAAATCAAACAAGAGACCCTTCTGTAACGTTTTATTATATGGCTTAAGAAGCGAATTCTTTACAATTATGACCTTTTCTAATCCCCAAAACTTCATAGTTCAGTGGCCCAAAACTTAAAGTATACATACGGTAGCAGTTTAAATCTGAAACGGTCCTCCTAGGGGCACTAACCAGAGTTGACATTTCGTTTGCGACGCACGACTCGTTTAGTAGCGTTAGCAGAAACAGATAGGTACCCTTAACTGTAATAAACTAAATAAATAAAAAAACACCCCCGACACAAGTAGCTGGGTCCAGGGTTCGGAAATTCGGATAGATATTTACCTAAAGTTGACAAAATCCTATTGCTATCTCACTCATACGTCAAACAAAGCCGCCTATACATACGACCGAATAAAAAAGCCGCCGCCAAAGTTTAGGTAAAATATCCGTCCGAATTTCCGAACCCTGAGATTCGAAACATGTCGAGCGTTATTCGACTTCTACGACATGAGTTAACCCGTTTAAGTATTTGAATGCGTCTGAGACTCACGATAGTTTTCTATGTAAGATATAGAAAATGCTACTAAAACTGTTGAAATTCTTAGCTAATTCCATACAGCGGTAGCGTTAAACATTTAACGCAACCGTTAAACGTTTAACGCATCCTTGTTGGAAGTCGCATTAGAAGTTTCACTTCAAAAAACCGCGCTCAAATCGTCCATCCGTTTAGGAGCCATGATGCCTTAGACTACAAAAAATAGCTGCTAAATATGATATGAAATACGGTCTATGCTACTAAACCCTTCCTCTGGCTTTAAATGTAAAGTTTCTATTTTACTCACGTAACTGGTCTAATTTAGTGTTGTGAGATAAAACAAATTAATTTAGAAAATTTATTAAATTCGTCAAGTCTAAAAGTTTATTCGTTAATAAGTCAGTATATCGTAAATTGCGATTATTCATTAGATATTTTGACGTCTCTTAAAACTAAACATTTAATATCAGTATACTGTCATTTTACATTAAAATGAACACTGAAAATAACATTTAACTTGTATATCGTCGACTAGTACCCATAGTACAAGGTTTGCTTAATTTGGGACTAGGTCGATTTGTGTAAGATTGTCCCTTAATATTTATTTATTTATTTATATGTAAAAAAAAAAAAAAAAATTAAGACTGAAGATCACAGGTTTCGTCCGTCTGCCTCAGGGTTCGTCAATAATATTGCTAGAAGCTTCGTCAGACTGAAGATGTTTTTAAAAAGTTGCAGAACAAAAGATGCTCAGTTTCGAGTGGTTTTGGAAGCACAATTAAACCGTTCATTTAAAACCCCATAGTCAGACACCCTGTATAAGAGTAACGCAGGTAAGTACCATTCTATCTTTTAAGAAAGTTTCTTCCAAGGAATACTGTTAACGGTTCTGGATTCCTATTAACATTTTCAAAAGAATCATTTCACGGTTCATGAACATTTTTAGATAAAAAGGGTAAGGAATTAAGGACACTAGTGCTTTGAAATTGCGTAGCGTTACATAAACGATTTTGTCAGGGAAATATCGAACACGCCATAATAATGTACGCGACGCGTTTGGGGCAGTTTGTAGACACCTGCCTACTGAGCCGGCGGTCCCGGGTTCGAATCCCGGCCAGGGCAAATATTTGTGTGATGAACTCGAATATTTGTGCTTTGGTCATGGTTGTTCTATGTATTTAATATATAATTTATATATTTATCTGTATAAGTATGTATATCGGCGTCTAGTACCCATAACACAAGCTTTCTTGAGCTTAATTTGGGACTAGATCGATTTGTGTGAGTTTGTCCGATATTTATTTTATTTATTTATTTTATTTTAATGTAAGTACTCGTATTTACGAGTATTTGTTTAAAGTACACAAAAATATGTTAAGGGTTATTCGATTGAATAAATGTCCAAGAAAATGACTTTCTGGTATATATTTTTAAGGTTCCGTACCTCATATTAAAAAATAATGGATCCCTTATTATGCCTAACATACTCATCTTTGTAGAATTTGTTATGTAAGCAGAGAAACTTACCTGAAAGAAAAATAAAGGCAATAAAGTGAGTTTTGAAATAAAAACCTGAAAACACAACATAGAGTTGACTTGAGAACCTCCTTTTTAGGGTTCCGTACCTCAAAACCTGGCACCTCTGGACTACCGGTCCAGCGCGTTAACCTTTCCGCCACCCCAATGCCCAGATAACCTTTCGAATTTTTCTTTACGCTTTGTGTGTCGATCTTTCCATTATTTATTTGAAAGGGTTACACCTTAGCGACCGACTTGATATAAAAATTGTGGTTTCTCCCCTAGGTCCCCACAATAAAAATGAGACATTACATCATCATCATTCTCTTGCCCTTATCCCATTTATTTGGGGTTGGCGCAGCATGTTTTCTTCCTCCATTCTTACCTATGATGACGAGTAACATCTCGTCGTTTACTTCCTTCTTATTCATATCATCTGTCACACAATCCATCCATCTTTTCTTTGGCCTTCCTCTTCTTCTATATCCGTCCACATTCATGCTTAACGCTTTTCTGGTTACGTGGCTTTCCTCTCTTCGCATCGCGTGCCCATACCATGATAGTCGGTTAGCTTGCAGCTTCTCCCTAATTGGTGCTACTTTCAGACTTCCTCTTACATATTCATTTCTTATTCTGTCCATTCTTGTCACCCCGTACAATCATCGTAACATTCTCATCTCTGCCACAAGTAATCTCATTTCATCCGTCCTTTTTAGTGCCCAATACTCTGATCCATAAATGATGACAGGTCTAAGAATGCTTTTATAAATAAAAAATAAGACATTACATGTTTCATCTATATATATAAAAGAAGAAGTCCTGACTGACTCATCAACGCACAGCCGAAACTACTAATGTTAGAGAGTTTATTTTTGCACAGTAGGTTACTTTTATAACGTGGGCTAGAGATAAGAAGGGATTTTTGGAAATACCACCCCTAAGAGGGTTAAATAGGGGTGCAAAGTTTGTATGGGGGTGGGGTTTGTACTTATTCAAAAACACAAAAAGTACTTTCAGCGTTTTGGAAAATTTTACCCCTAAGGGGGTTAAAAAGGGGTGCAAAGTTTGTATGGGGCCGCTAATGTTGTTTATAAAGAAGTGACTACGTCCTTTTTTTAAAACGAACTTGCACCCCCTTTTCTATTGTTGACTGTCAACAATATTTTATTAGTGCTGTCTCTTATTAATTGTGTTCCAAACTTTATGTGTTCCTATATTTAGTGAGTTGTCTATCAGCACATGAATAATCTATACTTTATATACCTATTCTTACTTTATTTAGCTTCTTGAGAAATATAGAGAACTGTAACCAGAATATATTGAATCACTCTTCAAACAATCTACTATAGCCTGTAGACCAAAATAGTAATCGCATCATTAAATTCACTTATGTGCATTTAGTTTTTAATGGTCACATTTCAGGACTTTCTTTGAACACTAGCCTTTTTAATAACTGGGGTAGGTACCTGCTCGACCATTTAGAAACATTTTGGCCAGCCTCGGGAACTCCGCCACACAACTCTTTTCGTTTAATAGCCAGGCCGGCGTGTACAAATACCAGTGCTGCCTTCTTATGAAAAGAGGTTATTATTTATTATTGTTTTGAAATAAAGTTTATTATTTATTAGTGTTGAAAGAGATACTCTCATTAAACTGCCTCTATCTCTCGATTTCCAGTGCTGAGTTTAAGATTGTTTTAACAGCCTTACGATATTTAAATTTTTTTTAAATCTCACTCATAATAACTAAGATCCCCATTTTCTAACTCCAAATCCATGCGTCGCTCTATATCTTGCAGAGTCATTTTTGCCAAAGATTAAAAGCATCAGGTAACTGACGGAATAAATATTAAGCATCCTGCAAACAATTCCCGTAATCTAATTGGAAAATCTTCTAAAATTCTTTAACAATTGCATATCAGTGTCTGTCACTGTTTGAAATGTAATATGTCTAGACCATTTTAACAAAGAATAAAATTCACTTACCTATTTTATTATCTTTGTCGTCATCAAAAATCTACGCGGACGAAGTCGCGGGCGGCCGCTAGTAAATTTATAAATATGTTGTTATCTTTGATTCAAAAAGGTTTATTTTCCTACTGAATACCATCTTATTTTGAAAATCAAATTAAGCAGCATGGCGTCCCGCGGTTCAGGGCGCATCCCATTCAAACGCTTGATATAAGATGAAATACGTGATGAAATCCTGCTTTAAATTCAAGGATTTTTCCAGTAAAAATGCTTGAAAGGACTTATGTATACTTTTACTCTGGCGATTTGTATATTATCCATGATATACGGGTAGTATGGTATAACAAATTTTATAAATAAATATTTTATTTCGTTTCGTTTTGTTTTATTTCGTTCCGTTTTTAAGTTTGCGTTTACAACGCGGGGTTTGACGCGATTGGTGCAGCGATAATGCAGTTGGGCTGAGCCGGCGGTCCTGGGTTCGAATACCGGCCGGGGCAAATATTTGTGTGATGATATAAATAAAAATAAAATGCGTTACTGAGTCAAATAAACAATGCAAAGATCAACACACAAAGCATAAGGAAAAAAACGATAGGTTTCTTGGGAGTTAGGTTGGCGCAATGGTTAACGCGCTGTACCGGCAATCCAGAGGTACCGAGTTCGATTCCCGGTCTCTTCCACCAGGTAACCCATTCTATCTTCAAGAAATCTTTCTTTAAGCTTTGTATCTGTGTATCAATTACTAAATGAATTAAGTTTAATGTAAAACAATGAATTGTTCTGCCAACGCTCCCCGCTAAAGAGGTATGTCCAAAGTACGCTAACTATCCGCCCCGTCCTTTGTAGTAGCTTTGTACATAATGTACTTTAGGAAGGACAACACAACGTGCAACGTACTCAGGAAAGACGCGTTAAGAATAACAAATGAACTCTGAAATATTACTTTAGAAGGTAATGCTTTAGAATGTTTTTTATTTTATTTTTTTCGTCTTTAAGGCTCCTTATCCATTCAAAAATGCTGATTGTTTTAGACATTTTTCTCTATGATATAGTATACGGAAATAAGTTAACACCTCCGACACAAACTATGACCAGCCGTAGGTTTTTTAAATTTCCCGCCGAAACTGAGTAATATTTCATTAGCCAGACTATAGCTGGACATACAGAGCTGTTTTTTTTTTTTTTTATATAGGCACAACATAGTGGCTCCACTTCGCCTGATGGTAAGCAAAAAGGGGAGCCCAAGGATATTTTTTACCCGACCTCGGTAAAAAAAAAAGCGCGTACAAAGTTGCGAGCAACCTCTAGTACACAATACTTATATCTAAAGAATTTGCGTATGTTAGATTCATAACGAGTTGACCGCGAACCCTGGAATAATAGTAGATGGATGGGAAGGCTCCAACGCATTAGAGAAAGGAATTCGCTCATCTATAATCCATTAGCATTATCCCTTGGTTTCACGTACGATAGAACGGATTTTCAACTGACTTCAAATAAGTTTCTGTCAAGAATTTCATTTTTGTGGCAAGCTTTTATAGCCGACTATAACTTTCTTTGAACATCCACTGAAATTATTCTAAAGACCCCAAACTCGATTCAAGTTTTGTTTTTATTATGGTGTTACTCAGTATTCAACAATTAAAATATCAATGTAATATAAGTGCATATACATTTCGAATCAGTTTCTAGACACATATTATTTCATTTGCCACGTTATAGAACAAAAAATCAAAATAGTAAGCCAAAATATTTACTAATGACGTAATAACGAAGGTGGTCCTTTTTGTGGCACAGCCATAATTATATTATAATTGCTTGTTGTTGTTTTTATTATTTATTTTTTTCACTTTATATAATTAGGTTTTTTGGTCACGAATAATGTATTTCTTTCTTTCTTTAAAACTCTACATCGTTCTCGTTAAAATATTGTGCCCTCGGGGACCGTTTCAGCGACAAACTGCGTACTTTTATAGTTCGCGAAAATAATTTCACTAATCGAATCTACGATACCCTACCCCTGGCTTTGTTTATTAAAATTATAACGCCAGCGCCACCTATGACATTCTCTCCAAAGCTTCTCCAGCCATCTATCGACTGAACGCTAAAACTGAAACGTTCGAGGAAAGCTTCACACAGCGATATTATCACGCTAAAGCCGACGTGGTTCATAAAAATTGTTTATAGATGGCGTTGATATCAATCGGTACTGGATATTGAAGTTTATGCGCTACTTTGATAGATGGCGTCGATTTATTCAACAAGGAAAATGGGTTTCTGCTATTGAAGAATCTGGATTAGGTATATAACTGGAATAAGTATTTAAATAAAACATTTTAAGAGGTTCCAGCTTTTTGCTAATGTTCTAATGTTTACGTAGCGAAAAACTGGTTGAATGTTAACGAATATTTAACATAGATGGCGTTTTCACTCAAATCGGAGACTTCACAACTAGACAGCGCATGCAAAGATAAAATTAGTTTACAAGCATCGCAACAGATGGGGTTGTCGTGAGAATCAAAGCGGACGCGAGTTCGAAGTTACGTAAAACGAGTAAAGGATTGCTCTTGCTTATTACCCTTTATAAGAACATAACTTGGTCTACAGTGTCATTGCAAAATCAACGTTTTTGCTGAACGCAAAGATTTATTTTCAAATATTCTCAAGGAAAGGGTAAAAGTCGATATTTCAAGACCTCATGGGAAATAATGTATGAAAGCGCAATTTTACAGAAGATATCAGTTTCTTGAATGTTGCTTCTTTTTTTATTTCATGGACTGTGAACTGTGTTATGATTCATGATCGAAAGTTGACTTTTATTTTATGATTAAATTTGAGTCGATTGGGAGGTTTTACTAAGTTTGAATTTTCGGTTGCACAATGAAATACGAGTGTACATTTTCTACGACACTGTTCGAAAATGTGGTCATAGATAACTGAATCCAGTAGTACACAATACTGCTTTTATTTGTACATTTGTAAACTGGATATCTATGTTAGCTCGCAACACGACAACAGTATAGGACGTTATGATAACAGTTCGTACATGGATTTTATAGTAAGATACAACTTTTTATTGTACTTGGAAGAATTCAGGCGACAATTGGTGCATAAGTGAAGATTTTTGTAAAGGCAGGTTGTAGGTACCTACGTCACAGCGAAAATGTAATTATAATGTTCTCTTTTGTAAATTATTATTTTGGGTCGTGTGATCATTAAGATTTTTATTTGTTTTTGTTAACGTAACCTTATGAAGTGGAGTAAAATAAGCAAAACTTACAACTATTACTTCTATATGTAGTAGATAGAATATTGTAATAATATATAAGTAATATTTTTTTAATTACCCTCGTCCGTAACCGTTTTTTTGGAAGGAAATCTCATTTACGGCTATGGTAAGCTGTAAAACTTTAGACAAACCACGGGCGGTAATTATTAAAGCCCCAGATCGCATATTTATAATCGCATTATTTACAAATAGCTGCAATCTGGGACATTGTTGAATTCATGGTATGTAATGTTGATATATATGTACCTAACTACACGTTAACGCGCTTGTGTTCATTACTTGTCACCCGCCTAAACCAGTAATAAATCAGCAGTTGCACGCATCGGTTGTTTTACTTACGTCCATACATCCCAGTGTCGTACGAGGATCTCAAATACCCCACGCGTGTGTGTAAAAAAAAATAGTTATGTCTCTTTTGGGAAATTTAACCAATTTTGATCATAAAATGGGCGAGTGGTCAATATTTAAAGGACGATTGACGCAGTTCCTTAAGGTAAATAAAGTGGCGGACGATAATAAGAGTGCAATTCTTCTAACTCATGTTACGGACGAGTCATACCGCTTGCTGCGCAATCTCGCCTACCCCGGAGATGTTGATGCGCTTACGTACAACCAGCTGATTCAATTACTCGACGGTCACTTTAAGCCAAAGCAGTGCTCATATGCAGATAAAGCACGATTTTATGGAGCGACACGGAACTCAGGTGAAAGTTTGGGAGACTGGGCGGCACGACTAAGGGGTCTAGCTAGCTACTGCGACTTCGGTGCTGCCTTGGAAACGAACCTAGCGGATCGTTTTGTCCTAGGCCTGGGTCCAGGCCCTGAACGTGAAAAATTGTTTGAGCGAGATGCTTCGTCTTTAAAAATCGGACAGGCGTTGGAGATAGCAGAGAAGGCAGAATCTGCCAGGGAGGCAAAGGCTGTGATGACGAGTACCCCTGCCATCAAGGAGGAATCCTTGTATCGTTCATACAGCGAGGGTCGGTACAAGTCTGGCGGCGGCGGTGGCGCGCGACGCTACGGAGGCGGCGCGCAGACACCGGCGGCATCTCGCGACCAGCAGCCTTCGACTTCGAGATGCTCTGTGTGCGGCATGAAGAGTCACGACGGTGGCCGGTGTCGTTACAAATCCTATCGGTGCCAGAAGTGCGGTATTGTCGGACACTTGAAGAAAGTGTGCAAAAATACCCGGCTTAATAATATGGAGTGTGTGCAGGACACGGTTGAGCAAAACTGTTGCGAGGAATGTCATTTATATAATTTGAGGTATGTGAACAATAAACCTATTGAATTAAACGTAACATTAGGAAACACACCTATGTTAATGGAATTAGACTCAGGTTCGGGTACATGCGTAATGCCTGAAAAAATGTACTTAGATATTTTTTCCAAATATACATTAAAAGATTGTAATGTGAAGATGTGTTTGTATAACGGACATAAAATATCGCCCCTAGGATATTTTACGATTGACGCGACGTATAACGGCCAAACTAAGGTTATTGATATATTTGTATTAAAAGGCGTAGGGCCAGGCCTACTCGGGCGAGATTTTATGTCGGCGTTTAACCTGGTTTTATCAACAAAAATTAATAAGATAAGTCACTGTAATGATGATGATGTACACAGGTTGCTGGAACAATATCCCGATTTGTGGCGGGACGAACTCGGGTCATTTAATAAATTTCAAATTACACTACGGTTAAAGGATAATTCATTCCCAAAATTTTTTAAGCCCAGGCCAGTACCCTTTGCTCTAAAAAACAAGGTAGAAGAAGAGTTAGACCGTTTAATTGGGTTAGGTATTTTAGTTCCGGTTAATCACTCGCAATATGCCACACCTATTGTTCCCGTTTTAAAGGAAAACGGCAAGGTAAGGATAGCAGGCGATTATTCGGTCACTTTAAATAAAGACTTGGTTATAGACAAGTACCCCTTACCTCGAATCGAGGAAGTTTTCGCTAAGATAGGAGGAGGGGAGCATTATAGTAAGATAGATCTGAAAAATGCGTATAATCAGTTTTTATTATGTGACTCATCGCAAGAACTTACGACTATTAATACGTCCAAGGGACTTCTAAAATTTACACGGCTGGTCTACGGTTTAGCCCCGGCTCCTGCGATTTTCCAAAAGTCCATGGAAACCCTTCTCTCAGGAATCAACGGAGTGAGCTGTTGGCTCGACGATATTTGCATTACGGGGCCTAATAAAGTGATTCATCTAAGTAGGTTACGCGAGGTTTTAAGTAGGCTAAGCGAAGCAGGTCTTAGACTTCAACAAGAAAAATGCGATTTTTTTAAGCCCAGTGTCACGTATTTAGGATACGTTATAAATAAGGAAGGGTTACATACTTGTCCCGATAAGGTTAAGGCCATAACAAATGCACCAGAGCCCACTAATGTTACTGAAGTGAAACGTTTTTTAGGCGTAGTTAATTACTACAGAAACTTTATACCCAACGCTTCAAGTATTTTAAGCCCGCTGCATGAGTTGACGCGAGCGGACGCAGAATGGCAGTGGGGCGCGAGACAACGCAGCGCCGTGCAGCGCGTGAAGAATGAGCTGGCCTCCGAGCGGACGCTGGCGCACTTCGAGCCCTCGGCTCAGCTCGTGCTGGCGGTAGACGCTGGGCCCGCTGGCCTCGGCGTGGTGCTGTCGCAGCGCGACCAAGCAGGTATCGAACGTCCTCTAGCTTTCGGTTCCCGAACATTAACGGCTAGTGAGCGTAACTATAGCCAGATTCAGAAGGAGGCTACGGCCATAATTTTCGGTGTAAAAAGGTTTCATCAATACCTTTATGGCCGTAGCGAACCTTTCATTCTTAAAACCGATCACCGCCCGTTGGTGTCCATTTTTAATAACGACACAGGTATATCTGTGACTACAGCGTTGCGTCTTCAAAGGTATGCAATCATATTATCGGCATATAATTACGTTGTGCAGTATACGACCGGCGAAAGTAATTTAGTAGCGGACTATTTTTCTCGGGCTCCTTTGGCAGACACAGTAACAGAAACGGATGGGGAATTTGATAGGTTCTGTTCATTGAAATTCCTTGATTCGGTTTCTCCCGCGATAAAGGCTAGTGATATTAAGCAGGCTACGGAAAATGACGCCATTCTAAAAACTGTGATCAAATATGTCAACAATGGGTGGCCGCGTAAGATAAGTTGTATATCGATAAAACCCTATTTTCAATGCAAAACTGATTTACAGTTGGAAAACGGGACCTTATTACGCGGGCATAGGGTCGTTATTCCCAGCGCGCTAAGAGAAAAGATGCTACTTGAGCTGCATTGCTCACACTTAGGTATTATAAAAATGAAATCTAACGCGCGTAGTAGGATGTGGTGGCCAGGAATCGACGGCGATATCGAGCGTGTGAGTGGCGCGTGCGACACGTGCCTGGCGCTCCGGCCGGCGCCGCCGAAGGAGGCGCCCGCGCCCTGGCCGCGACCCCCCGGACCGTTCTATCGTATTCACATAGATTATATGTCAATAGGGCAAAGGGTATATCTTGTTGTTGTGGACGCGTACAGTAAATGGCTCGAGTGCTTATATATGAATAACGGTACAACAACACAAGCACTGATTTCCAAACTTAAGGGCATATTTGCTACGTTCGGTTTACCGAATACATTAGTGTCAGATAACGATGTTAAAATTAACTGTAGCGAATTTAATTCATTTTGTTCCAGCAACGGCATCGAACATATTACGTCACCTATTTATCACCCGAATAGCAACGGTTTGGCTGAATGTTCCGTTAAAATGTGTAAGAAAATGATCAAATGTATTCTGCAAAATAACTTAAAACCAGACCTTATACACGAGAAATTGTTAGGATATTTATTTGAGTACCGAAATACCGTCCATTGTACCACAGGTGAATCGCCGGCTAGATTGATGTTTGGCAGAGATTTAACAACTCGACTCGATTTGGTACGATCACCGATAAGACAAAACAAATCTGAAGTATTGTTTCATCGAAGAACTTTCGATATCGGTGACATTGTTTTGGCCCGATGGTACAGTGCACGTAAGGAAAGTTGGGAACGTGGTATTGTTAAGGCGAACGTAGGTACTAAGATGTACAGAATATTTATATTTAAATATGAATCTTATTGCATAAGACACACGGATCAACTTATTAAGTACAAAGGAGATATTCCGCTTAAGACACCTTCTGTTGATCCAGTGCCCACCAATCGGCGAGGGCCCGCATTCTATTCTCCAACTGCACCCGTGGTCGACGTACCTTCCGCACCGACACCCGCCTCGAGCGGTCTTGTAGGGGGAGAGGAGAATGTGGTCCAGGGCGAGGACGAGGTGTGGGCAGAGTGTGACGGCGACGTCACCGAGCAGGAGGCTAGAATCCCTGCGCCGGCTGACGCCGCCGCCGCACCGCCGGACACGGCCGGCGAGCAGGCGCAGGCGCAAGCGGCAGAGCCAGGCGCGCCTGCAGCTGCGGCGCCGCCCGCGGCCGGGCAGCCGGCGCCGCGGCACCAGTTGCGTCCGAGACGACCAGTAGTTTATAAAATTAAATGATAGTTATATTAAGATGTTTAGTTATTAAGAAGTTTAGGTATATAATATAATTATTAATTATTTTTCTATTGTTAACAGGGTTCAAGACTAGTGTGGAAGGGATGATATATATGTACCTAACTACACGTTAACGCGCTTGTGTTCATTACTTGTCACCCGCCTAAACCAGTAATAAATCAGCAGTTGCACGCATCGGTTGTTTTACTTACGTCCATACATCCCAAATGTACTATTATTGCACACCTCAACGGGAAATTAATACAAACAAACACAAATTACACGTTCAATAGAGGCTCGCAAAACGCGGTCTTATCGCTAATGAGGGATCTCTTTTAGACAACCTTTGGGTAGCGAAACCCTTGGGTTCATACATTTTCATTATTTATTTAATCGTATAGTAGTGTTATATGTCGAATACAGATTATAATAATATTAAGATTGAGACTAATTTTCATTATAAAAATGTGTTTTCGTAATATACGAAAAAAAATACTAGAAAAGAAAGCTACAAAAGGCAATTGGTTAAAATTAATGCAGCTGTGGCATTGTTAACCATTTTCCTTTTGTAGCTCACAACGTATCCACTAATACCTAACCTTAAGCACCACCTCTGTTCAGGAAAAGTCGACGCGCTATCTAAGCCAGTCATAGCGTGACACAGGTGTTGTCGCGCCTTAACCAATTGTATCATCATTTAAACAAATAAATCAATTTTACAATTTATTTATTTTACAAAAAAAACTGCTTATTTAAATATATTATGTGTTTCCTTTACCTTCTGCAGCGCCTACTCTATATTAAGTAAATTATTTCATAAATTTCACTACCCTAAGGTTGTCTGGAAGAGATAGTTTGTTAGCGATAAGACCGCCTGTTGTCTTCTGTAATTAAAAAAATGTATTTGTTTTGTTTCCTTTTGTAACTTTTATTGATGTGCATTTCTGCAATAAAGTATTGTTGTATTGTATAGTAAATAAATAAAATAAAAAAACACTAATAAGGCCGTTCTTGCTAAAATTAAAAGATAGAGCGTTCTATACCATTTTATTTTGTGCCCACTCCAGCGATAAATGCCGCAATGTTGTATTTGGCATTATTTAATCACTCTTTCACGTATCGAAAACTCGGAGAAATAAATTATAAAAGTAATACAATAAACGTGATCAATGACTGTTCAACCCTAGCTTACAATCGCAAGCCGAGTACTGTTAAAAGTTCCGAACAATAACACTCCTCGGAAACAAAAGGTCGTAAGCCCCGCGATTTTCCTATAAAAATAAGTCCTTTTGTGTGAGACATAATAGGGTTGTCACAAACAAAGAACCATGATTCATTATTCTCGTGCAGTTATTTTGTGATGATAAATTGATGAATTTGGCGCTTGGAAAAATTTGAGGATTTTTGGAGAGAAAATGGAAAAATAACTTTTAAGTTGGTATTGGCTACGTTTGGGTTCAGTAAGCGATAATTATTGGACGTCATGTTAAAAATATGTAAACTGAAAGGAGAAGCAAAGAAATGAAAAGTACGAAAATGCGAAATGGTTTTTTAATGTAGGTAAACCACACTTTTCAATTGCTATACAGGTTGATCAATCCAAATGGGTGAGTAAGGAGAATACGGAAACCAGAAGAGATAGGGAATCCTGTTCTTAGGCGGCTTAGGCGTCAAATCTGCATTTTTTTAATAAATCTTATACATAACCGGGAATAAAAAAAAATGGTTAAAATTCTATAAGTAATCGCATTTTTTTTTTTATTTTTTTTTTTATGTCATAGGTGGCAAACGAGCAAACGTATCGCCTGATGGAAAGCGATAACCGTCGCCCATAAACACCTGCAACACCAGAGGAGTCACAAGTGCTTGCCTACCCGGAGGACGAAGATAGAATGCCTCTATGCTAGTAATTTCACCGGCTATCTTACCCCCACACCGGAACACAACAATGCGAACATTGCTGTTTGGCGGTGGGTTAGTAGGCAAGACGGTAGTAACAATCCGGACGGACCCTGCACGAGGCCCTACTACTTCGCATGTTGTATTGTAACATTCTTTACATCGATTTGACCGGGTTATAATTATATAAAACTAGCTGTGCCCCGCGGTGTTGCCCGCTCATCCCACAGGAACACTAAATTTATTCAGGATGAAAAGTATCCTTTGTCCTTTCCCGGGTCTCAAACTATCTCCATACCAAATTTCATCTAAGTCGGTTCAGCGGTTTAAGCGTGAAGAGGTAACAGACAGACAGACACACTTTCGCATTTATAATATTAAGTATGGATTATCTATGAGATTATTAAAAAAAGATCGGTTTTTATTCAATCTAATATCGACGCCATGGTTCATAGAACAGATTTCCCTATCTCTTATCATTTGTGACTTCTCCGTACTGACCCATTTGGATTGATCACCCGGTATAGATACGAAGATTCAATACGCAAAGAAAAACTTAATTGCGCTCATACGTGGTCAACACCGGGACTCGAACCGGGTATCTATATTAAAATGAGAAGTAATTTGACGGGCTGAATACGAAATTTCTTCACAATAGGCGTACAGATGTTTTATTAAGATTGTAGTGGGTCCCATTTTTTTATTAGGATCAAATATCTTTATGAGACTAAGTGATTTACCTAGAGTGATCAGTGAGTCAGAAATTTCTGTTAAAGTTCGACATTTCTACGAAGCTGAATCAAAATCAAATCAAATCATTTATTTTGCTAAACATACACAGGTGGTATAACAACATACATGTCAGTAGGATTTAGTTACATGAAGGCATGTTTCGCCATAATTCGGCATGCAAAATCTTATTCTAACTTAAAAAATAATAATAATACTAATACTAAACCCTAATCATACAATTTATCAAAATATTCATTTAAATTATAAAATGGTCGAATAATCAAGTAGGATTTTAATTTTCTAGAAAATTCATGAATAGTATTACATTTTCTTATGTCCTCATTTAGAAAGTTTTAAATTATATACCATTATATTCAATACTCCGTTTAAAATTTACATAATTTTTAGATTTAGGTAACATAATGTCAAAATTGTTTCTACATAATCTAAGTGGTCTATTGTTATTGTTAATGGCAAAAGTGGACTTATTTTTATAGATATTTATGCTTATTAAGTAAATGTAAAGTGATATCACAGTCAGTATTCCATGTTTTATAAAAAGTGGACGACAATTTTCAAGTGGTTTTGCTTTTCCGACATACCTAAGAGCTTTTTTTTTGTAACAGGAGAACATGGTACACATAAACGCTATTACCCCAAACCTTAATGCCGTACCGTATTAAGCTTTCAAAATGAGCAAAATAGACTGTCTTAAGTACTGAAGAGCCCAATATTTTTGTCAAATTTTTCAATGCGTAACAGGAGCTGGCCCCATTTGTATGAAAACGTTACATACAAATGGTCAGCGGGTCATGACGTCACCTTCACAAAATGAAGCCAAAACGATCTTGTTTCTTCCAAAACTTACCTGAAACAAAAGAAATTTATGATTAAAATATATTATTGCACCAGCCTGTAACGTACCTATGTAGGTACAATATTATGATGATGCGCAACTTTGTTCATGATTTTTAGGGTTGTCTGAGACTTCGCTATCCGTCCATCCGTCCATCACCAGGCTGCATCTCAAGAACGGTGATAGCTAGACAGTTGAAATTTTCACAGATGATGTATTTCTATTGCCGCTATAACAACAACATACTAAAAATAAAATAATATAAATATCCCATACAACAAACTTGTTATAGATTATGGTACGGAACCCTTCATGCGCGAGTCGGCCTTGCGCTTGCCCAATTTTTTTTTCTTCTCCATACTCGGGTAAAAAGTATAACTATCTTTGTATGTTCAGTTATCTCTGTACCAAAATTGGTTCATATTCGTCCAGTCGTTTCGGCGTGATGTGAGGACAAAGGAAATTATAAAAACAGATGGCGCCAGGTTGGCACGGTGCCGCGCACCCATAACAAATGAAGATCCTGCATCGCGCTGTTAAGATTTTTCCTGAAATAATGACCCCTCTCCATAGAAGTTTTTTTTTTTTTTCATAAATTAAATGGCTCTCACATCAGATTCGTTGGTCCAATAGGTAGGACGCCCGTCTTGGCACAAAAAGCCGTTGGAGACGCAGGTTCGATCCCGCCTGAACCGTAAAAAAAAACAAATTTTCGCTTCAATGTACTTATTTTTATTTTTATTTGTTGGAGATCAAACAGAAATAAGTACAGGATAGTCTTACAATCTATATACAATTAAACAGTAACCATGCACTTATTTCCTAAACAGCTCTCACGAAGACACATTTTGATGAATATATTCTTGACCTACGATACATTCTAGGTACACTGTGCCAATAACAATTCGTAACTTAGCGTGAACCATTTAAGTAACACGAAATAAATAAGCTAGAATAAACAAAAACAAAGAAAGCCAAAAGCAAAAGAACCACGTACTAGTTATAGAATTAAGACGAGCGTGATGCTGAGCCCCAAGTAAAGACGACATTAAACATTTGGTTAATTGATTTTCAATGCAATTTTAGAATAGCATAGATATAAAATGTCAACCAGAATCTGGGATAAGTCGAAGCAGTGCACCGTATCAGCTCCATTCAAATAGTTTGTATTCAAACGGCGCACTGAAATTCGGTTGCTAGTTTGACCGAGTTCGTCCACAGTCGACATATTGAGAACAGTAGGTTATGAAGCGCAGCGTGGGTCGGCCTCGACTAGATGGACGGATGACCTCGTGAGGGTAGCGGGAAATCAATGAATGCGGTCTGCACGGGCGGACGGGTTTGTATCGAGTCATGGGGAAGGCCTATGTTCAGCAGTGGACGTCTGTGACGGATGGATAGATAGAAGTTATGAAGTTATCACACCTAACCTGCCGCCTTCCGTTTATTTAGGTATCTCAATTTTAAGATATATTTGATATATTTTTCAAGGTTTTGTATGAATTATACTTAGAACGAGTATACGTAGAACGAAAGTCTTCAAAAAACAAATTTGCGAAAGACTAAAACGATTTTGATTTATGACATTAATCCCCCATTTTTAGTTACATGACAATTTTTACCCGTCAACGGTGAAGCAAAAAGAGCTCTTTCTTCTACAGGGGAAGAAATGTAAGGATACTTCTTTGAACAACGATAAAATAACAACATTCCCGTTAATAATTTGTACAATTAATTTACGTATTATTCCAAAAATTAAAATGTATTAAAATGACAGATTAAGGAACATTATTTCACACGAAGTTATAAGTAAGCAGGTAATTTCAACTTATACGCACAAAGTAAAATATGATTAGTTTGCACCTAATTGCAATTCATTTTGTGATGTAAAAGATACGTTTAAAATTTCCATTGTATTTTTATTTACTTCATCTTATTGAAACTTTCGTGAGATATCTCTAATACAAATAAATGGTTTTTAAACTGACGTAAAATATGTCAGGAACTTTATCTCGTACTGTTCTGTAGCTGTCGACTGCAGTTTCCGAGTTTAGATGGAAGTTTACAACGACCGGCTCAGCCCAAACTGCGAATGCGAGTCAATCGAGCGCGTACAGTTTATAGAACTACTGCTGGACTGACAGTAACCGTTATTGTTATCGGATATCTTTATACAATACTACAATAGAACAACTATGCCAACCAACAAGAAAAAAGTTACAATTGAAACCTAAATTTATAAATGGTACCTACTTAGACAATAGGCGGCAATAATAACTTTTACCCAAAAGTTGTCTGGAAGAGCTCGTTCTATAGCGATAAGCCGCCTATTGTCTACCAGTTATAAATTTAGGTTTCAATTGTAAAATTTTTCTGAATGAGCAAAAAATAAACAATAAAAGTAAATAATTATCCTTAATATTTATACTATTTAGAAAACTCTAAAACTGTATTGAAAACCAAATATGTTTTGCGAGGTGTCATAAAATGCCTGGCTATGGAAGCGCACCAGCCTATCAAACTATGCCACCAAGTGACGTCGTTATAGTGACGATCTTATTTGATGCTTCTTTCATATTTCTTCTGTCAATTTTCAAAACTTTTCAATTAATAGTGACGCCTAGAGACCTTCTACATCTCTGAAAAAATCACTTTATTTTATATAATTTTTAGTGTAAACATTGATTTGGAGACTTGTACGTCTCCTCTAACATATATGTATCAATTACCTAGCTATAATATAATTGTATTAGTTTTTAAGTATAATTCACGAAAAAATGACTTACTGTTGAGTTTCTTTCGGCTTTCTTCTCAACAGCGGTCTCCTCTTGCGAAATGCCGGTAGACTCACAATCTGACTTGTAAAAGTGCCCTTGTGGCCTACTTACTGAATAAATTATTTCATATTTCATTTCATTTCATTTCAATACACTAACACTGAAAAAAAAAACAAAAAGATTTGTTAACAGCAGCCCAAATGTTAGCTGCTCGTTACACACATCGGAGGATTGAAAAAATGAGGGCTACTAGTAATCTAAATAAGTTTTGGAAAATTAGCGTAATTTTGGTTACTACTAAGCAATTTGGCTATTTCTCAAGTAGTAGGTAGGCCAGCTATTTTTTTCAGTGAATGAAAAAATTTTCTTACTGTTCCAAAACGTAAACTGCGGTCGATTGCTATTGTAGAAGTTAGACAAGTTCAGAGTGGTCTTAGCCGAAACAACGAATACGATCAGCGTTTTTTTATTTTTTTTTATTTGAACTTAAATAACTTTTTTAAATTTCGTTAAGAGGACATATCACTCCTTTTCCATTCTATCAGTGTACGTTAAGTTTGCACCTGATAACTATGGCGGATACAAATGAGGTCCAGACTTAACGTAACCGGGTTTTACAAGTTGGTTTGTTCTCGACAGTTTCCTCCTCTAAAACTTAACCAAACTTTATAAAATTTTAGAAACTAAATGGAAAGGAAATGTTCTGTATTGGACCATCGATTTTTGCGCTAATGATTATAAAATTTAAACTTAAAGCTAGTACACATATCACTACATAGTATAAAACAAAGTCGCTTCCTGTTGTCTGTCTGTCTGTCTGTTCATATATATGCATAGATCTTTAAAACTGCGCAACGGATTTAATTGCCGTTTTTAACAGATAGAGTGTTCACGAGGCAGGTTTTTTTTTTTTTTTTATAACGGCACAACATAGTGGCTCCACTTCGCCTGATGGTAAGCAAAAAGGGGAGCCCAAGTCGCAATGGCAACTGACGAGAAACCAACGGTTTAAATAAACAAATAAATATTAAGGGACATTTTGTACATAAATCGACCTAATGCCAAACTAAGCAAAGCTTGTACTATGGGTACTAGACGAAGATATAAATAATATATATAAATAAATACATATACACGATGATTCTTAATCGGTCGGAGTAGAAAATATTAATATCCAGCTATAATTAAACTTAATAGGCGAGGTCTCACGCAATTACCTCACAGTTTAATTAATTAAAAGTTAAAACATAATTAAAACTAATAACCACTAGATACATGATCATCCTACATAAATTATGGAAGTACGGCACCTACGTCAAATGCCATTGCATTGGCGGGAAATATAACGAAATTTTCTACAACTTTGGAAGGAGGGGCAAAGAAACTGGAGCATATGGACGTTCCAGGTATCAGTTACGCTTCGAATAGCAAATTTATATTACATTTCCGATGAAATACGAATAACTTTGAGAACCTTCTTTAATTGCCCGATACCCGTAGCTAAGCCAATTCAGAATTACGTGTAACGTGTGACTTTAACGACGGTCGCACGCCTGGTAAGGTTTATGTCCCATAAATCTGTCAAGATGTACGGAGCCCGACAGTCGGTTTGGTTAACGGACTATATTGATTTTTATTGGACATTTTGGTTGACGACGCGGTTGGCGCAGTTTGTACTGAGCCGGCAAGATGGGCAGTGGTATTTCGTCTTAATTGGAAACTGAGAAGTCCACTAGGAGCACTGATAAATAAAATAATAATAAATATCCGACAACCTCACACAAATCGATCAAGTTCCAAATTTAGCTCCAGAAGGCTTGTGTTATGGGTACTAGACGACGATATTTACGTATTTATTTATAAAGATAAATATACACGTAAATAGGACAACCAACACCCAAGCACAAATATTCGAGTGCATCACACAAATATATGTCCTGGCCGGAATTCGAACCCAGGACCGCTGGCTTCATTAGGCACGTCCATCCAAACTGCGCCAACCGCGTCATCATAGCAGTAGATGTATGTGGTTAATAGATAGATAGATTGCAAGCTCCATCTCATGAACACAGATAGTGTTCCTGCTCAAGATCAGACGACGCAGCGGTGCCACGTAGTGTACCTGCTCAAGATCAGACGACGCAGCGGTGCCACGTAGTGTACCTGCTCAAGATCAGACGACGCAGCGGTGCCACGTAGTTTATAGCCTAACAAATTTGTCGTTGCCAGTAATATTGCGTAGACTAAAAAATACCCGGTTGGACTATGCCTAAATCAAACTTTAGTGGTAAATCTCTTTATTTATGTAGTTTAGTAGATCACACAGTGTCTTGGTTTGATTACGGTAATGCTGTGTAACTAATTTGAATTGTAATTATTCATTCATTCATTAATTCATGCACTCATTCAATCATTCATTCAATCATTCACGCAATCATTCATTCAATCGTTCATTCAGTCATTTATTCATTAAACCATTCATTCATTCCATCTTTCTTTCATTCATTCACTCATTCTTTCATTCATTCACTCATTCTTTCCATTCCTTCATCATTGTGTTTGGCGTAGTCGGTAGGATCGGTATTACAGAACACTATTTACAAAGGTTGAGATATCGAGACAAGTGTCATACACATGAGTTCCGCCTCGTAATTCCGTCGGAGGGTACGTCAATACTTCCACATTCGCCATAAGGACTTAAGAGCCTTACCCGTAAGATGTGGTTAAGACGTTTTAGGTAATCGGCTTGGGTAGGGTCGGGCGCCGAACACAATGGATGAGGTTGGCTATTGTTTTGGGACACACCGACGGTCTTGATGGCGAATTAATTGATTATAGTGACTAAAAATTAAGTATAGACATATATTTAAAAGAAAATTAATTGAAAATGATGTATTAAAAGGAGTTCAGTCGACATTAACGTTAATAGCGCTGCTACGTACAGATTCTACTAAGTTCTCCTAAACAGCGAAGGTGACGCCATGTGGTATCGTTAATCTGAATCTTGTAACTTATCATATCTTATCATTATCTTGAAATTAACATTTATAGTGAGTTGGTTGCCCAATATCACTCCTGTGGCGTGGAGATATCCCATTTAGTGGGATACACACACACACACACACTCACCTACACACATGCGCATTTAATCTTAAGAAGAAAAGAAAACCATTGTTAGAAAGAGCGAATCCTTCTAATGCAAGTAATAACTTAAAAGGAGGATTCGTCAGTATTTTTATAACCTTTTTGTAAAATAAATTATTTTGTTTTTTAACTCCCAAAACAAAGTCCGACTCACTGGTAGTGAGGGCTAACCAGCCCTGATACCGTTCAAGTCATGTTTAAAAAAAAGTTGCCCAAACCAGACGCCCGTACACAACACCATAGTAACCGTTACGTAACCAGACTTACTGGAATTAACCCGTTTCCGCATTTAAATCCACGCCCGGATTTGTTTGTTCCGGATAATTGCGTTTCAGATTCTTCATTCATTCATTCATTGATTCATTCATTCTGAGACATTCTAAGGGTTGATATTAAAGTTTTATTGCAAGAAAAACTTAACTTATAACAAAGAAATAGTAATAAAAATAATAATGTGTAGCAAAAAGTTATAAAACACATCTCTGCAAGTTGCATAAGGGTTGATATTGAAGGGCCGAGATCTTGATTTAAGTCTAATGTAACTAAGGATTATATTTTGAGTGAGCGAGCGAAGCTTTTCCCTTTCTTCTCAAGTAGCATCAAAAGCTGCAGAAGCGCAGCCGTTATTCAGCTTAAATTAGCAGTATAATACTTCCAAGTTACATGGCCTTAACTTATGTTATCCTGCTCATCATAAAACAGCTTATTTCCGGAAAAGCATATCCTACATGTCTGCGTTCACGTATTTAATCACTTGCCAAATCGTATCAAGATATTAGAGTTTCCTGAATACAAACAAAAATTATATATAGATATAAAAGAGCACTTTGAATGGTTCAGCATCTCTAGTTAGGTAATTTGTTTTTAACTTGACATGTGTAAGTATATCAATGATGACTATTATTATTTTAATTTTTAGTAATGTACTCTTGACGTGTTTAATTCAATGTTTATTTAAATTATTTGAATGTTTAACTAATGGCAATTCTAATATCTAAAATTGTAACATGTCTTCCTGACATAATATTGTACCTACGCCGCGTTGCGGTTGATTGTGATGTACCCTAACTTGTCATAAGACCTTTATAACTAACTCAATATTACAATAAATGATTTCAATTTCAATTTCAATTTCAAGGTCTGTATAAACGCTTCTGCGGCTTGTTTGCTACTTAGGTTTCCTTTCCTTTCTTGGACCAAAATTATTTCTTAATACGCACAACGCAGTCACTGCTGTGGCCCTACAGGAACACAATTTTTTTTTGTAATAACAAGTAGCCTATGTGTTAATCCAGATTGTCAGCTAACTCTTAATCTAATTTTATCAAAATTGCTTCAGCCGTTTGAGCGTGAAGTTGTAACAAACATACAAACACACTCACAAACTATCGCCTTTATAATATCAGTGTGATAATGTGATGTCTGGATGTTTGGATATTTTATTATAATATATATATTTGGTTGTTTTTGATTTGTGTCAAGCCATTGTTTAGATTTAAAATTGGATATGTTTTTAGGGTTCCGTACCCAAAGGGTAAAAACGGGATCCTATTACAGAGATTTCGCTGTCCGTCCGTCCGTCCGTCCGTCCGTCTGTCACCAGGCTGTATCTCAAGAACGGTGATAGAACGAACGGTGAACGCCGCTATAACAACAAAATACTAAAAATAAAATAAAATAAATATTTAAGGGGTGCTCCCATACAACAAACTTGTTATAGATTATGGTACGGAACCCTTCATGCGCGAGTCGGACTCGCACTTGCCCAATTTTTTTAGATTAAGTATGTGTGAGTTGTTATGTTTAGTTTTTTTTACTGTTTAGTGCTGTTTACTTAGTTCTCAATTAATTTATTTTCTTTCGTTCTTTCTAAAGGATGATTAGTATATATTCAAAATATTATGATTTAAATTCGTTTGACTGAACTATGTTTGCCATCGTAATTAAGAAGCCGATCTATAAAAACGACAATTTTAAACACAGAAACGAATGAAAAAGCTAATATTAAAGCATCAAAAGATACCTCGCAACCTGAAAAGAGAATATTTGTACCGCAAAACAATACAAAGCTTTTAGAAAATGCTTTTAGAAAAGACTTAGAATTCAAAGCTATTGCGGGCAAGTTTCTAGTAAAGTCGAAGTATACTTTGATGTTTTGACTTTAAGTTTGCTTTGATGAATTATTGTTGGTCGTTTTGTGACAAAACCAGTGGCAGGCAAGTTTCTTTAAAGTTTCTATTTCTTCTTCAACTTAAAAATAAAAAAGACAAAATGTAGACGACGTGATTGGCACAGTTTGAAGTGGTTGCCTATTGAGCTGGCGGTCTTGGGTTTAAATCCCGGCGAGGGTAAATATTTGTGCTATGAACTCGAATATTTGTTCCTGGGTCATGGATGTTATCTATATATGTATTTATATATTATGGATATCGTCGTCTAGTACCCATAGTACAGTCGCCATCAGATATATCGCAGCATATAAGGCGTTCATAAATATGTGAACACGACTCTTATTGACTGGGCGTTACAGTACATGTTCACATATTTATGAACGCCTTATACGCTGCGATATATCTGATGGCGACTGTACAAGCTTTGCTTAGTTTGAGATTAGGTAGATTAGTGTAAGATTGTCCCTTAATATTTTATTATTACTTATAGATTTATTCAATATTCAATGTAAAAATAATAATGTCTACTATTACACTGGAATTCGAGTGTAACAAATAAAAATAAATATCCAACAGCCTCATATAAATCGATCTAGTCCCACAGTAGGCTCTAGTAGGCTTGTGTTATGGACACTAGACAACGATATACACAGTTACGTAGATAAATATATGTACTTAAATCCGTAGAAAACATTATATCCACTTCTTGTATCTCTGTTAGGCCCTATGGTTGACTGGTATAGAATGCCATTTGGCATTAAGTCCGCCATTTGTACTGACTTTTGTTTTGTGCAAAAAAGTTTAAATAAATAAATAAAACATTCATGACCCAGGAACAAATATTCAAATTCGTCCAAATATTTGCCCTTGTCAGGCTTTGAACTCAGGACCGCTCAGTAGGCAGTTTAGCTTTAAAACTGCGCCAACCCCGTCGCTACAACGGGCGTAATTCTTTTTGAGGATGTTTTTTGGTTCTATATAAAATGAAATGAAATCATTTATTCAGTAAGTAGGTCACAAGGGCACTTTTACAAGTCAGATTGTGAGTCTACCGGCATTTCGCAAGAGGCGACCGCTGTTGAAAAGAATAGAATAGAATAGAATATATTTTATTGTATAACTGTGTACAGAGATGGTAACAAAATGTATTTAGTTACAACAGTTTATCCGTCACGGACGTACAATAATTAACATTTCATATCACGTTAGTACATGCATGAATTACTTATAACTATAAAACTCATTCATATTATAGAAGACCCTATCGATGAGCCAGTTTTTAAAGCTAGTTTTAAATCGTTTACTTTCAAGAAAGCCGAAAGAAACTCAACAGTAAGTATTTTTTTCGTAAATTATACTTAAAAACTAATAAAATTATATTATAACTAGGTAATTGATACATATTTATGTTAGAGGAGATGTACAAGATTCTCCAAATCAATGTTTACCTACACTAAAAATTATATAAAATTTTCGGTGAAGAAAAATATCGTGAGGAAACCAACTAAGCCCAAATAAGGCCTAGTTTCCCCTCTGGGTTGGAAAGTCAGATGGCAGTCGCTTTCGTAAAAACTAGTGCCTACGCCACATCTTGGGATTTAGGTAGCCGACCCCGATTGAGAATTCATTCTCAAAAAATGGGACAAAGGCTAGGAGGATGATGACTAAAAATTATATAAAATAAAGTGTTTTTTTCAGAGATGTAGAAGGTCAGGCGTATATTTTATTGGGATCAACTGTCTATATGAGACTAACTACACTTAGACTGCTCTAAACGTCAGAAAATACCGTCAAAGTTCAGCATTCCTGCAAAGCACTAAAAACGCTCCATACAAATGGCCACCTGAATATAACGTCATCTGAGGGTTGGGTACCAATGTTTGTATGGAAACAATAAGTAAAATTAAATTTTCACCGTGAAAAAGTGCGCTTAAGTTCTTGGTAGTCATACATTTATTGTGTTATTAAATTATGAGGATTCAGAAAACAATTTCAAACTTCTTTTAAATAAATAAAAAATCATAAAATTTCCGAACCTTTGAAGTCACATAGTTAAAAAAAAAAGTGTTTATTTTAGTTTTCTTTGTTTCATGGTATACTTATTGAGCTATTTTTATTTATATATTAACTACAATATGTTGTATAATCCAACATCAGTAGCATCCCCTATTCATGTACAAGCTGAAATAGGTAAAGCATAATATCCCTTACAATAGGTAACTAGAAATGTAAAGTATTCTGAAATCCCTGCCGTTTCCCTTCTAAAATAGCCCATTTGGAAACCTACATTTTGACATCAACCGTACCTTCATTCCTATATCTTACACCTTTAGAAATTCGGTGTATAATCCTTTGAATCCAGAGCAAACATACTTTTGTAGACAAATGTAGGCAATCCTGTCTCAAATGCTGGTTTATCGCCAAAAGGTCTTAAGCGACGTGGGTTTTGTATTAAAATGTGCTCTTTTGTATATGGACAGCAAAATGAGAGCATTTTGTTAGTGGAGTAGCTGTTTGAGATAAGTTTTTGTAACTAATAATAGCTATAAATGTGTAATGTCAGGTCTTATACGTGTTTTATACAAATACAATATTGTATGATAGTGCGGGAAGTAGTGTCACAAGGTGCAAATTATGGTATCGTATGAATTCACTTGGCAAACATGTAATATACGTAAAACTAGGCTAATTTAGCGCATTAGCCATCCACCACCCCCTGGGGGGTAGGAAGGGGAGGCATTCAAAGGTACAAGCCGCCGCGCTTCAGAAAAAAACATATCAGCTCTTCTATTTAACAAATACCACAAGTGTGGTGTAATTTTCTGATCAATCGGTCATGAGGAATTCATTTTTGAGACTACTTAAACAAATCCACTCGATTCAAAGGTACACCGCACAGCACGATCCTAGGCTCTGTTGTTGGTTTATATCAATTTGCGTGCTTTGAATATGACGACCTCACTTTTGGCACCATGCCGGTCGGCATATACCTCTCACATATAGCGATAAGTTGCCGCACCGAGTCGACTGAGGGGCCCAGCAGCGCCATATCGTCCGCATAGCTGGTGTTGTTAAAGCATGTCCCAGTAATATGACAACCCGAATTAACTCGTCCACATTCAAATTAAACAATATAGGCGATGCCAAGCCACCCTGTCTTACACCACACTTGGCACCAAAATTTGCACCTCCCATACGTTGGGTGACACTACTTCCCGCACTATTAAGCGGTTTACTTTCACGTGAAATTGTCAGGAACGGCCCCACGTGTTTCGAACTCGTATGGAGCTCTTCATCAGGGATTTAACTTCCTGTTGACGAAGTTACCGCGCCGTATTAAGTACATTAAGGCAATAACATTAAATTAAATTTTTAAACGCCCCCGACAGTCCGACACAAGTACCTGGTCATCATGAGACCCTCATTCAATGAGTGATTACTATAGAAAATGCTACTCAAACTGAACATACAAAATGTTGAATTCAGCTTCAATATTAGCTGAGATATTGTCACTTGTTCCAATTAAAGCTGAACATCTTGGAAACTACTGGTCCTATTTCCACCAAACATAGCCAAGAACCATCTCGACGGGCACGTCTTTCGATTAAGAACCGCACTCAAATTGGTATCCGTTTGGGAGCTACGATTCCAGAGACTGAAACACAGATACACAGACTCACAGATAGATACACATGTTAAACTTATAACACCATACTTTCTTCATCGGGGGTAAAAAATACCTAAGACCTCTTAAACGATCTCAACAAAAAGCTCACAAATTATTTTCTTCCAGCTTCCAAAGCTCCGACAGGAAACGTGGAGGGCCGATAAAGCTTCGACGTAAACAAATAAAAGCTCTTGAGTACGGTCGAGCTTTCAGCGAGTTGGCATTCGATGGAGTATTACAAAATGATGCGCAAATTTGGTTTGCAAAAGGTCATGTTAACGTTGATTCGATAAGGATTTGGAAGTCAATGAAAACGATTGAGTAGGATGTTTTAAGGGTTCCGTAGCCAACAGGATAGTTTCGCCATGTCCGTCTGTCCGTCTGTCCGCGGCTTAGCTCCGTGAATATTAGTACTAGAAAGCTGAAATTTGGTATGAGTATGTGTATGTATCACGCCGACACAACGGGACAATAAAAACTAAAAAAAAAATTTTTTTCGGGTGCCTCACAAAAGTGGGGTTGATGTTTTTTTCGTTCCAACACTAGTGTGTGGGGTGTCGTTAAATAGGTCTTTTAAAAATAGTAGGGTCTCCAAACGTTATTTTTTGATAAAGTCAGCAGTTTTGTAAATATTCACTCCGGAAATTAAAAAAATAGCGTCCCCCCCCTCTAACTTTTCAAACGACGACGTCTGTCCGTCTGTCCGTCCGCGCCTTAGCTCCGTGATCAATAGTACTAGAAAGCTGAAATTTGGTATGAGTACGTGTATGTATCACGCCGACAAAAAATAAAATAAAAAAATCGGGTACGTCTCGTACACCTAAAGCGGGGTTAATTATTTTTTTCGTTCTAACTCGTGTGTGGGGTGTCGTTGAAAAGGTCTTTAAAAATAATAGGGGTGTCCAAACACAATTTTTTGATAAAGTCGGCAGTTTTGTAAATATTCGCTCTGGAAATCCAAAAAAAAGCACGGTTCAAAAATTCTGGAAAAAATCATGAAAATGAGGCCTTATAAGTACTTTCAATGAAAATTATATTGAAGAAAGTCGGTCGAGCCGTTTTTGAGCTATCGCAGCATTTCATAATTTTCTTTAAAAGTACGTAAGTTGACTTCCAGAAGGTAATAAGTAATTACAGTTACTTTGGCGTTTACGACCTTTTTATAGAGCTTGAAACCTTTCTTGTAATTTAAAGCTCGGGCTTAAAACCGCTGTTAAGCCCGTCTATTGTGAAGGATGAGCAACTACGGAACCCTACACTGAGCGTGGCCCGACATGCTCTTGGCCGGTTTTTTTGATCGAACAAGTAAAGCGAGCGAAGCAACTATATTTCAATCTGCGGGACTAGCATATCTTGATGCGACTTACCGTCACCTGCCTCGCTCGCACAGTAGTGGCAGGAAAGTGACAGGTAGTATATCGCACGATAAAGAGTCGGTCACAGCCTTAGAATAATAATGCCTAGAATGATAGTTTCAAACGGCCGAAGCGTCACACGTGAGGTATAAAATGGATTCATGTAGTTGTGAACAACTCGTATTTACACGCGCCGATACACAAACACACCAACAATGTTGCTAGCGCAATCACATTCTCCTGAAATTAGGGGAATACTCTTGCCTGTTGCTGAGTTCAAACATCATTAAATACATTAACCAAAAGTTTTTTTTTTTGTTTTTTGTCGCACGTCGCCGAACTAACTTGTTTATGATTATTTTATATTATTTTGTTATTTTATGTGTATGTTAGTTTTAAGGTATTTATCTATGGGCCACAGTTGCCTGAAAATAAATGATATTGATTGATTGATTGATTGATTATTTTAATTTACAATGTCAGTTATGATGCAGGTATAGTCAAATCTTAATATGCAATAGAGCAAATCCTGATACGACCTGAAATGACTTTACAGCTAGCTGAAAACGATTCAAAATCACTGAAATTGACGTTTGAAGTTAATCCACCGGCGTAACGATATGATCTTGATCCATAATCCACACAACTACTCTGACATAAAAAAACTACAGTGTCAAAAAAAAATTACATGATTTTACAACTGACTTTACTTTTATTTGCACCGTCGTCAACTCATCATCAAGACATTTGTAACGAGCCTTAACACGCCGTGTTTTTGTATAATTTAGGAGCTACTATGGCCTCCTTCGGTCCTCATCATCAGACCAGCTTGGTAGTACCATAATAATGCATTGTCACCTGATTGAACGGGTGTACAAAATTTAAACTCGATTCTAATTTGAATTGCAAGATCTGACCCAGACATACTCAAACATACACGGCAAGTCAAATTAAAGCTTGATAAAAATCACGTGATTTATCTTCTTCGTCTTTTCATATTTGTATTTTAAATTATAGGCTCCGAATAAATAAGTCAGTATATTATCAGGACAGAATTATGGGTAAATAATTCCGTTACACTGGTAACACTACGTGGTCATGCCGCTTATAGAAAATATGAAATTTTGATTACTGTTTTACGTGGACGAAGAATAATATTTACGAGTGAAATGTTATCTTAGCATGTTTATCCTTTTTATCCGATGAATTGTGACACCCTATCCTTGCACAAATCGTCATAATAATTGAAAATGTGGGAGCTCTTTACACCTGTCACGCGTCCTTGCAACTGACAAGCCGATCGGCGCTTTTAGCCATTTCTGGCTAACTTTTAGTGGCTTCACCGCTGAGCGTGAACTGGGTTTCTAGGCGTTATTATTCTAAGGTCACAGCTATGCTAGACGGACTGTTCAAAAGTTCAATCGTTTGTCTGATTTCCGATGTCCAGCTATTCTACCCTATATTCGTGAAGGTCGCATTTTTCAACTGTTTCTCGTGAAATTTTGTGAGTAGGACGATATTTATAATCGCATTTTTAAGAGCCCGCCCATGCACAATTCGTCAGTTGAATGATCCTAGATCTCAACATCCCTAGTGATTAAAAATCTGTCCCTTGGAAATAAGAAACGTCACAGAATAAAGACACTACAGAAGCCGCACTCTTTTGTTATTTGCCGCTTTTGCAAAAGCATTAGCCTACTCGTATCTGATTGGCCATTTTTAATGACGTACGACGCTGTTGGTTCTAGCTTCTTTGGGGCGTGTCATACTCCTAGGGTTGCCTACATTCGGTTTAAAGAAACTTTATTGTCTAAAGAAATTACAGAAATTTCACTTACAAGACAACTTATAAATAGTTAACATAACTAAAAATCAATTTAATTTTACGCAGTAAGCAAGCATTTAAATATGACAATGTTTACACAAAACAGATGGATCTTAAATGAGCGAATTGGTTAGAAATAATAGTTGTATAATTTAAGAATCGACCCTATGGTCTTAACATAAGGATTAGTTTTAAGTGGTTAGTAATCGGTAACAGGAAACATTAGCAAAAAGGAAACGACTTCTCTGTGTTTGTAATTATTTTAAACGCTTCTTTTAACAACATACGTTCATAATAAGAGGGACCGAGCGCGATCTTTATAATGATGGGCTCTAAGAGTGCCTACTGGATCTTTGGATTGGTTTAACGTAAACATGTGCGGTTTTTTGCTTTTCGAATCATTTTGATTAGCATTAAGATCCAGTATTATAAAATTAACCGGATTTTGTATCCAGGAAGTGCTTACTACATCTCAGGACTGGTTCAACGCAGTCACGTGCAGTTTTCGTATTATGATTCACTTTGATGAGCAAGTAGAGAATGTGTTTATATTATGTAAATGCATTTTTCAAAATTTTATTTTAGCCTTTGGAAGTTTGTAGAATGAAACATTTTTATTTATTTTATTATTGGTTTTACACCCGTTTTACATAACATTTCATTTTTATGCACATCAGTGATTGATTCAATCGACGACGATCAATGACAATATGGTTTATATTTGTATACATAGAAATAAGCCCGTTTCTAGGGGCCCTTTATGTTCTGGGATTATTACCTACATTTTGTTTGTTCGATATTTTCCAAAGTTGAGCGAATTTTGAAAATCCAATTTCATATTCTGACTTGGATAACCCAAAAGTCTCCCGATACCGAGTTTTAAACCCCTAGGACTAATTTGAAATTAAAACAAAAAAAAATCACCATTTTGAATTATTTTTTTCCACGACTGTACTCGGGTGGGGGTCTCCTATGACATTCGTTCGAGCACCCCCTACCCATTTCCAGCCGTTTACGAGATACGCGAACCCTTAAAAAAAATCTCTATACAAATCTTGTTGTTTCGATATTTTCCGATTTTGACTGAATTTTCGGACACCGATGTCAGATTCATATTTGTGAGCCCCAAATGCCCCCCGATACCGAGTTCAGCCCCCTAGCACCAATCTGAAATTTTGAAAAAAAAAAGCCATTCGCCATTTTGAATTTAATTTGGTTCGCTAAATTTTCACATTTATGAGCGAAGTCGAACAAGACACGGCGCGCACCCTGTGCGCGAAACGCAGCAATGCGGTCTAAATCTGTTTGTTCGTGTACGTGATGTGGAGTTTGTGGACACGTCCACACGCGCATTGCGTTTGTAGTAGTGTACCTATCGCAGCGCGGTTGTATGAAGCTTAGTCTCTGTTCCGTTTCTTTACTCATGTGGAACCAGTCCCGAGATTAGGCACTGCCATGATCCATCATCGTCAATTAAAGTGAGTACAAAAACGAAAACCACACTACGTTGAACCAGTCCTGAGATCCAGTAGGTACTTCCATGATCCATCATCAGGTCAATTTTATGATACTGAGTCCAAATGTTCATTGTGGTGAATCGAAATGTAAAATCCGCACATGTCTGCGTTGAACCAATCTTGAGATCCAGTCCCTATTTCCAGGATCCATCATCAGGTCAATTTTATGACAGCCACATACTGGCTGTAAATGTTCAGTAAAGTGAGCAGAAAAACCACACTTGTCTACGTTGAACTAGTCCCGACAGGTAAATGTTCCATCATCAAATCATGACTGTCGTCAATGGGAAAACCGTAGCAGTAACCGTATTCTCTTACTAATAAAAAATATATATATTTACACTTTACGGAGATAATCGTTTGAAACTTACGTTCAAAACGATTCAATGTAGTGAACACTGAATCTCTCCCTTTTTAAAGTCAGTTAAAAATAATAAAAAATCACAATAATATGTAAATATTAAAAATGTAATCGATGCGTTGTCTTCGCTTCGAACGTGCCGACCCTAGCCGAATAAAGGCGGGACGATGGGCGGGCCGGGTCACAATTGTGACCCGAAATTAGTAGGTATAATTTTTGACACTTCAGCGGAGTGAAACCCCCTGAAACGTAAACAGTTTTTCTCTCAAACATAACCCTTTTTTTAAATATTTTCGGTTGGATCTTCAAACCCCTTCCGTTTTTAACAATGTTTTTTAGCTTAATTATAAGTTCTCGAAAGCTGTAAAACTATTTTCAATATAAAATGCACATGTTTATGACACAACTCGAAAAACATTATTTCCGCGCTTACGAGCACGTACTTCCATCTCGCTCACGTCTACGCTCAGTGAGAGAGAGAGCTAGCCAACGCGTTGGCGCCCTCTTAAACCAATTGTCATTATATTTTGTTGAAACTTTATTACGCAATACAAATGGCGCGCGGATGTCTTAAGGCATTTTCTATAAGTTAACCACTGGGTTAAACAGAAACATGTAGGTGCAGGATTATAGGTTAAAGTCAAAGTAATATTAAACAAAAATCTGTTCAAGCTGAATCGATGAAGATGAAATCCTATGAAGTTTTGAATGGGTTCGATAGTTACTTAGTTTTTTATTTGTCTACAAATACAAATACTCTTTATTACACACCTCAAACATCAAGGAATAGACAACACAATATGAGATACATTAAAATAACAGATGTAAACAACAGGCAGACAGGCAGACTAAATAGCGATCTCTTCCAGATAACCTTTAGGTAGGTAGGGGAGTATGTATGTTCAAATGTTTTTTTTTTGTATAGCGGAGATACGTGGGTTGAAGCCTTGTTTTTTTTTATTTCAACCATTTCGGTAAATACTCGCGAGGCCTACAACTCAAAGCTACTAGTATTATTATTGACAGTCCCACAAATCCCGGCATTTGCGGGATTCGACCACAATCCCGCAACACGCGGCACTGCGGTTTTGCGGGATTCGATCCTCCATTAAATCTCCGTTGTCCTTGTAGCTGTAAATTATGTATTTAGTATTTACTTTAGAATAATCCTGTATAGGTATTGGTCATTGTTCGATTTAGGTTCAAGTCTATCCAGTGGAAATTTGTGAAATTAAGGATTCCAGGGCCGACTTTTCTGATAAAATGCCTGTGAAAATAAAGAACGTTCCCTCTTATATAATGCGATGTAATAGCAACATAACCTAGATTCATACAAGCTCTTAACTTTTGACCACCGGAGGGACAAATTTTGTTTTTGAACTGACAATGACCCGTATAGTGCTAGTAGGTCATTGTCAGATCAAAAAACAAAAGTTGTCTCTTCGGTGGCCAATAGTTAACAGCGTATGAGCATAGAAGTTATATTTTTTAATACACAAGCCCATAGAAAGGGAAACGTCGTTTATTCTAACATAATTTTGATCAGAAAACTTGTCCTTAACTTTGTACGTGTCCACCGAAAAGACGCGAACCTAAATCTGACAATGACCCCAGCCACAAGTCTCGTTATTTTTTAGCCTCTGACGAAAAAAGTGGTGTTGCATAATTTAAATTTATGGCACCCCTATCTTTTTTAACCGACTTCAAAAAAAGGAGGGGGTTCTCAATTCGGTTGTGTTTTTTTTTTTTTTTTTTAATGTTTGTTACCTCAGAACTCCGTCATTTATGAGTCGATTTGGAAAATTCTTTTTAGGTTCATGAATAGATATCTCAAGGTTGGTCCCATAAAATTTTGGTGAAGATCGGATGACGAAATCCATGAGGAATCGAAGGAATTCCTGAAATTTTATAGGCACTTATAATATTTTTCATATATTTTATAAAACTATTTAAGTATTTGCATATGGTAGTCATCATCTTCCATTGCTGAGCTGATGATGGACAACTCCTCAACGGTTAGGAGTTAGGAGATAATTCAAACGAGATGCATGCCTTCAAGACCTCCCTAATCACCCTGCCATAAGTGTTTTTATGAATCACTAAAAAGCAAAAAAAAAAAATTTTAACAAAAAGTAGAACCGACTTCAGTAATACTAAAAAGCCAAAAATAACCCGTTCAAGTACAGATTACATTTGACTCACCCTTTGAAGTCGGGGCCAAACCTCACGTAAACTATAAAATATAAATATAATAACTGAGTGGTTTGGGATCGACTTCAAAGGGTGAGTCAAATGTAATCTGTACTTGAACTGGTTATTTTTGGCTTTTTAGTTTTACTGAAGTCGGTTCTACTTTTTGTTAAAAAAAAAAATTGTGGTTATCGTGACACCCTCATTCAAATATTTTGTAGACTCTCCTGCAGACAAACTGTGCAAACAGTTTTGCAGAACTCTGTTCCAAAGAAAATTGTAAACAAAAGTCAAATAAAGATTTTTATTATTATTATTATTATTATTGCGTTTCTTTTTTCTCCTCTTTCAAGGGTTTTTGTTCATTATGCGGGCCTTAATTATTATTGTGCAGTGTTGTTCGTTATAGTAGATGATGTCAAAAATTTGCGGGTAATGCGGCATGTATTTAGTATTGTAGCTTTTTGTAAAGTGCCAATTATATAGGATGGTATCTTCAGAGTTTCTAGGCTATTGTTTAAGGTTTTTGGGACTACTCCTGTAGCTGATATTACTATGGGGACTATGTGGGCCGTAGTTGCTTGCCACTGTCGCTTGAGCTCGATCGCTAAATCTGTGTACTTTGCTAATTTTTCGTTAATTGTAGATTGAATATTATGTGTGTTGGGGATGGCTATGTCAATGATGTAAATGGATTTGCTAGTTCTGTCAAAAAATGTTATATCTGGCCTGTTGAAATGTATTGTCCTGTCAGTTAAGAGTGTTCGATCCCAGTAAAGTTTGTGTTGGCTATTTTCGTGTATAATGGAGGGAATATATTTGTAATACGGAACTTGTTTATTAATTAATTTGTATTTGTGTGCTAGATGTTGGTGGATTATAGATGCAACCTGATCATGTCGGTGTTTGTAATCTGTTTGGACAATGGCTTTACAGGCGCCTGTTATATGTTGAATTGTTTCAGGAGCACTGTTACAGTGTCTACATGAGTCAGTCTGACGGCCTAATTCTTTTGTTATACTCGTATATTTTCTGTAGTTGCGGGTGGCGATTACTTGGTCCTGAATTGCTAACATGAATGCTTCTGTTTCGGGGAAGAGTTCTCCTCGCTTCAGCCAAGAGTTTGATAATGTTTTATCAACAAATGGTTGCCCGAGGTCGGAGTGATGCCTACCGTGTAAAGCTTTTTGGGACCATTCAGATAGTTTTTGTTGTTGGCTTATGATCTTTTCGTTAACCTGAGTGTTTCTGTCATTTAGGCTATGAAGTGTGTAGCTATCATCGATATGAACAATGTACGAGTGCAGGGGTGATTGTTCGACTTTACTGTGGAAATAGTGTCTGAGTGTGGTTATCTGTTTATTATGTAGGTTTTGTATATCTATTAGGCCTCTTCCTCCTTCTTCGCGTGGCAAAGTTAGCCTTTGGACACAAGATTTTGGATGGTGTTTTCTATGTTTAGTTAAGTTTGTGTTGATAATGCGCTGGAACTTTTTTAAGTCTGATTGTGACCAGTTAATTACCCCAAACGAGTACGTAAGATATTAATGAGTGATCGAAAAAATGCTACTAAAATTGAACATAACTACAAAATGTGGTTAGCTTAATTATTCATGATTATCATGGTTGCGTTTCTCACGTGATAAATAAATGACAGAAGCATCTGTCACTCACACTCGCATTTGGTCAAAACGTGGCGGATGCTTTGTCACTTATTTATCGCGTGATTAATAAAATCAACCATCATTGGCCCGCTGTATCTAAGGTTATTAATATATGGGCATTGAATGTTAGTAAAATAAGGTGAATTCGGAAGTATAAAGTTATGTAAATTCAATTTACAAAATAACAAGCAATGAATTTAATTTAACTTACCCAGTAAGTTAATAAAGACAAGTGTATCGATCGTTCTACTAAAACTTTAAAACTGCTGTTTCACAAAAGATAGTATCTTCACAAGAGAACTGACTAACATAAGCCCTTTAAGACATTGGGATCTTATACAAGCACTGTTTTGCAACAAACAATTGTAACTTTGTAGTAAAAAGCGAAAACAACGATATTTAAAGGGTTCTGTATTATCTATTTTGACGACGCGTTTGGCTCGGTTTGTAGACACCTGCCTACTGAGCCGGCGGTCCTGGGTTCGAATCCCGGCCGGGGCAAATATTTGTGCAAAATATTTGTTCTTGGGTCATGGATGTTATCTATATATGTATTTATATATTATGTATATCGTCGTCTAGTACCCATAGTACAAGCTTTGCTTAGTTTGGGACTAGGTCGATTTGTGTATGATTGTCCCTTAATATTTATTTATTTATTTATTTTATTTCTTCCCGGGTTGTGGATGTTATCTATATAATATGTATTTATATATATTATTTATATCGTCGTCTACCATAGTACTAAGCTTTGCTTAGTTTGGGACTAGGTCGATTTGTGTATGTTTGTTTCTTAATATTTAATATACGTATTTATCTTTCTATCATCCACAGATGTCTGCTGAACATAGGCCTCCCCCATAGCTCGCCACACAGGGCAATCCCATGCAGATCGCATGCATTGACAACCCTACTCGCAAACATTGAGCTAGTCCCAAAGTCTTCTCTTCTTCGTCGTTCCCCCACTGATGAGGATCGCGACCACATAACTGTTTCCACTCAGTGCGGTTATATGCTGCGTGGACCGCCCGGTGCATGCTGCCGCCCACTGCCTTCTTCACTGTGTCAAACCATCTAGTGGGTGCCCTTCCCTGCGCACGTCTGCCATCAATTTGCCCTATGATAATCTGCTTCTCCAGACAATGCTTTGAAGACCGCATAATATGACCGAAGAAGTTCAGGGCTCGTTTCCGACATATCGCGGAGAGCCGCGTCGAGATGTTGAATTCATTTAATATCGACTCGTTTGTTCGCATCGCAGTCCAAGGTAAACGTAGCAACCTGCGCCAACACCACATCTCGAAAGCATCGATCTTACTGCTATCGCGGCTTCTCAAACTCCAAGTTTCTGCACCGTACGTGAAAATGGAAAACACCAGAGCTCGAACTAAACGCACCTTAGTTGTACGGCGAATCCCACGGTTTTTCCATATCCTGTCGAGGTTAGCCATTGCACTTTTAGCCATACCGGCCCTACGGCGAATTTCGTCAGTGCAACCGCCGTCGCAAGTTATCAAGGACCCAAGATACACAAATTCGCTGACCTTTTCATACCCGACGAGTGCGCTTGTAGCTGGAAGTAATTTTGCTCTGTCCACCACCATTATTTTAGTTTTCGAATGGTTGATCTTCAGACCGAGCTTGGCACTCTCTACTTCAATTTTCTTCAGAAGAGTTGCCATTTCTACTTCATCCGACGCGAGTATTGTCGTATCGTCTGCGTATCTCAGGTTGCTGACCCTACGGCCACCAACCACAACACCACCGTCCCAAAGTAGATAGCTGTAATAGGCTTGTGTTAAATACCTATATTTACAGTTGATGAAGCAGTCAGCATGCAGTATGTAACTCAGTGAGCTACAGATAGAAGTGGTCAAAATTTTCATATTTTCTACGTTTGCTACCCCAGTTTTTCCGTTATTTTGAAATAAAAACGAGAAAACTAAATCAACAATAAAACCCTACTGACTACAGTGGGCGGGGCACATTGCTAGTAGAACCGATGGTTTTAAAGGCAGAAAGGTTCTTGAGTGGCGACCACGGACCGGAAGGCGCAGCGTGGGAAGGCCCACATTTAGGTGGACCGACGACCTGGTTAGGATCGCTAGCAGATATTGGATGAGGGCGGCGCAAGACCGATCGTTGTGGAAAACTTTGGGGGAGGCCTTTGTTCAGCTGATTTAATGATGATGATGATCTACTTATCGAACCTATTCACAATATTTCGCGTGAATATGTTAAGAAATGTGACCTGTAGGCGAGAACAGCCGGTAATCCGATCCGAATATATAAAAATCTGGATAACGACAGAATTTTTGTTCAAGTTGAAACGCCGACGCTTCACTCGGGAACCAATTATGCATCTAGATCATCAATTAAAATCAAAGATATAAAAGATCTCAGTAAAAGATTGAAATAAACTACTAGGGACCGAAGAGCTGGCAGCTTTCTTGCATAACGCATCAGCATTGCAATTCAGCGAGGAAATGCTGACAGCGTCTTCGGGACCATGCCGCGGGGGCACAGTTATTCACACCCATTTTAATTAATTTTAGCTATGTAAATATTTGATTCTATCTTAGTTTAATATTTATATTACTATTGTAAGTCCCCTTTGAATAAATAAAACAAAGATATTATATTTTAACACAAGGAACCCTACAAACAAGTCAGTTGCGACCTACAATCATTGAAGACGAGAACTACTGAAACAAGCAAACTTGGCTGTAGCTTTTACAACATAAATATCGGCTATAAAACTGCACTTTACGGCCGAGGCCACCAATGGTTTACTTTTTATGATCAATAACTAGCAGTTCTTCTTTGATGAAAATGGGGTTTTAGTTTTATAAAATGTTCACTGGTTCTTTAACTACTTTGTAAAGTAGGTACTCAATATGTTAAGTTAACATTTTTGAACACAAGCATTTAATAATTTTATGAAATATGTAATGTCTCATTTTTTCTCGTGCCTTCGCTCTGGTCAACCAGTCTAGTAAGCAGAGGCGTGGCGTCCATGCAACCCGATTCCCACTGCATTGCCCACTTCATGACGATTGAACACTATTCTCTATTGCTTCCGAAGAAAAAGTAGCCCAAAATAAGTTCCGGCTTAGAAATTTGTTTGACGCCACGCCACTGCTAGTCAGTTATGTTTTTTTGTAAACATTCCTTCAATTGTAGGTACTGAGTGGGGAAAGCCTGTTAAGGGTTCAGACAGGGTTCGAAACTGTGACTCCAAAGGCGGGGTCAAAAAATAAATAAATTGAACACAAATTATATATAGGATCTACGAACTCTCAATCAAAAATTGAATTCAATGGTTTGAAATTGATAAGTGCTGATCATCGAGTAGTAGTACATACACACACTCTGTTCTTAAAAATACTGTATCGTATCTCTTTCTAAAAATACTGTAATTTGTGCTGTGGATTTTGTAGCAATACAATAAAGACCTCTAATTAACTTACCAACAATCATGCATAAATTATCTTATCAGTCATAATACATAATCATAATCCTAGATTCATTAAATATCCAATAACCCACAAGCAAGCATATAAACGGTTTCTAATAAAAGTCTGTCCTATTTCCTAGCTTCACGATTTCCAATACGACGTAGTCAGCACTTCATTCCGCTATTTGCATCGAGTATGTGCTTAAGACGTCTTACGCAATGCAGGGAATTCTCAAATGATTGTGACGCAAGACGAGTTCATTATGCACCACGAGCAGCGCTAATAGCAATGTAATTTACTCCACCTTCCACCTTTGTTTCAGAATCGGCATGCATTCGCAGTAGCGATGCGCAAAATGTGTCACTAAAGTGAAAAGAGTGATATGTGTCTTTAGTTCACCGAGATATGTATCACTCATTTAGCGAGAGAGCTAGGGGCTAAACCAAATGATATAGCTCTTTTGAATCACTCAGTCGCGAGCTACACATCTCTAATTCGCAGCCATTCGTAAGATTACGTACGCGTCGGTCGATCGCGACTGACACCTTGTGGGGTTGAGACGCGCTAAACACCAATTTTGTTGCATATTACACAAACAATCAATTAAATACTCTCAAATTATTTTGAAAATGCTATTCGTTTAATTACTTACATATTATTAATTTATTTAAACTTTATTGCACAAAACAAAAGTCAGTACAAATGGCGGACTTAATGCCAAATGTCATTCTCTATTATTCTGTCTTCTCCCTCTATCGATAAGCGCAACATTTATTTCGGGACGACTGATGTTATATTCTACAGCATACTGTAGTTAAATGAATTAAATTATCTCAATATGTCACGAAACAAAGAAAGAAATCCATAAATAAAAGTTTTTTTTTAATATATGACTTCAAGGTGGGTATGCAAACTGTGTAACTATTTATCCAAAAGAAATGTTGTTGTATGAATATAGTCTCGTTCTATTTATCCTAAGGCTGCAATCCTTCACAATGCAATTTCGTGAGAGAGAATTATATAACTGCAAAGCACAGATGGCGATGGCATTTCATATTAATTTAGAGCTCACAGCTTTTAGAGAAATGTCTTTGTGCTGGCTGTACGTAGAGTCGGCATTATTATAGTGTTCAATTTATTATATTATACATGTAACCTAAGTGGGCTAATTTTTATTTCTTTGTCGATTTCTTTTTTTCTCATATTTCAATAAAATTTGGTGAGTTGGTAAAGTTGTTTCTTCTGACCATTGTAAGCCCAATTTCACGATATGTCCTACAATTTTGTCTCCATTGAGTTACACAAGATGTATTACAGAAATTGGCCCATGGGCCTATTGGAAAATGGGAAAATTTTGTAGAACATATCATGAAATTGGGCTTACCTTGTTCAGAATAAGCAACTTTATTAACTCACCAAATTTTATTTAAATATGAGAAAAAGCAAAATCGACAACGAAATAAGAATTTGCCTAAGTCGTAAACAAATTTATCGCAGTATTTTAGGGAAAATTGATTGCATTAACTCTTGAAGTAAACAATTAAACTAGAAGCAAGCAAAGATACCAATCTTATGGTCACCCTATTCGACAAGACTTGGTCTGTACAGTTCTATGACAGTTTAACGTAGCAATTAGGGTGACCATGAGACTTAGTAAATTTAGAACATTTTTTTAAATTAACGAATGAACAAACAATGTTTACATATTTTCACGAGTTGTCACATACACATGTTTAAACTAAAGTTAAACTGCAAATAAAACATATATTTGTTTACGACAGTAGGATTCACCATGTAGTATTCATTCTAATAGCATGACAAGTTACCTACTTCTCAACCCTCGTATGTTGCGGATTTTTAGTGAAACTAATTTATTTTATTGGCATGGTATTCTTTAGTAACAGACCTTAAAAATCATCGAATGATTTTTTTGTTGACTGATGCAAAAAAAAAAACAGCTAAATATTCCATAAACGATAAATAATTTTCCCATTCACAGTTAAAAAATATACACGAATGGAATGTAGAAAAAAAAGATTGCCATTTTTATTAAAAAGTTAGTCCACCCATATATCTGGTCGAAGGTTGGCTGGTAGAAAATGCCTCATAGCATTGATTCCACCTTTCGTACGATAAAGTTTTATTTTTGTGAAATAAACATTAAGTTAAATAAATAAACCTTCTGCAGTATTCTATTCTGTAACATGGACGCAATCCCGTCGTATTGTGAATTGAATAATCTAGACAGAAAGCACAGATGTATCTGACATTTTATTTACAGTGAATATTCTGGAATATTCTATTGAACTGTCACTCTTTTAAAGAAACACAGTTGTATTAAGTCGAAAAGCTTCAATTAATAGTGACTGTGAGCTCGGAAACAGTTTTTTAAATGGCAAAAGAAATTTTTTTATGATTTCATAACCCACACATTTTTAAATAAAAAGAAAATCGATAAAAGTATACAATTATTGAATCTGCAAAAAAATTCACAAGAATCGGTTGAAGAATGCGACTTGTAAGTGAGATAGCATCACACCAGTAAGCTCCTAGACTGATTGTCGGTTATGATATTTTGCACTGGGTACAAGAATTAATGTTTATGTAAGTATATTGTATTGCATATTTGTGTATGTTTATTTATTGTGTTCATTATATTACTGATATATAATAAGTTTCTCTTTTGGTATAATGTTGATAGTTGACAGGCCCTGCACCATAAAATGTTTCTGTTTAGCCCAATGGTTGACTGGTAGAGAATGCCTTATGGCATTAAGTCCGCCATTTGTACACTTTTTGTTTTGTGCAATAAAGTTTAAATAAATAAATAGCCGGGAATCCAAATATCCGAACATCTCTTATTTTGTATATGCTCGTAGATTCTTATTCTTATTGTATTTATTTTGTTTTCAACATCATGTTATGGACGCTTCTACACATTTATTTCTTGCTGTATTTATCTGTTGTTTTTTTGTGCAATAAAGAATCTTTTTATATTTTTCTTTTATAGATACAAAGGATAAATAAGCGAAAATTTGACGCGATCCACTGCAGTCCAAGTAGGACTCAAACCCATGACCTCTGTTAAAGGGAACAGTGCTCTTCCAACTGAGCTACAGGACCGCTATGGTACCACCCAAATCACGCCCTCTAAGTCACTCTGTATATTCACTTTTTTTTAAGTAGGTACTTAAGTTTTCCTTTTTTGCATTGTGTATTTGTAGGCATTATAATTGTATTTTTCTTTGTTTTTTTATTAATAAGTATAAAAATAACAACTTTCTTATTATAATGATACGATCAAATATCTTGTCAAAGAGGTTTTCTTTGTCTTCAAATTCTTCAACTTACCTGAAACAAAAAAAAAATAAGATCAAAATTTGGTTTTCAACTAAATTATTAGAAAATGTTGGATGAAAGGCATAACATAACTAATGGTACAATACAATACAAATCCTCTTAATTGCACACGTCAAATACACAGGGATATAAAAACATGAGAGAGATACAGTAATAAACATAGGTAAACAATAGGCGATCTTATAGCTAAATAGTGATAAAGTTGTATTATTTGTATATGTTAAGTGTTATACTCCATATTGATAAGTTTATAATTAGGTGTTATTATTTTTATGCGACTATTCCATATAATTTATTTTTAAATGTTGACACAAAAAAACGAACATTACAAAATATTGAGAATAGCGCCATCTCTGTTGCTGTCTTAACACTTGTTGTAAACCAACGACGCAGAGGACGCTCTAGTAACGTAGAATTATGGAATCAAAGATTGGATGTAACGATGTGATAGCTCAGTTGAGAGAGCACTGCGCCGGGTAACGTAGGGTCGCAGGTTCTAATCCTGCTTACATTAGGCACAGTGAATCATAGCCCAAAAGGGAATTTTACAACCTACGCCATATCGCGGATTTTAGTGATACTAATTTATTTTACTGGCAACGACAAATTTTTGGTAACTGACGTTGAAAATCGGGGAATGTCACTGATGTTAACAAAGAGGAAACAGGACTAAATATTCCGCAAATTCAAGTGACCTCTAGTTTTTCTCAATAGGATTCAGTATTAATTTCACAGCATTCCGGTAAACAATGATTAGATGTTAACGGTAAATCCTCGATAAATCCATACTGAGGTTTAATAATGCAAATAATATAATAACGTTTACACATTATTGGCATATGAAAGCTGTTTGTAGCGCCATTATCCCTGGGCCGGACCGACGCTTGTTAGGCCATATTTTCTTTTTCTATAACTAGCCTTTGTGTCATTACGAAATCAAAATTGCATTAAAACTACTCACTCTGAACCAAAGTTCCTAGTTCCAGCAATTTTCAAAGGCGTACCTTCCATTCACATAACTCTTGTTTAACTTAGTTGGGATATAATATGTCATTCTTATCTGTGAAAATACAATGCCACAGTAGCATGCAACTATGTTGTTAGCAAACCTGTAGTACAAACGAAGACACAGTTAACTACGCCCATAGACCTTAACATTATAAGGATTATATAATAGTTGTCAGTGTAATTATAAAAACGGTATAAACTCACGTAAAAATTGTCAGGAACGGCCCGACATGTTTCGAACTCATTTGGAGCTCTTCATCAGGGGTAGCTATCCGTGCCGTTACGCGACTCGCGACCCACTGCACTTTTAATCGCTCTTTTAGTACTATCTAGATGTAAATAGACATGTTGACTAATTTTTTTTGAGGATGTCAATCGATTCTATTTTTTATTGTGATCAAATGTCTATATGGGACTGACTACACTTAAACTGCTCTAAAAGTCAGAAATGACCGTCAAAGTTCATCATTTCTACGTAGCGCTAATAACGCTCCATACAAAACGCGTCAGGCTAGTGACGTCACAGGCCGGTATAGGTACCAATAATTGTATGGAAAAATTAAGAAATTTGGCATTTTCACCGTGAAAAAGTGCGTTTAAGTTCATAGTTGTCATACAATTATTGTTTCGTAAAATTATGAGGATTCTGAAAACATTTTCAAAATTAATTTTGCATTAAAAAAAAAATCATAAAATTTGCGTACCTTTGAAGTCACATATTTCCAAAAAAGATACATGTTTCTGGATTTTTTTTCTTTGTTTCGTGATATATTTAGCTAATTTTATTCATATAACTACAGTACGCTGTAGAATTCAACATCAGTCAAATAGCCTATTGCTGGTTGGGCAGAGAAACGTATATAATTTTATTGAAACTTCTTTGTAGGTCACTATCATTGTAATTATTATCATTACTATCATTATCATCATAACCACCATTAATACCATTATCATCATTATCATCATCATCATCGTTATCATCATAATCGTCATTATTTTTATTATCATTATCATCAAAGTTTTTACTTCAGTATGACTAGTCTTTAAAGTTGAGTAAATCTCGAATATCTTTAGGTACAATTGGGGAACCTTAACGCAACCTTGCGTATCTACTTGCTACGTACCATTCAATTTTATAAAATGGCGCTGACAGCTGTCATAATATAAATGAGCCTAATCTCACGAAAAAGGGCGGTGTTAAACTCATTGCGCAGTATAAATGACTACTCGGTAATGAGCTTGACACCGTTCTCGTGTGTGTCGCTATTAGGTGTAACAAATAATTACATATTATGATTTGAAACAATGTTTATGTAGTTATCTAGCGACCCGCCCCGGCTTTGCACGGATGCAGTGCTGATAAAATTATACATGTATTATACATAATAAACCTTTCTATTAATAAACTGTATCTATTAAAAGAAACCGCATCGAAATCCGTTGCGTAGTTTTAAAAATCTAAGCATACGTAGGGACAGATGGATAGACAAAAAGACAGACAGACAGTACTTTGTTTTATACTATGTAGTTAAAGTGATTATCAAGAAATAAATTAGAGAGAAAAAATTAACAAGCCTAAATAGATTCTAGGAATACGATAAAATCCATTTCATTAAATAACGAAATATGCGGCTTACCGTATCATAAACGACATGAAAGCCATGGGCAAACTTTGGGGCTGTTTTTAACCTAATTAAAAAGGTTATCTTTGCTCGGCGTTCCACAAAGGCGAATAAAAATGGCGGAATATTTCGAATACACGCTTTGTTTGAATAATTTAACAGAATAATTAGACTCAGAGGGTACGTTGTAAGGCTCAACATTCATTTTATGGAGCGAGCGAGCGAAGCGTCTAAGTTTCGGCTTGGCCAAAGATGTTCGGATATCTTACTGTTCTCGCCTGCAGGCCGCATTCATAAACCGATTCTCGTAGAATTTTGTTCAATAATTATACAAAAAAGTTTCGTCGAGTCAGTTTTTCGGTTTTTTAGTGCCCATAACACAAGCCTTCTTGAGCTTAATTTGGGACTAGATCGATTTGTGTGAGTAGATAAAAAAAACTGGCATTTAGGAAAAAAAAAATGAGGGTTGATAACGTAAAAAAAGGATTATTTCAGAAATCGTGTGTATATTTTGTTTAATGTTAACACTAAGTATATCGGATGTATTACCTATTTACCATAATCTAACGTTTCGGCGGGGTAGCACACGCCGTGGCCTCAGATGTACTGGTGAATCAGCGAGTTGTTAATGGAGCTGTCGGCCAAATGTAGCATTGCGCGACGAAATTGTCTAATTAAATTGATGCGTAGGGAGATAAATGTTCGACTACCACCCATTTGTTTACTAATTATTGTCACCGGTCCGACACACAACACTTTACACTATACACGTGCGACCTGATATAGTTTGTGATAATTATGTGTACACCGCGAGAGTATAAAGTGGAAATAGGATTCCTCTAGTATATAGGAGTAAATATTAACAATATTGATTTAATTAACAAAATAAATGTTTGTATATATGACCAGTGGCGCCATCTAGAGTCAAATGATGTTAACCTGTTTGTTCTTTTTTTGAACTTTAAAATAAAGTCAGTTGCTGTCAAGCCACTATATATAGTTGTTTCATTAAATATGAGTCTACGTTCTACTCACAATGCATCTACTGTATCTATGTCTTCCATGCTCTTTGTCGGTTGCATAACTTTGCACGGGCACTGACAGTGACAAGGTTCTAAAGCCACCGCTTTGAACATTCCACCGTGATCATTGTGTACGTATACGTGATACGTGAACAAAGGGTCTGTTTCGACGAGTCATTGCTATATCTGCAATTTAGCAATATGTCGATCTTAGAAAATAAATTGACGTATTTTCATACTAGCGACCCGCCCCGGATTTGCACGGGTGCAATGCTGATAAATATGCATGTACTATTACATACAAACATTCCTCTTAAATCTCTTTATCTATAAAAAAAAATTACGCATCAAAACCCGTTGTGTAGTTTAAAAGATCTAAGTGTACATAGGGTCAGACAGAAGGAAGCGAATTTGTTTTATACTATATAGTGATTTAGCAATATGTCGATCTTAGAGAATAACTACTTACAGAAGAATCATTTTAATTTTATTTTTGATTTTTATCAAATTTTCCTCGACTGCAAAATAGAAATCATCGAGATAGAAATCATGGAAAATCAAATAAGTATGTCAAGCACCTTCATTGATCAAAAGTCACTCGAGTTAAATAGAAGACGAATCTATGAATGGTGAAGTTTCACTTAGAGATTCGGCCGCAATGCAATTGACTTAGTCGTTGATTGGATTATGGATGAAACTTTGTCTCATGCGGAGCATTCAATTTGAAGTGGATTCATTAGGAACTTGAACATTGTAGGATTAGATTCCAACCATATTATAATCTAGCTTGGTCTCATTTTATCGCTTTACACTGATATCTCTGATATGTCACTATGTTTTTACTTTGTAAAAAAAATATTAAATGAATATATTCTGTAGAAGGTGTAGAAATCAATATGGCAAGTTTTTTGTTGAAATAATGACTGGAGGAAGCAATATGCCTAAATTTTACTCTCCGGACAATCTTACATAAATCAACCTCAAACTAAGCCAAGTTTGTGCTATGGGTACTAAACGACGATATACATAATAAACATATATAGACAACATTCATAACCGAGGAACAAATATTCGAGTTCATCACACAAACATTTGTCCCGGCCGGGATTCGAACAAACGACCGCCGTCTCAGTAGACAGGTGCACTACAGACTGCGCCAACCGCGTCGTCAATTGTGCCGAAACATTGTTAAGATGTAACAAAGCTCCATGAAATTAGTGACATTATCTTTACCTAGAAGTACGTAGAAACATAGGTGTGTAAAACACAAACTTTTTCTACGTTATCGCTTTCGGGTTAAATACAGCATCTACATCTTACCTAAAAAATACCCATACTTAGGTTGCCTGAGTACAAAATTAATCCGGAACCCAAAAACCGACCATAACAATAAATACTAATGATACTAGAATAACCCTAAATCTTCATTTGTCGCTTTAGCGGCCAACCTTTCGGGTTTCCAGAAATAAATTTTGCCTTTAAAAAGCTGTAAGAATGTATGAAGCCGAAATACACTTATGCCCTTGTTCATTTTGAAATTCAAGTATATGCCTTTTGGGTTCGATAATGCGGTAACTACACTTCAAGTTCATATTATACTTACATCCTTCTTCGTTTGTGCGCTGGACTAGATAACAAGGTAAGTTAGTGACACGTTTTATCGTTACGTAATAGTTTGCGTTTGGTCGCTGGGTAAATTTATTTGGCATTGTGGAAGAAATGCTAACGTGCACCCTTCTGGTAAATTGGAAAGTTGACTCGTGCTGAATTTTACACTAAGATAAATGGATTGGACCACATCAAAGTTTTAAACTTTAAATTACAAAATAATCAAGGTATGGACGATAGCCAGAATTTTAAATGACATAAAATAAAAATATGCACCAAATTCGTTGTGTTAGGGAACACTACGAATTTGGTGCATTAAATTGTCTGGTATCTGAAACACTAATATTTGTTTCCCGTCTGTAACGTTTCGCCATCATTTGTCCGAAAGACATTTTTTTTTCAAAACTTTTTATTTTTCAGAATAATTATAAAGCAAACCTAACCTAACGTAATGGGTTCTTAAAAACGATGTTTATAATATTTATACCTGAAAATATTACGGAATAAACATTTTCGGACAAATGCAGACGAAACGTTTCAGATGGGAAATAATGTTTCGGAGTTGCGATAGTATAACATTTTTTCAATTAATTAAAAACAACCTTCGCTGCCTCCCACGTGAATCGTACCACCCGCACGGCTGGAGCTGCAGCCGTACTAACAGGCCGTAATATCAGGCCGACTTGAAACGGCAGAAATATGTCACACTAGGTTCGTCCTACATTTTTGTTCCCTTTGCGGTGGAGGCGGCGGGTTGCTGGGGGACAGATGCAAAATGTTTTGTGCGCGACGTAGGCCGTAGACTCAGGAAAAAGGGGGAAGACCCCCGCTCCGAGTCATTTTTGGTACAAAGCGTGTCCATTGCGATCCAACGTGGAAATGCTGCGAGCGTTATGGGCACCTTTGGACCAGAAATGATAGGGAGCGGTGTTTTTCGAACCTTGTTATTTTTATAATTTAGTTTTAATTGAGTTATTAATAATTATGTCATGAATTTATTGTACAGTTATTAAATAAACATATAAGTGAGATAAGCTTACGGGTGCTCACTGAAATAAAGATAGAATAGAAAAAGTGCTCACAAATGGCAAGGAAGCACTCGTAATTACTTTTAAAGTTTTTCGTACCAATTAATTATACTTAGAAGCTGCTATAAATCTTCTTAATTTGAACAAATCGTCACAGGTCAGCTGTAATTTAAATGTGTGCGCTATTTTTAAGCACCGAAGAAAAAAGAGGGGTGTTATAAGTTTAACACGTGTATCGGTGCTTCTGTCTGTGGCAACATAGCTCCCAAACGGAGTAATAAACCAATTTGAGAGCGGTTTCTTATAAATCGAAATACTTGTCCGTCGAAATGATTCTTAGCTAGTTTGGTGGACATAGGACCAGTAGTTTCGAATATATTCAGCTTTAGTTCGAACAAGACATAGTGAAAAGACTCAGCTAATATTGAAGCAAGGGTGCTATGTTGCCACAGACGTTCGAGAGAATGTTTAGTTTTAGTAGCATTTTCTATGACTTATTGGATGAGGGTCTCGTGATTCGGGAATGTTTTAAAGTTTCACTGTAGGTTATATTGCAATTGTTTTTAAAACGAAATAAACGTTAGTGTTTAAAATTATCAGTTTCAATTATGAAGAATATGGTGGTTTACTCCCATGTCATATATTTTAAAATGGATTTATCCACTTATGTTATAAAAACGATAGAATTACAATCACATAGTGTGTAAAATAAGTCCTTATAAGATCTTATATCCCTTGCCATCCCGGGGCGAGTGCTCTTCCTATTTTGCCAAAAGCGGATGTTAAGAGATTGAAAAATGTAAGCACTGTGTTTTAACCACCGCTTTTTGTATGTTGAGTTTAAACTTTTAAACCTCAAGAATATCCTAAAACTCAGTCGAATCAGCGATCAGCTATTTCAAGCATGAGCCGTAAGATTATTTTAATTACGTACAGTAACCATCTTTTATAATAATTTTATTATTATTGATAAATAATAATTCGAAACGGCCAAGAGATAAACATTATGTGGCACCATCGGAGCGCCATCGTCGTCTAATGATGTCAATAAAATTTACAGCCCCACAAATGGGCCTATAAACGAACGAAGGAAAAGGACCACCGTCCATTGATAAGTTTTTTTTTAATCTTTTCATTAAGTGTTTACAATAAAGCGAAAAATTGAAAAATAACGGTTCAGGCATGGTTAGAACCTGTATAAATGTGGACGGATAAAGAAGATGAGGAAGACTAAAGAAAATATGGATGGATTGTGTGAAAGATGATAAGAAGGAAGCTTGTAAAGGACGAGATGATGAGTAATAGGGAAGAATGGAGGAAGAAAATATGCTGCGCTGACCCCAAATAAATGGGATAGCGGCAAAGGGATGATGATGATGATGATAATAATAACCGAGCCACTGGAGCATCTGTTTCAGCTTCGACAAAATTTCTTTCGTATGTCTGCATGTTCGGATTTCCAGTTACTTTAGCCTACAGGCCACGTTTCTAAACTGAGTCTAATGAAATTTTGTAAATAGGTTCGTTAAGTATGATTTATTTTGCTTTTTGAATCAGTTTTTCGAAATTGAAAAATTAAAAAAATCGAGTTGATTGGACAAAAATTACAAATTTCTGCCATTACAGAAAAAAAACAAGTAACAAAGTAAGTTATAGTAGAGGGGTGTAGGGAGGGGTGAGTACGCTTAGGTATGCGACGCTAGGCTATTGGCACACCCCTCCAAGTGGTGTCTCATACACGTCCTCGTCGCCTCAGGATCTGCCGCCGAACGGAACTGGGGCGAACCCGCCTCATTTCGGGTCGTACACCCCGGAAATACCAAAGGTCGAATCGGGCGTCGCTCTATTTACCATCTACCCCGGACCTAAGGTAGCCAAGTATGAGAGGCCCAACCCCCCCAATCTAAGGTGTTAATCGTACCGTGCCGAGAGATGCATGGCTGAGGGGGAGCTCAGTCGTTAACGGTGTACCCTCGAAACCGGGCAAAATCGAGGGGTAGTCTTTGCCTTACTCCTGTAAGCGGGGCAATGCAGGAGTGGACCTAATGTTTCCCTAGCTTCTCGTGGGTTCAAAAACGGATTGTATTACAAAAACCAACATTGAAGGTACCCTGGAAGACCTATGCCAGGAACTACTGCCCCTAACGGTAGGCGCGGAGCAATCTGCCCAGACGTTGGAGCAACCTATGGAGGTGGGAGGGAGCACCAGCATGGTGGAAAGGGCCGTCTGCGGACCAAACCCGCCAACCGGTGATCCCCCCACCACCCACCAGCGACCTGCCAAGAAATTGGGAGGCTCCGCCAAAGGCCGCTATAGGGCTCTTATAGGAATAGGTGTGCCGCACGCTGATGCGACGCAACTTTCCGCAAAGAGCTTTGCGGAACTAAAGGCCATGGGGTATAAGTTTGGGGCCTCACAATCCAAACCTGAGCAAAAGCCGGTAAAACGGCCACGCTCGGAGGAGGAATCGCCACAGGGGAATGCATCTAAAGCCCCAAGGGTGAGTGAGACCCCCCCAACTAAACCTCCGCCTACACAGGCTTATAGCGAGGTCCTTAGCCAGATCCGGGTCGGCATCAAGGACTCCAGTCCCATGACGGACGCACAACTGGAGTCCCTCTGCAACACCATCTTGCAGAGAATTGCGACCATGGAACCTGGAGAGGGACCTACTTTCAAGGGCTACTCTTACAAGCCCGGCTGGCTGCTCGTCACATGTAGCGACCAGCAGTCCAAGAGCTGGCTCGAGCAAACCACACCATCCCTAAAACCATGGCCAACAGCCAACCTCGGTATAATACCCGAAAATGAGCTCCCCAGGCCAAACATAGGGATGGTGTACATCCCAGAGATAGATGCGACGAAGGTCGGGCGGTCGCTATCTCTCCTCCGTGCGCAAAACAAGGGGCTGCACACGGAGTTCTGGAAGGTCATCCACACAAAGGTCGAAAAGGGCGGGGTTATGCTAACCGTGTCCCTAGACGACCAATCTGTGGATACCCTCAAGAAAAGGGAGCTAAAGGTTAGCCTTGGCTTCCGGGAAGTCCAGTTCCGACTAAAGGGCCCGGCTAGGGCCCAACAGTCGGTAACTGAGGCAACCCCAACCCCACCACCGCCAGCCTCAAACCCACCCCCCGCAGACCCACAGGTCCTTCCAGGACCATCAGGGCCTCCCACCCTCATCATTACCCAGCCGTCCCAGAGCACGACACCTGCGCGAAAGGTCCCTGGACCAAAACGGCAGTTCCCCTCCCAACACCCTCTCAACACGGGCACTTCAGGGCGGTTTCCCCCAGGCAGGGGAACGCATAGGGGTGCGAACCACCCCAGGGGAAGGGGCACGACCCACAATAGGGGAGGACGGCGAGGGCGCGGCAGTGCCCAACGGCCGTAATAACCAAGACGCAACACCCAGGGGAGCGAAGTTCCTACAGGCCAACCTGCACCACGCCATCGCGGCCTCAGCGGTCGTGGAAAAAATCTTTAGCGACAATGGCCGGGACATCGCCCTCATACAAGAACCATGGCTAAACCGCGACTCCAAGATTGCGGGACTGAGTAATGCAGGTAAAATTTTAGCTCACGAAAATGGAACCAAACCAAGGGCCTGCATCGTGTTTAACAAAAATATTAACTTTCTTCCTGTTTCAGAATTATGTAGCGACGATTTAGCCGTCGCATACGTCGATCTCAAGGGGCGGGGCAATCAGAAGGTGTTAATCTGCTCTGCATATCTGCCCGGAGAGAAACTAGATCCCACTGAAGAACTGACTAAAGTTCTGGAATACGCCAAAGAACAAAAGTCGGAACTGATAGTGGGTTGTGATGCCAACGCTCACCACACCATTTGGGGGAGCACAGGAATCAATAATAGAGGTGAGTTACTCTCTAACTTTATCTTTACTAACTGTCTGCATCTGTTGAATAACGGCAACACGCCGACCTTCGTCACTAGGGCCAGGCAGGAAGTACTCGATATAACATTTGCAACTGAAAAGGTAGCCAACTGCCTCGCCGACTGGCACGTAAGTTGTGAAAACTCGATGTCGGACCATAAACATATTCTTTTTAGTGTGAAAGGATTAGAAATCGCCGAACGGGAAAAGCGCAGGAATCCAAAAGAGACCGCCTGGGACACATACAGTGCCCTGCTAAAAGAGTACCTAAAGGAAACCCCAAAACACATAAAAACACCAGATTCTCTCAACTCAGCCGTAGAGCTCATGACAGAAGGCATCAACAGGGCCTACGAAAGGAGCTGTCCACTGAGGGAACCGAACAACAAAAACAAGACGACGTGGTGGAACAAAAAGCTGGAAAGGCTCCGTGTCTCCACGCGACGCATATTCAATCACTCTACCAAACCTAGCGAATGGGAAAGGTACAAAAGAGCGCTAACAGAATATAATAAAGAGATCAGAAAAGCCAAGAGAGCGTCTTGGAAAAGATTCTGTGAAGAGATTGCCCAAACCCATAAAGGAGCGAGAATTCACAAAATACTAGCCAAGACACCAACAAATTATCTCGGACTCTTGAAGAAACCAGATAATACCTTTACGACCACAGAAGAGGAGACGCTAGAACTCCTCAGGGACACACACTTCCCCGGATCGTACTCCACCAGCGATACACGACGATGCGCCCACAAGAGCTACCAATCTCACAGGGCACACAATACTGACTGGAACTTGGCTGCAAATATTTTCAGACCAAACCAAATTAAATGGGCCTTGGAAAAATTCAAACCATTTAAATCTGCGGGAGATGATGGAATATTCCCTGCCTTACTACAGGAAGGCCGCGATATACTCCTCCCGCTTCTGGTAAAAATATTTAGGGCGAGCTTCGCCCTGAGCGTGATACCAGAGCAATGGACTAAGGTCAAGGTACGCTTCATACCAAAAGCAGGGAAAAAGGACTATTCACAACCTAAATCCTTCAGACCCATCAGTCTAACCTCCTTCCTACTAAAGACTATGGAAAGGGTAATTGACCAACACGTACGAGCTAAACATCTGGTAACAAGGCCACTCAGTCCCTGCCAGCATGCCTACCAAAAGGGGAAATCCACAGAAACTGCCCTGCTAGATCTGGTCGACAAGGTGCAGAAAACCCTAGAGGATAAGCAAACAGCTCTATGCGCGTTCTTAGATGTAGAAGGGGCCTTCGACAACACACCTACAGATACCATCATTAAAGGTATGGAATCAAAAGGTGTAGACGGCACCACAAAAAGATGGGTTCGGAGTATGCTCTCGAACAGAACAGTAATACTAACCCTAAATGCCACCACGCATGAATTTCACACCAAAAGAGGATGTCCACAGGGAGGGGTCTTATCACCACTTCTGTGGACTCTAGCGGTGGACCAACTCCTTGTTCGAATGGCGGCCAGGGATTATGACGTACAAGGATATGCCGACGATATCGTAGTCATAATCAAAGGACCCTGCCTTAACACAATCTCGAACATCATGCAAGGAGCTCTCAACACTATCTGCACATGGTGCAGAGAAAACGAATTGTCTATCAATGCAAACAAAACCATTATAGTGCCCTTCACAAATAAAAGGAAACTCGACAAGCTCAGCACTTTAAAGCTAAACGGACAAACTATACCATTTACAAATGAAGCCAAGTATCTAGGGGTCACCTTTGACCAAAGGCTAACTTGGAACACGCATTTGAACAATATAATCCAAAAAGCGAAAATGGCACTGTGGACATGCTGTCGAATGGCAGGAGCAAGATGGGGCGTAAGACCCAACATTGCTATGTGGCTATACACAGCAGTCGTGAGGCCTATAATAACCTATGCCTCCGCTGTCTGGTGCAATAAGGCCAACCAAAAGACAGCGATCCTAAAACTAAGCAGCCTACAACGCACTGCCTGCATTATTGCAACAGGAGCCCTGTCTTCGACGCCGGGTGCGGCCCTGGACGCACTGCTCGACCTAACACCTCTGCACCTACAGGTGCAGAAAGAGGCCGAGCAGTGCATCTACAGGCTCTGCACACTGTCCAAGACGAAATGGCGCTCACAAGCACTGAACAAACTAAAGGCTTCAGTGTTCGAAAACAAACTACTGTGCATGCCCTCTGACGACATGCTCACTGAATGTATCTTTACGCAATACTACTCAGTGGAACTACCCTCAAGAGACGAATGGCTAAACGACCAGATGTCTCTCAAAGAGGGTTGCCACATCTGGTATACGGATGGTTCCAAAAAAGGAAAAGATGTAGGATGTGGGGTCTATGGACAGAGACCAAAGCTCAATGCAAGCGTCAGCATGGGCACAGAGGCCTCAATCTTCCAAGCGGAGATCTTTGCCATAAACAAATGTGCAGAGATAAACCTTGACAAGAACATAAGACACTGCCACATATACATCAACTCGGACAGCCAAGCTGCCCTGTTGGCACTGGAATCACTAGAGGTTAAATCTAAACTAGTCCAACTATGCAAAAACAATTTAAATGCCCTAGGCGAAACCAACAAAGTCACTCTTAGATGGGTACCAGGTCACTCCGATATTGACGGAAATGAAAGAGCAGATAAACTCGCAAGAGATGGCGCGGACAAGCCCCTTGTCGGCCCAGAACCGTTCTGTGGAATCACAAAACGCCAGGCTTATTCTCTGCTCAACGATTTACACAAATCTAAGGCGATCGAGATGTGGGTGGCTGTGAAAGGACAAAATCACTCGAAAACCCTTATAAAAGGCTTTGTTCAGAGGTTATCTAAAGAGTTACTACAGCTCAAAAGGTCAAAAGTCTGTGCGGTGACTAGAACTCGGACCGGTCACTGCAAGCTGAAAAAACACCTGTCCCTAATGGGTATGGAACAGGACGCAACGTGCAGGTTCTGCCAAGAGTCAGAGGAGACAGCTATGCATATCCTCTGCTCCTGTGGACCACTTATGCACAAAAGAAGTATCCACTTAGGGCAACACTTTGTGCCCCCAGAGGAGATACAACAACTCACGGCCCAAAGAATCTGGGAATTCCTGGACTCAACGGGCCTCAGCAGTGAGCTTTAAGACAGGGCTGCCACAATAGATCAATTTTGGTCGATGCGGCACACAAAAGGCCCAAGCGAAAATAATAATAATAAATAAATAATAAGTTATAGTAGGCGTGTGTTATGGGTAATAGACGACGATATATACATTTAAGTAGTATCTAACTTAATAGATAGAACAACCATAAGTCAGGTACAGAATATATTCGAGTTCATCACACAAATATTTGAACTACAAATTGGGCCAACCACTTCGTAAAAATAAGTTTTACAAACAAATTTATTTTTGCTGTTCTTCTACCCAAATTGTTTGGAAGAGATGGTCCTTTAGCGATAACACCGCCAATTGTTTGATTAAGGTTTCAATTGTAAAAAAATATTGTTGGTGTTGTAATAAAGATTTGTTGAATTGTATTTTATCGTATTCTATTTTATTGCATTGTATTGTAATATTAAAAAATACTTTAGGTCCGTGGGGTCTCAGCAACCACAAACTTTTTAAAGAAGAACAAAAGGCTCATTGGGTCTACTGGTGACCAAAGAGCTGGCAGCTTCCTCGCACAACGCATTTAGCATTGAGATTCAGCGAGGAAATGCTTCCAGCAGGAATTTTATAGGCACAGTTTTATAGGTCATTTTAGTTGTATTTAATTTCTTGTAGATTTTAGTTTTTTACTTTTATCTTTAATTTTAACGTTTCATTTTAGTATAATATGTCTAATTCATAATAAATAATTAAAACAAGTTTCGGCCGCTTTATCTTTCGGTTGAGGTTGCTGATCGCTGTAATAAACATAAGCTGTGATTGCTTGCTGTTAAACAGCTGTAGTTAATTAATATTATGTTACAATTATAACACCTAATCTGATTAAGCAGCTGTGCCACGCTGCGTGATTACAATAATGTAATTTGCTTTGTAGCTACTGTAAATGTGTTAGGTAATTAAGTGCAAGAACATAACGTTAGTATTGCTTTGAGCTTGTATGTACTAAATGCTTACAGTGAGCGGTCAGAATGTGATTCGCGATTTATACCTGTCTCCCTTGCTCTTACTCGATCCAGATAATAACCTCTCAGGTTTCATTCAAACCCGAATGGAAATCTGAGAATCACGGACTGTACCTGCTTGCTCTAAAAATATGAGTTGGTATTTTGGAATGGATTTTGACGACGCGGTTGGCTCAGTTTGTAAGCACCTGGCTACTGAGCCGACGGTCCCGGGTTTGAATCCCGGCCAGGGCAAATATTTTTGCGATGAACTCGGATATTTGTGCTTGGGTCATTGTTGTCGTCTAACTATTTAGTACCCATAACACATGCCTTCTTGAGCTTTATTTGGGACTCGATCGATTTGTGTGTCTGATATTTATTTATTAAGTACAAGTTTACAATTTAAGCAACCGTCCGAGCGACGCTCGAAGCATCGCTGTTTCAGCTTGGACAAAAATGCTTTGGTATGGTCGTTTGTCTGAATATCCACTAGTCCTTTACGGATGGTCTCGTATACAGGTCACATAACCAATAGTTGTAAAATTTTGTGAGCAGGATAATTTATATAAGGTGTACTCGGGTAATTCCGAATGGCGGGTAATTCCGAAAATTACTGATATCTAATAAACGGTGTAATCCCGATTATTAGATATCAGTAACTTTCGGAATTACCCGCCATTCGGAATTATCCGAGTACACCCTATATATATATATTTGATTGATTCAGTTTTTCTAAATTTTTCATAATGGTGGAGATGCGAGGATTGAAAACGTAAATAATGACACGTAATATTATAGTATCATCTTACCCAAAAGGTTGCCTTTTACCTTAGCACGGCAGCTTAGCACTAGACTACTCACGAAGTTGGTCGAAGTTGGACGAATATGATAGTGTGGAGAGACACCTCGTTGCGGAAACCCATTTATTTATTTATTTATTTAAGCTTTATTGCACAAAAGAAAAACTTAACGTTCAAAAGGCGGACTTAATGCCATGAGGCATTCTCTACCAGTCAACCTTAGGGCAAAACAGAGAAATTGTAGGCGGTGCATCAAACAACATAATTACATATCATTAAAATACTCATATTACGTACATAAATATAGATAATATACATATATATAAATAGATACATACATAAATATATACGACGATGAAACAAACCAAGCAAATATACTATGAGACTTCAGTTCTGCCAGCAAAGAAACTTCCCAAGTAGCACAACTGGGTCTAAATAGCTCGTATATCATATCTAATTAGATGCTTAAGTGAAATTTACCACCATGACTAAGTGCTATATAGGTGGCAAGAACCCCTATGCCACCAGTATAAAACCAAAAGAAGAAAAATTGCAGCCTATTTTTGGTGCTAAATAGAATCCATAAGAGATCTCACAATTACCTTAAGTGGTAATTAGAACTTGGGTGAAAGTTATGCGCAGTGAACGAATGAAAACATTTCAGTTCGGTCAATGAGTGATAAATGAGTCGCCAAAATTATCTTTGAGTGGCGAGGCAACTGTCAAATTGTGTTTTATTAAAAGTAATACGTGATCTGCCATATTAATTTTGGATATATGTCTGTTTGATTGTGATTAAAACTTTACGTTATACAAGCATTGAAATAAGCACGAAAATCTTGCGATTTTTTTTTTACTGTGAAACTATAGTATGTTTTCTTTGTAAATTTCGACGCGCCCTTCATTTGATCAGGAATATTAAAAAAGAGAGTGCTAAATTAAATAAGGAATAGATACTGATAAGAAATAAAACTGTTAAAAACCTGACCTAATGATTGTAGGTTACGTACAATGTTAAAGTAACATCGTCACAACTATCAAAAGTCTGTGATTATGCGTGAGTGTGATAAAATTCTGGTTAAAATAATCAATTTTCATAGGCTTCCATTTGTAAACATGGCGAAACAAAAAAGATCCTACAGTGTTTATTTTCACTTATTTGTTCCTTATTTGGAACTATCAAGTCTAATAGTCACTTATTTGTATCTTGCGAGTGGCAAAGCAGTGAATGATATTACCAATAGTAATTATTTGCTCTTTTGTAGACTATTAAACAAGCAAGACTATTAAATATATTTTGACAAGGCGCAAATAGGAACTATTATAGAACTTTTAGTTCGTTAGTGGTTTGAAATAAGTGAAAATAACTGCTTTTGGTTCCAAGAACCAAACTGAGACCTATTTATGCGTTGGAGTGGCAATAAGGTACTTCTTAGGCCTTAAAGTTGCAATATTTTTTGGTTCCAAAAGAGCCGTAAAATTATCCCTTTAGCCACTATTGGTGATATAATTCGCTATTGTACTAGTCATTTGGAACTTTTAGTTCCAAATAAGGGTATGTTCCCACTTATATGTAAAAGTTGCTTATAAGTGATTTTAAGGCCTTATATAGCACTATTGCTTCTTATTGAGTGACAATTTGAACCTGCATGCAACTTTAAGTAGCAATATCGACTTTATCCCACCATAAGTAATAAAGTAGAAACAAAAAACGCTCCTATGCAACTACAAGTGATAGGATGAACTCATATACAGTTTTGAGTTGTGTTTAAAGCTATAAGTTGTATCAAACACTGTTAAACCACTCATTTAGAACTTAAAGCTATAAGATAAGCTGCAAAATTCACTAATGTGCTGCTTGGGTTCGCACGGCCCTTTTAAATGCCAACTTACTCGGAGCCTGTTTGATTGCGAGAGGAAGACCGTTCCAGAGGCGAGCAACTTGCAAGGAGAAAGAAGTAGACATGAAACCAGTACGGTGAAGAGGAATAGAACGGGCATGATTGACGGAAGAGCCAAAATTACGGTTATGAGTGGATCCAATTCAACATACTTAGCAGAAAAAGGTTTTCAGGTATTCATATTATTGAAAAGAGAGTTCAGAGCATACGAATATTGCGTCGTTATCGGATGGGAAACCATCCGTCAACGACGACATAATATAGTATATGACGGTGTCATAATATAGTATCATCTTAACCCTAGCACTAGACTACTCGCAAAGCTAGCCGAAGTTGGACGAATATGATAGTGTAGAGAGACACCTCGCTGCGGAAACCCATACTTCGCGACTAGAGTGAAGCCAATAAGACAATTAATGTCCGACCTTAAGGGTGGAGACGACTGAAGCGGAGAACACGGAATAGATCAATCACCTGAGTTGAAATCTGTATCTCAGCTCCCCTTCACTTTTGTGATTGTTCGATTCCGCATGTTTCTGCTTCCGTGGAAACGCATCCTTAGGCTACCTGGCCACAGAAGCGGTATTAGAGATGTGTATAATTGACTAATTTATTTATTTTTATTTAATTATTTATTCAAATTAGTTGCACAGCATTACAGTAATTAAACTAAGGCACTGTGAACTACAAAATCATACATAAAATAAACTTAAATCTAGTTGGATTTAGGCGACGTAACAGCGTGGCTCCGTTGCGTCGTCTGATCTGGCGCAGGATTCGGCAGATTGCCCCGGAACTGCCGAAACACAACACCCTTCGGCCAGAAGTCTGCACTTGCGATGGTGTCCTGCAGTGGCCGCGGTACGCGCACCACAAATGAGCTGAAGTGCACGTAGTGGCGGGACTGCAGCTGGTGCACCCTCAGCGAGAAGCCAGTCTTCCGGCGAACGAACTCCACCACATCGTCAGCCACGGCGGAGTGATGCGCGACACATAGAGCGCCTTACTCGGTGTGGCAATCACATTCCTCAGATTCAAATGCACTTCTTTTGGGCTTCGCAAAGACGTAGCCTGATTGGTTAATTGTCTTCGCTTCTGTGGACAGTCGGCTTAATATTGAGTGCCCTTAAACCGAAGCTGAGTCAATGTTGAAGGATTTATTCGATGTTGTGCAGTTTGTCAGCGAACTGAACGGGATTTATTTAACAACCATCGTAAAATAAAGGTTAACTGTTTTATTTTCGTCCTGTTCTGCCATTTGAGAGCAAAGCCTGAGGTCGTTTATTGCGAGCGAGCGAAGCGAGCGAATATACTCCGTTTCAGCTTGGCCCTTTTATATGTATGTCCGGACGTTTAAATGTTCGAATGTCCGGATTTCCCGCTGTTCTCGCCTAGAAGTCACATTTCTCAACGAATTTTCGTGAAATTTAGTAAGTAGGTTCGTTGATTATACCTACGTATGTTTGTGTCGATTCCGTATCTTGAAATTTTCAAAATGACGGAGAGAAGGGGTTGAAAAAGTACACATTTCAATAATTTTGAAACAAGCTCATAAGGTCTACAGCTGACAAAGCGACTAGTTAATAGCGTCTGTCAACAATAGTTTTTTGACGACAATTTGTTTCTCTTATGATACCGTAGAATTCCACGTGACGTGTCATGAATTTTATTTGAGCGGGCAACGCTACATGTAGGCATAGTTTCAATCTCAGCGGAGAACACTTAAGATCCAATTGCGTCTCTCACTGGAGTACACTACAAACCGTGACAGCTCGTTTAAAAAGAACTGTTTTAGGGTTCCGTAGTTCAAAGGTCTTAAAGAAAATATGTGCTCGCGATCCTCATCGGTGAGGGAACGACGAAGAAGAAACTCAAAAGGAAACCGAAACCCTTCTAATATCCCTTCGTTGTCTGTCTGTCTGTTTGAAACTAAAAGGTGCGAGTGTTTATGTCCTGTTTAAAGGTACATATTTTGAAGATCACAAGGGAATCAAAACATGTAGGGTACTTCCCGTTGACTCGGGTCAGAATCACGTAATTTGGCAAGAAGCAATGTAGTCAGAAACCAGACAGATAATATCGGAAAACCGTAAATTTTAACTATACGGTATTTCAATATTTTCTGTTACAAAATTACCTAAATGTTAAATTTAAAACACCCCCGAGTCAAAAAGCTGGTCATCATGAGACCCTCATTCAATTAGTGATATAGAAAATACTACTAAAACAAAAAAAAATGAAATTCTTAGCTTCAATATTGGTTGGAATCTAGTCACTTGTTATATTAAAGCTGAATATCTTGGAAACTACAGGTCCCATTTTCACCAAACATACCATAAAATTATCTCAACGGACGAGTCTTTCGAATAAAAAATCAAACTCAAATTGGTCCATCTGTTTCGTTTCGGACATACGATGCCACAGACGAACACCCAGATACACATGTCAAACTTATAACCCCCCTCTTTTTTGTCGAGGGTCAAAAAAATGTTGATTACAAACTCATTTGCAGCTGGTAAACTAACCACGACAACAATACAACAACAATATTTTACTGCACACCAATAAAAGTTTACAAAAGGAAACAAGACAAATACAATTTATAAATAATGATAGCCCACAGGCGGTCTCATCGCTAAAAAGCGATCTCCCCCAGGCCTTTGGGTAGTGAAATTGATTAAAATTTAACTTAATATAGAGTAGGTGCAGCAGAAGGCGAAGGGAGCACATAATTACGACCTATATCAGTATCTTATCGGGTAAGGAAAAAGTCGACAACCAACGGAGAACACTTGAGACCGAATAGCCACTCTCACTAGAGTGCCACTAGAAAGCACGATAGCTTGTTTTCAAAACAAGATGCGGAACAATGTGGGGCAAACGTTCCCAAGATTATTGTAGCAAGATATTTGGTCACATATTTTCGTTACAATGTCTTATGTTTAATACTCTAAAATTATATTTAACCCCTATTTCCTATAATAACGCCCTACCTATTGGTTCGAATAACATTCGATGTATTTGTAATAAATTCTTCTATATCGGCAATTTACACAGCACCTTATCCAATGCATCAACATCCTATAGCTTATAATTACTTTTAACTACAAATAAACGATTTTGATTTTGATTTTTATCTTCTAGCTTACTCCGTACCGAATTAATATGTTGGCCATAATAATCTCCATTTTAAAGCCGGTTAAATGACTTTATTCCAACAATTAATCAGCGGTTACCCCAAAGTTCCACTTTGTTTGACTTCTCAATCGCTCGTAATTTAATCTTAGAGATTTTCAGAAGCAATTATTGTTTCGCGTCAGGTAATTTGGGAATTTGTTCGGAGTAAATATTGAGTTAGAGGTCTAAGTGAAACGCGATGGGGTTAACGTTTACATTCAGAACAAAGGTATTACTTTAACTTGAAAGCTTCAAGAAAAGAGCTTATTCTTTTTTATAGTTTTCTTGATTACTTTTTGCATCGCCTACTCATCTCATTTATTAACCCGCTACCCAAAGGTTGTCTGGAAGAGATCACCTATTGTTTACTTGTATTTTAATGATAAGTGTTATCTGAATGTTTACAATGAAGTGAAAAATTGAAAAATTTATGGTTCGGACAGGATTCGAACCTGCGTTTCCAACCGCTTTCCGGGCCAACACGGGCGTCCTACCAACTGGACCACGAACCAGATGTCCGAACCATTAAATTTTTCAATTTTCGCTTCATTGTAAGCATTTGGTTTAATTAAAAAAATAATTAAGTGTTATCTGTATTTCGTATATATTTCTTCTTGAAGTGTGCAATAAAGAGTATTTTATTTTATTCTAAAAGAGTGTACTCGCACCTGAAAGGCAAACAATGCCTTTGTAACTCCTCAGGTCCATGAGTGACGGTAATCGCTTACCATCACGCGATCCTTGTGCTCGTTTCCCTCTATGATGTAAAAGGAGAAATGGTCTTCTCTTACTCCTCCCGAATGGCTAAGAATAAGGGTTGTGTTATTTAAACTTTTCCGTGCTAGCTCTCTCGTTCTCGTGTTGAGCTGTAAATATTTGAATCAACGGAAAACGGCGACACAAACTCCATAAATCAAAAATTCAGAGTGACCCCTTAGATCTCCTAGCTGAGTACTTATACTATTTTACTCCCAAAAATCACTTCACACGTGGCCAACAATACGGCTTTTTTTTTATTTATATTGGTGAACGGTTACTTACGTTACTTAATGTGAATTTTTCAGTGCCTAAATTCGTACGTAGGTTGCAACCAGACGTGCTGATGATGATGGCCCATGGATTAAACCACAGAAAGTGGATTAAACAGAGACATATCAAGCATATTTGACTTCATTGACATGAGTAGCAGTTCTTCAGACTTAATGTTTATTTATTTCCAACTAGCTACTTACCGTATTACCTCACCGTTTAAACCTTCTTTGGACTACGACAATCATTTCAAAACTAAAATCAGCTAAATCTATCCAGCCGTTCTCGAGTTTTAGCAAGACAAACGAACAGCAATTGATTTATATATACAGTGTGTTACCGCCAAGTAGGCTTTCCTTAAAGTAGAGTAAAGTAACATAGATCTTTAACGTATCGTACGTACGTTAATTTAATTAATTAACTTAAATTCAGGCTTTATTAACCTTCTAACAAAATTTTAATTGCCAGTAATGTACAGTAAAGTAAACTGACAAGTGAGTGTTAAATGACAGCGTTATATGAGTAACGACAATTACGCTGTACACCCACTACATTGAATGTGCGAATTTAAGAAATTTAATTGTTCAGTTAATTTACATAAATATGTTTAGCAAATACATGCAAACAATGACTAATGGATCATATTATTATCAGTTTTAATAAATGCCCGTATGCCGGTAACAGGCTGTATATATATATAAATGGATAAATGTGATATACATATAATTAAGTTGGTGCACTTTACAATCAGAAGAATCCAAAAAACGGTATTAAAGAATAATGTTTTCTTAGAATGATAGTCCGCTAAAATCAAAACATTAAATGAAACACCTGTTAATAAAACGAAATTAAATAAAGCTATCCGATATAAACTTATGACTTAAGGCAAGCCGAAATATCTCTTGTTAATAATATATTAATTACTTTTGATATAGGTAACTGTATTGTGAAGACCCTAACTTGAGATTGAAAATAAATAAAGGAGATAATAATTACAATGTGTAATATAAGAATTAAGTAATAACAATGTACTTACAGAGGTTAATAATTACGAATGTATTTTGAAAGTTACGAAGTTTTGCAGAAATGTAATTTTAAATATTTTATTCTTTTTTTTCTAATTAGTTTTAACAAATTGTACATAATAATTATCCTTTTTTATGTTTATCTGTAGTTTTTAGGGTTCCGTACCCAAAGGGTAAAAACGGGACCCTATTACTGAGACTTCACTGTCCGTCCGTCCGTCCGTCTGTCACCAGGCTGTATCTCAAGAACGGTGATAGCTAGACAGTTAAAATTTTCACAGATGATGTATTTCTTTTGCCGCTATAACAAAAAATACTAAAAATAAAACAAAATAAATATTTAATGGGGGCTCCCATACAACAAACGGGATTGGTTGCGTTAACTTTGCACCTCATTTGTATGGAGCGCTATACATACCAGGTGCGAACTTAACTTAACCACATAAGGATTGAAAGTGTTTGTACGGAACCCTTGGTGCGCGAGACCGACTCGCACTTGACCAGTTTTTAGTTTTTAGTTAGTTAATAAAACAAAATATATTTATGAGAATTAAAATTAAATGAAAACATTTTAAATTAAATTATTCTAATCACATCAAAGTTTCATTATACCTCGCTTTGCTTTTTATGGTTTCAAATATCGGGTCTTTTTCTAGCCATTAATGTATCAATTTAGGCCGGAGAGCTAGGAGTATTTTTGTAACGTTGCGAAATTATTTATCAGATGTGGGACACCTAATTTAATTATATAATGTGATGTAAACATAAACGGTAATCCGTTAACGTTTTAAGAAACTTTAGAATTATCAAAAAGACACTCGCAATCAAACTAAAAAACTAAATACTAGACTTTAAATAGCCCTTAATCTGGCGTGTATGGCAGGGTGAACAAATTCTTTGACCATCTTTTTCCATTTTTTTTCGAACCAGAATCTTTTGCTCTCTTTTACCATAACGAGGCTTGAACTAGCGACCTTGTATCCCGGAGCGGGAATTTGCCATACGAAGGGATAGAAATATGTGCTTAAGTAATAACCGTAAAAAAGACGTGTTAAGTTTTGTAAAAGAGTCTAATTTGCGTCGTATAAAACATTTACTAAGTATATTCATATTTAATTCAATACTTTTATAAATTAATGTTTGAATATACTATATTCACTACAAAAATAACAATGTTAAGTTTAAAATGTAGCCAATCTTTATCCACCTTATATTGAAACTCGCAGCTGCGTTCTTCAAGCCGAACGACAGTATCTAAAACTCGTAAAGCCCTATCAACGGAATTTCCTCGCGCTTGGCTTATCTTTTTACAATGCCGGCTAAAGGCATCGCTTAAAGGAATGTAAAGGGTTATCACATGTGTGTATACAGGTAAGTGATGATGAGTCCTGATGATAAGTTGATGGTGTCGTTTTGGCTGAAATTTTTGTGTTTATACCCCCCGTCATTTGGAGATTAGGGCTTTTTGGACAAGAAATTAAGGAATAAGCAACGTTTGTCATAAGGAATGTTGAAACATGGAGTAAATTGCCTGTTTTTGTCCTGATGGTCTTATGAGAAGAAAGTAGAATATAATGATTTTAGTGAATATAATATATCTCGTTTAAAAATATATATTTTGATATTATGTTCATTGTGAAAACTATCAGATCAGATCTTTTCTTTCGGCTTTTACGTCTTAATAGTGTATTTTTTTTAAACTTCGGTAGATTTAGGCGTGTACTTGAACGCGTGTCCTTGCGGCCTAATTTCTAGAATAAAGTTCATCAGCACAACAGACATATAAGACATATACGGTTCTTTCTTTTAATCTGCGCAAAAACCGCCTGAGAAGCTTTTTTATGTTCGACCAACAACCGACTCATATATGGCTAAGAACGCGTGCTGATTTTGTCAGAGCAAATTACACCCTGGTGTACGCTATTAGTGTGGCTCGCGGCGCGGAGTTGCCTCCTCTTGGTCACACTACCGTGAATTTTCCACGTGTTTCGCTAAACTTAAGTCTAACATAGTTTGTATAACTTAGGCACGGCCTACTTAAAGTGTAAACTTAAGTAAATAACCTCTTTGTTATGTATCACATAATGCTATGTAGAGGACAGGTGTGTCCAGTCAAGGTAAGGGTGGTGTGTCAGTGCTAGCGAATACTAATATACAATACAATACAATACAATACAAATACTCTTTATTGCACACCTCCAACATCAAGGAATATACAACACAACATGAGATAATATATAACATTTCATATATATTTTTTTTAATGTAAACTTTACCATAATACATTTTTAGGGTTCGTACTCATAGACTCAATTACTAAACCTTCGTTATCTGTCTGTCCGTGTGTCATAGGACTCTGTCTTTTCAAACGCAATAGAAAAAAGCATGACATTTTTGCTGATGAAAATACCTACTGAAAATTAATAAACGTAGCAGGGCATCCACTTTGTCAGCGTTAACCTTTCTCCTTTCCCGCAGTCGGGAAAAAGTATCATTCTGGATCTCCGGCTGTCCTTGTACTAAAATTGGTTAAATGCCTTTTGGTGTGACGTGAATCCAAAGAAATGTTTATCAACAGATAGCGCCACACTGCTGCATCGCGCTGTTAAGATTCTTCCTGAAATTATAGCCCGTCTGCAATCTGCATAGATTCTTAATACAATTTTATAATTACAGATGTTTACCTCTCGTTTATGATATTGGACACACCTTTCCCGCTCATACCGAGCCCCCGCCACTATGACGTGAACCCGTGAAGTTTGCGCTCATTATGTAGCTAGAATCGTGATGGCGTCTCTCTAGAGTCACAGTGTACACAGATTTACACAGTGCGTTGAATGTATGTAAGAAGCATGTACTCCCACACAAAGTCCGATTCACTAACGACTTCGACCTGGTAACGACTTCGCTCATAGCGGCGAGCGGGGCGGCGAGAGGACCGGCGAGCGGAGCGGCGAGAGGAGCGGCAAGCGGGGCGGCGAGTGGCGGGTTTAATATATCACTATGATTTTGTTATTAACACTTGCCGCTCACGGCTGAAGCTGGCCGCGCGCGGTAGTTACCAGGCCGTTAGAGCCTTTTTTCACTGGCGATTTGCGGGTGAGTTGAAAGCGAGGTGAGGGCGAAGTGAGTTCAACGGGACGACGCCATATTGTTTATATTCAGCGAACTCGCTCCGCTTTCAGCTCGCCCGCAAACCGCCAATATGATAAAGCTATAAAGACAGAATCGAGACGGTTTGAAACGACCAAAAAAATGAATATTCCCACAAAATTTACTACATTTTTTTTTTAGTTTTATGTTTAAACAAATTTTATTAAATTATCACAGAACCCAAAACTAGAATTTTTATTTGATTTAATGACTAGTTTTGATAATTATTAAGAAAAAGATGAAAGCAACGTCTAAGAAATTAAGAATCAACACTCAAATGTCACCTTGTGGAAAAATTGACAGTCGCAACCTACAAATAGACTAGTGGTACAATTTCTACAGCGTGCATATTTGATATAACCCCAAACTTTACGGTGTTTTAGTATAGGTACTTATTAAAATATTGATCCGTATATTATAAAAAAAAAAAACATATAAAATAATTCAGCACGCAATGTATTTGTTTGTTGTTGCTTGTTGACACTTAACATCGAGACGTCACACCTGTAAGAACTAAGGGCGTGGCCACATGTCCACGACACGGCGTCGTAAACGTAAAACGACACGGTGTCGCGTCGGGGCGCGACACATTATCCACCGTGCGAATATACGTTGCCGCGTCGTGAAAACACACGACACGGCGTCGTAAACGTAAAACGACGCTGTGTCGCGTCGGAGCGCGACACATTATCCACCGTGCGAATATACGTTGCCGCGTCGTGAAAACACATGCTGCACCGGGCACCGCAGGTCGCGCCTCGCGCCGGGCAGACTAACTTTGCTGTGTTGAGTAGATGCACGGTGCGGTGCCACGTTCGATTACGACGTCGCAGCTTCTCGTACATGTTCAAAATATTTTGCGATCAGTTTTCAATTCGACATGGCTCCTATCACACGTATTCTGCTCTTGTTGCTTTTAAGAAGAAGCATGAAGAAAAAGCAGAAGAAACGAAAATATTGGTTTACGACGCCGTGTCGTGTGTTTTCACGACGCGGCAACGTATATTCGCTAATGTGTCGCGCTCCGACGCGACACAGCGTCGTTTTACGTTTACGACGCCATGTCGTGTGTTTTCACGACGCGGCAACGTATATTCGCACGGTGGATAATGTGTTGCGCTTCGACGCGACACCGTGTCGTTTTACGTTTACGACGCCGTGTCGTGGACATGTGGCCACGCCCTAAGCTATACATTGCTGCTCAGAAAAATTTCAAAATTAAATTACGCTATGGCAGTTAAAGCTAAATTAATAATCGTTATAAATATCAGATTATAGCACTAAAATCTCCGTCTTTTGCGATTATATCAAATTATAAAAATTATATTTAATCCGTCATAGTAATAGTCCAACTAATTACTTATCAATTTTAGAATGATGAACAATTCAAATGAATTTGCCGATAGACGTCCACTGCTGGACAAAGGCCTCCCCCAAAGTTCTCCACAACGATCGATCTTGCGCCGCTCTCATCCAATTTCTACCCGCGATCTTAACCAGGTCGTCGGTCCACCTTGTTGGGAGCTTCCGGTCCGCGGTTGCCACTTAAGAACCTTTCTGCCCCAACGGCCATCGATTCTACGAGCAATGTGCCCCGCCCACTGCCACTTAAGTTTGCTGTCTGAGCTATGTCTACGACCTTGGTTCTCTTGCGTATCTCATCATTTCGGATTCGATCCCGCAAGGAAACTCCGAGCATAGCTCGCTCCATTGCCTTTTGAGTAAATTTGAGCCTTCTTATGAGGCCCATTTAATCATAAATTGGGATATTTTTGAAAATGTAAAAATGTGGTAATATTTCTTTTTTTATCGCATATTTGATAAGTATAGGAAAAAGGCCAGGGGACCTACTTATGATGGTTTCGTTTATCAACCGATAAGTATGTGACAAAAGCATCCGTTACGTTTTGTCAAAACGCAAGTGTGAGTGACAGATGCTTTGTCACTTAGGTATTATACTCCTGGTAAAAATATGAAATGTTGTAAATTTCATAAGAATCGGTTGAGAAATGTCACTTCTAGGCATGAACCGCCGAAAAGCGACTGGACATCCAAAGATGCGAAAAAATAGGGTTACCCTCATCTGGCAGAATAATATTGGTCAGAAATACACTTCGCATAACACGTTTCGCAGAAACACTTTCGGTCGAATAGTAAGATGGCATAAAGGTATAGTTGGCATTACTACTACCTCGCATACGACACATTTTGCAGCACATTTTTTTGTAGAATAATTTTATGTACCATAATAATCCTATAGCATACGATTATAATAGCATAATTATTTTCTACTAGCAGAAAAGTGCGTTAAGTAAACTTTACGTAGTAGAATGTAAGTACCGTTAGGTACGACGACGAGCGGTTCGAGGAGCAGTGTTAGGTATCTTGCCGCCGCGGGGCAACTGCCACTAAATTTTTAATCACAACAATTGTAATGCATAAATTAGGTCCTGATTCCACCTTAGGGCAGGTCCGACTTGGATTAGGTTAGGTACGACGACGAGCGAAGCGAGGAGGAGTGTTAGGTTGAACTGAGACCCTAACGAGCGAGCGAGCCGCGCGGCATCGGCCGGCTACCATACCACTCCATGGACAAAATGTGTAATCACAACAATTTGTAATGCATAAATTAGGTACTGATTGCACCTTAGGGCAGGTCCGACTTGGATTAGGTTAGGTACGACGACGAGCGAAGCGAGGAGGAGTGTTAGGTTGAACTGAGATCCTAACGAGCGAGCGAGCCGCGTGGCATCGGCCGGCTACCATACCACTCCATGGACAAAATGTGTAATCACAACAATTTGTAATGCATAAATTAGGTACTGATTGCACCTTAGGGCAGGTCCGACTTGGGTTAGGTTAGGTACGACGACGAGCGAAGCGAGGAGGAGTCTTAGGTTGAACTGAGACCCTAACGAGCGAGCGAGCCGCGCGGCATCGGCCGGCTACCATACAACTCCATGGACAAAATGTGTAATCACAACAATTTGTAATGCATAAATTAGGTACTGATTGCACCTTAGGGCAGATTCGACTTGGATTAGGTTAGGTTCGACGACTAGCGAAGCGAGGAGGAGTGTTAGGTTGAACTGAGACCCTAACGAGCGAGCGAAGCGAGCGAGCCGCGCGGCATCGGCCGGCTACCATACCACTCCATGGTCAAAATGTGTAATCACAACAATTTGTAATGCATAAAGGTTAGGTATTCCGCATATGTCCTGTACAACAAGATAAGACAATGAAGTGTATCTTGGAATCAAATGGTATTCGGTTTGACAACTTTATGCCGCCTAAAATATCTGAGAAAGTACTATTCGTTTAGAAGACTGTTATGCTCATCAACATTATGCCAATATAAGATTCGGTATTATAAAAATCTGCGAAATGATTTATGCCAAAGCATACTCTGCGTAAGATGTTTCTGCCAAACGTTACTTCTGCCAAGTATCGTTATGCAAAACAAATATATGTCAAAAAAGTTTCTAGAAGATAATAGTGAACCGAAAAAATAGGGGCCAAGTTGAAATAGAGACGCTTTGCTCGATCGGTAAATAACCAAGTTTTATTGTAATTACAAGCATTAAGTTTTAAAGTGCGTCGTTCACGTGACACCACATGTGTTCCCAAGTTTTATCGTATACTTTGACATTTTGGGGCCGAACTCCTTAAAGTTACATTTGAGTGCACGAGGTAAAGAATGGCGTGGAGATGCCTGGAGTGGTAATATAATAATAACATCACGTAAGGCGAGATTCATACGTGTTTTAAGGCCTAATTATGTACAGATGTATACACTACTTTATTGTCATCATAATATCATAGAAGATTATGTAGGTAGTACTCAGTTCTAATGATGTGCTACAATATAGGACACATAGATATTTCTCAAAATTCCCCATAGGGAATTTCCCACTTGATGTAATATTTTAAATTCTTGTGAAAGTTTCCGGAGTTTTTAAGATATTTGGAAACTTTCCTGAACTTGCCCATCCCTACTCAGTATCATCAGTAAGTGCCGCGGAGGAATGAATGAGGCAAACAGGTGAATAACACTACTAGGAGTCCTCAAACCTTGTATTCATTATTTGTATTCTTTTGAACCAATAAAAACCTTTTTTTTTTAAAGCAGCGTCATTTGATTGTAACGATGATAATGACGGAACATTATGAAATCACGTCACTCTATTTCCACCCTCATGCCCCGCTGCCACCACTGTAATATAGATCTTTACCTATAGTACTGAACTTGTTATAGTAATGTTACAATGTTGGCGCAGTTTAAGGCTTAGAAGGAAGGAATAAAGAAATCAAAAATAAATTTAGACCGACACAGATGGAATATATTAAAATTGCATTCGATCATTATCTACAGCATACAAAATAAGTATAATCTTAATATCATTTACAAGATTATTTACATCTTTACACTTGCGTAAAAATCTGATATATTGTACCTGTCTACTTCTCAATTTTCCATATACCTGTGCTCACGTCTCTCAAATTACTTGAACAAGCGACTTTGAGAAGTGTCTCCTTCTTTAATGGAAAAAGCTAAGCTTACATGTAAAATCTTACTCCTAACATATGTTCCTTTGACATTAAAATTGTATGCCAAGTGACAAAAGATTGATTTTCTATCCAGTTCATGCAAGAATGAAAACATCAACTGGTATGCTCTGAACTCTTGTCAGAATTGTAATAGTTGACACTTTTCTGTAAATTTATGCAGTAAGTATTAGAAGGTGGCCGCAACTTCGTACGCGTAATTTTTTAGGGTTCCGTAGTCAACTAGGTAAAATAAAAACTATTTATTTTTTCGGGTACCTCTCGTAAGGTACACCTAAAGTGGGGGTGAATTTTTTTTTTCGTTTCAAAACTAGTATGTGGGGTGTCGTTGAATACGTCTTTTAAAAATAATAGGGGTCTCCAAACATTTTTTTTTGATCAGGTCAGCAGTTTTGTAAATATTCGCTCCGAAAATAAAAAAATAGCCTGCCCCCCCTCTATCTCTTCAACCACTGGTCAAAAAATTATGGAAAAATTCATGCACATGAGGCCTTATAAGAACTTTCAATGAAAACTATATTGAACAAAATCGGTCGAATCGTTTTTGAGTTATCGCAAAATTTCATAATTTTCTTAAAAGGACGTAAGTTGACTTCCAGAAGGTAATCATTATTACAGTTACTTTGGCGTTTACGGCCTTTTTATAGAGCTTGAAATCGTTCTCGTAACTTGAGTCTATTGTGAAGGATGAGCAACTACGGAACCCTACACTGAGCGTGGCCCGACATGCTCTTGGCCGGTTTTTTATACCTTAGTCGGGAAAAAAGTATTTTTGGATAAAGCCAGAAAAAAAAAAAAAAAAAAGTATTTTTGGTTATCCAGCTATCCCTGTACCAAAATTGGTTTAGTTTTTTCCAGCCGTTTTGTCGTGATAAAGATAAAGATAAAGACATTTATTCCATAAAAATCTTACAATTGTGTCGGAAATAATAATAATAATAAATTGTCAAAGTATTACAATCAATTATCAAAATATTACATTCTAAATGTCACAATTAAATTAAATTAAATGCATTTTTATTTATAATATAACATAACAAAAAACAAAGAAGATATTATTAAGTAGTTACAAAGACAACAATTATCTGCTTAAACAATTAAAATAATTATAAACATATATTTCGAACAATTAATTATTGATTACAGACAAAATCGCTAACATGATAATAGCATTTATTTATTAAGAAGTCTCTGAGTCGACATTTGAAGCTATTAACATTATTCAGTGATTTGAAATCACTACAGACAGTTATACAATTTAACAGCCTGATTTCGCAAAATATGCCCAACATGGCGCCAGACTGGTATACAAAAAAACCAGTCAAGTGCGAGTAGGACTCGCGCAGCGAGGGTTCCGTACAAACACTTTCCATCCTTAAGTGGTTAAGTTAAGTTTGCACCTGGTATGTATAGCGCTCCATACAAATCAGGTGCAAAGTTAACGCAACCAATCCCGTTTGTTGTATGGGAGCCCCCCTTAAATATTTATTTTATTTTATTTTTAGTATTTGTTGTTATATCGGCAATGGAAATACATCATCTGTGAAAATTTCAACTGTCTAGCTATCACCGTCCTTGAGATACAGCCTGGTGACAGACGGACGGACGGACGGACGGACGGACAGCGAAGTCTCAGTAGGGTCCCGTTTTTACCCTTTGGGTACGGAACCCTAAAAAGACGATCCTGCATCACGCTATTAAGACTTTTACTGAAATCATGACCCATTTGCATAGAAAACAGAATTTTAATAGGTACAAATCTAGAATTTGTTGTTGTTGTTGTTGTTGTTGTTGTTGAGAAGATGTTTCGGTTTTCCCAGCTACGAAAAACGTTCAAAAAGCAACCTAACATAACCTAACTTAACAACCACGTGGTGTCAAAAAACTCAGAGCAAGCTGGGGTAGATTTCGCTTGCTTTTTCTTCACTAGCAATGTAATGGTGCTTAATCGTACTGAAGGGGGCAAGCCGGTGGGAATCATGTTCTATTGAGGCCACACACCTGGTATGATATTAGTACATGTTCTGATCTCGTAATTTTCCTAATTGAAGAACCTATTCCATGTATTATGTAATCTTTTTCATGTAAATATCCAAAGTTTGCGGCAAAGGCAAATAGAAACTTTGCAGAATTATTTTAATTCATAGTATTCGGAAAGCTTTCTCACCTTAAGCTTAAATATTGTCTTACAAATGTAAACACAATTCAAGAAATAGCATTAGCACGTCCAAATCCGATATCCGTGGCTCCTAACTCCAAATCGAGCGATATAATCCGGTTAGGTTGGCCCCATTGACCGGAAACGGCCGCGGTCGCCATCTTGTATCCGGAGGGTCGCATCCGGAACCGGGATTAAGTTTAAGGCTGTGACGTTTAATTTGGGAATGCGGTTTCGATTTGACGTTTCGGTTGTGATATAGGTTTTTTTTTGTATTTTCTTCGGTTTCCGCGACTATCACAGATTTATCTTATCTTATCAGATTTAAATAACACAATATAATCCGTGTAAATATTATGTAAAGCCAGATCAGAAATCATATGAGGATGCGCCATATTGCGGAATTTCACTGGAACTAATTTCTTACACTGGCAATGATTTTATGATGGTTTGTCAACAATGTCAATGTCATTCGTGATGGTTCTTTAAAAGATAAAATACTTAAAAATATCTAAAGAAAATGCCGAAAACCATTCACAGTCGTAAACGTAATATTATAAATAAAGTGTACACGTGTTTACTACACGAAAAACAGTCAGGAAAAGAGAACCATTCCATTAAATGATATTACGAGGTTACCATAGGAACTGACAGGTATTTAAATTAATGTCATTAGTACGGTTGCGATTGGTTGCAAAATTGTTGCCATATATAAATCTTACAAATAGCGCCCTATTGACAATCCTCTTATATTTCTGGTCAGGCTTTATATCGTCGTCAAGTACCCATAGAGCAAGCTTTCCTTAGTTTGGGACTAAGTTGATTTGTGTATGATTGTCCCTTAATATTTATTTATTTATTTTAAATCGTTTTATTTATAAATATTTATTTTTTCGGTTGATATAAAAAGAAAACGTTACAGAAAGTAGGTATACTAGTGAGTACGAGTACATAGTTAGGTCTTAAAACAGTTGTGGGTTCTTAAATTTAGAGATGTGCGCCGGTCGCAGAATGATCGGCGGCGGCGTCTGTCAAAAATTCGGCGGCGGCGGCGCGAAATCGGCGTGAAATCGGCGTCAGGGTTAGGTGACTAGAAAAACACATTGATTGGTATTTTTTGTTTTCAATTTGAGATCAGTTAAATATCGTGGTTGAATTGACGCGTCAAAACATTTTAGATATCAATTTGAAGAAAAGCGACAGTCATGGGCAGTAAATAATGATACGATAACTTCTATCTAATACAATTAAATATAAAATTACACATCACAACAAAATACCACATAGCCGTATTTAAGCTTCCGTAGACAACAAGGAACCCTTTTTTTATTAAGAGATGCGTTTGTGAAATATTACGCTTAAAAGTGCTCAATTTGTTACATGTTTGTTGTGGGTACATTTGTAATATGTAGATCTACCCACTATTAGATTAATAAACCAGTTGTCATCTTGAGCTCGGTGTTTGATTTACTACATGGTGACAGCGGTGCTAGTAAATTAATCTTTAACTGTGATAAGCAGTACTCTTGGTGAAATTGTGTAGCTATAGTGCTTCGATCGTTTTGTGATAAAAAAAAATGGAGCATGCGAGACCGCCTCCCGAGCTCAATACCGACGGGAGCCCCGTCAGCCGGGCTGACGCGTGGCAATGTTGGAAGATGCAATTCAATTTGTTTCTTAAAGCGTCTGGAGTTTTTAAAGAAGACGCCGCGGTCCAGGCCAGCTTATTAATAAATTTGATCGGACCCGAGGGGTTTAACGCATATCAAACATTTGTTTTTGATAAGGAAGGAGATCGTGATAACATTGAGGTTATTTTAAAAAAAATTTATGGTTATTTTGGTCTCAAACCAAATATCACATTAGCGAGGTACAAGTTTTTCACTCGCAATCAAGAAAGTGGAGAAAGTGTTAGTCAGTATGTGACCGCCCTCAAGTTACTGTCAAAAAATTGTGCATTTTCGACGTTGGAACAGGATTTAATCCGAGACCGCATCGTGTGCGGTATTAGCAATACTATCGTGAGAGATCGACTGCTACGCACGGATGACTTGACCTTGGATAAGGCGATCAAAATATGCCAAGCGGACGAAGTGTCTGCGGACGGTTCCCGTAGGCTCGAGGCGCTGAGTCTAAGCGCCGGGCCGTCACACGTCGACGCTGTACAATTTCGTGGTGGTTGGGGTGGCCGCAGAGGCGGTAGACGTTGGAGACCGAGCCGTGGCGCGGGCGCAGGAGCGCGCGGAGCCTGGGGCGCGAGCACCGTGTCCCGGTTGCGGGCAGACCTGTGATCCTGGCATGTGTCCGGCTAATGGAGTGCAGTGTTTTGTGTGTCGTGGTTATGGTCATTTCGCTCGTATGTGCGGTAATAGTAGGAAGATGTATGACATTGCTGTTTGTGATAATGAGCCCGATAATGAGTGCGAGTCGTTTTTTATACCGGTGATCGCTGATATTTCTGGGACGGACTCCATGACGGATGATTGGTATGAGGCATTAAGAGGTGAGTGCGGAAATGAAAAATTTAAACTTGATACTGGTGCCGATATAAATGTATTATCGTTTCAAAGATATTTGCATTTAGGTTACGATCCGAAAATGATTACTAATAATCTGAATATAAAGTTGCAGTCTTATAGTGGAAATATTATTCCTATAAAAGGTGTATCATTTATGAAATGGTGTTACAAAAATAGTGTTTATACTTTGAAGTTTGCAATAGCTGACATAAGCTGTGAGAGCGTACTGGGACGTGATAGCTGTACTAAGTTGGGGCTGATTAGGCGTGTTCACTCCGTAAACTTATTAGAATATACTGATTTATTTGAGGGCCTGGGGTGTCTTCCGGGTAAATATCACATAGTAGTAGACGAATCGGTTCAGCCGGTTATTAGTGCCACTCGGAAGGTGCCCATAGGCCTGCACGATAAGTTGCGACAAGAATTAGACAGAATGGTTCAATTGGGAGTTATACGTAAGGTGAGTCACCCTACGCGGTGGGTGAATGCGTTAGTAATAGCGTCTAAGAAGAACGGGTCCCTCCGTATTTGCCTCGACCCCCGCCCGCTCAACTGCGCTGTGCAGCGCGCACACTTCCAGTTGCCGACTATCAATGAGCTGGCGTCCAAACTTCATAGCGCGAAATATTTTTCGGTTTTAGATGCCAATTCTGGCTTTTGGGCAACTCAGTTAGATGAAGAGAGCGCGGACTTGTGTACCTTCGGTACTCCATTTGGCAGGTACCAGTACCTAAGGCTACCATATGGTCTGAACTGTTCATCAGAGGTTTTTCATGCTAAGATTAAGCAGTTGTTAGAAAATTTGGAAGGCGTCGATTCATTTATCGACGATATAATTTGTTGGGGTAGGACGAAGCGCGAACATGACGAACGGTTAAATAATTTGCTAAAAAGGGCTAGAGAAATTAATTTAAAATTTAATAAGGACAAGTGTAAGCTGTGTGTCGAGGAGGTAATATATTTAGGCCACGTATTAATAAAGACGGCATGAAACCGGATTCTGACAAAGTTAGGGCTATTATAGAGATGCCAGCGCCTACTGATAAAAAATCACTTGAGCGATTTTTAGGAGCGATAAACTATCTTTCAAAATTTATTCCCAATTATTCGGAAAATATTTATCCGCTCACCAGACTTCTTAAGAAAGAATCTGTTTGGTGTTGGGACACTGTACACGACAAGGCGTTTGCGAAATTGAAGGAGCTGATATGTAATGCACCGGTGTTGACGTTGTTCGACTCAACGCAACCTGTTGTGTTGTCGGTAGACTCAAGTGGCGTGGCTTTGGGCGCGGTCCTGCTGCAGGGCGGGCGGCCGGTCGAGTACGCGTCGCGCACACTCACGGACACACAAGCGAGGTACGCGCAAATTGAAAAAGAAATGCTCGCTATGTGTTCGGGTGTGAGAAATATCACCAATATATTTATGGCCAAAAAAATGTTCTCGTGGAAAGTGATCATAAACCGTTGGAAAGCATTTTCAAAAAGGCTTTAGATACGATCCCAGTGCGCTTGCAGAGAATGTTATTACGATTACAAGGATATGATTTGTGTGTTACTTATAAACCGGGTAAATATATGTTTATTCCTGATACCTTATCACGTGCGCCCCTTCCAGAATTATATGATGAGTCTATTAGTAAATGCGTCGTATATCAAGTAGATCAGCTGTTAAATAATGTACAAATGTCAAAGTCAAAACTGAATTTGGTAAGAGATGAGACGGCCAAAGATGAACTTATGTGTCAGTTAAAAGAATATATCAACAAAGGTTGGCCGCAACATAAGTGTAATGTTATAGAAAAATTAAAATGTTATTGGTCGTTCAAAGACGAATTACATATTGCGTCAGGTGTTATCTTTAAAAATCGCCTAGTCCTTATACCGATAACACTTAGAGACCAAATGCTTAAGGTGATTCACGATGGTCATCAAGGAATCGACCGCTGCAAGAGGCGCGCGCGAGAGGTATTGTTCTGGCCCGGCATCTCGCGAGATATTGAGCTGTACGTGAGGCGCTGTCAAGCTTGTCAGGAATGCCAAAACGCCCCTGCTAGAGAACCTATGCTGCCTGTACCAATTCCGGAGTTGCCATGGTGCAAGTTAGGTACCGATATATTTGAGTACAGAAAACATTATTATTTAATCATAGTTGATTATTTCTCTGGTTATATTGAAGTAGCTCAATTGAAAAATATAACATCTTCTTCAGTAATTACTGTTATGAAAGAGAACTTTGCTAGGTACGGTATACCGCAAACGGTAATAAGTGATAATGGTACACAGTTTACTAGTAGGGATTTTTATAGATTTAAGTGTGAATGGGGATTTGAGCATATAACTTCATCGCCGCACTATCCTCAATCGAATGGCAAAAGTGAGAGAGCAGTGCAAGTGATAAAAAAAATCCTGATGAAATCAATCAACAGCGGTACTGATTTTTATCTAGATTTGTTAAGTTACAGAAATACGCCGCGCGGAAGCATAGGTTCTCCTGCGCAGTTGTTAATGGGCCGTAGGCTTAATTGTAGATTACCTGTCCACCATAGCTTGTTGAAACCTATTAATAAATATGTGCAATATCATAAAGAGCTTATTAAACAACAAAACAAAAGTAAAATAAATTATGATAAACATTGTAAAAATCTGTCAAAATTAAATGTCGGCGATGACGTCATTATAATGGATCACACTAATATAACGAATAAAATGAGAGGAAAAATTGTTAAAAGTTGTGCCAATCCTCGATCATATATAATAAAGAACCGACGAGGTATGCAATATCGTCGTAATCGCCGACACCTAATTAAGTGTGAGCCGGCGGCGCCGGTGGTAAAGTACGCACCAGCGCCACCTCCGCCGCCGCCGCCGATGCCACCCACGCAGGATTCGAACCTGCTCGATGTAAAGTGCAAGCCCGCTCCAGGTGTAGTCGCGCCACAGGCACATAGTCATGGCCCGCCGGAGCCTGTGGCGAGTACAGGTGGTGCTAGCCAAGATGTTCGTCCGGGTGAACCCACTCTGACTCCCAAGAGGGCTCGCAAAATGGGCATAGATATAAATGCATTGTTTTAATTACCCTGTATGTGGTACTGTCTTGGTATTAGGTAAAAAAAAAAAAAAAAAAGGGGGATGGGCTATAGGTACAGTTTTTGTTTTGTTTATATTAAGTAGTATAAAAATAGAATTGATTCTAGCACTTCGTGTATGCATGCTTTTTTATATTTTAAGGGGAAGGTGTTGCGGGTACATTTGTAATATGTAGATCTACCCACTATTAGATTAATAAACCAGTTGTCATCTTGAGCTCGGTGTTTGATTTACTACAGTTTCAAGCGTCGCCCCAGCTCCAGGAGTCAGGCCGATCTGAAATTCGCTGGCAGCCGACGATACGAGTCGCTCTCCGTTGAATGTGGTTTAGAGGGAGATGCTGGTACTTAGGCGCTTCAGCTCACAGATGAGAACAGTATTCCACACGTGAGCGAACCTTCGCCTTCTAAAGCTAGGCGATGGGCCGGAGTGAACTTTTTGGAGGCTAATTTAGCCTTACCCTCTAAATGACAGCGGAGTTGGACTTCACTCGAGATGTTGACACTAAGGATTCCAATAGTGCCTGAGTCAGTTAGGGGAGTGCTCTCACAACGAGGTGATGTGATAAATGCAGATTTTTTGCGGTGAACGCACCATATTGACGGTCACTAAGTAGCTGGTGGTCCTCAAGGTACCGAAGGAGCTATCTATCTATCAGCCACAGACGTCCAATGCTGAACATAGGCCATGACTCGCCACAAAGTGCAATCCTGTGCAGACTGCATCCAATGATTCCCCGCTACCCTCACGAGGTCACCCGTCCATCAAGATTGGGGGCTCACCCACGCTGCGCTTTCCTATACGTGGTCGCCACTCTAGGATTTTGCTGCTCAACGGCCGCCCATTCTCCGGGCTACATGGCCTGCCCATTGCCACTTCAACCGGGCAATCCTGTGCACTATGTCGGTTACCTTGGTTCTTCTGCGGATATCCTCATTTTTGATTCTATCGCGCAAAGGAACTCCGAGCATTGCCCTATTCATTCCACGTTGCCTTCGAGGGCAGAGTTCCCACCCAACCACTATCGGGTAAGGCGCAACATGGTCATTCGACATGATTTTAGTTTGGTCCATGTTAATTGTCAGACATACCTGTTGGGAGACTCTGCCGAGGTCTTCGAGCATAGTGATTAATCTCTCCAACGACTCCGCCATGACCACGATATCATCTGCAAATCGAAGGTGAATGAGGTACTCGCCCTTGATGTTGATGCCAAATCCGTTCCAATCCAGTAGCTTGAAGGCATCTTCCAGTGCAGCAGTAAACAGTTTTGGAGAAATTACGTCTCCCTGTCTTACCCTCCCTGCAGTTGGATAGGCTCTGAGCTCTGGGCTTGAATTCGGATTGACATGATGGCGTTTCTGTACAAACACTCGATGTATCGATAGTCGATAGGCCACCGCTGGAGAGACTGAAGCACAGCCCAAGTCTCTATCGAATCAAAGGCTTTTTTATAGTCCACAAACGCTAAGCATAGGGGGCGATTATACTCCTCTATCTTCTGTATAACCTGCCGCAGCGTATGAATGTGGTCTATGGTGCTAAAACCTTTCCGGAATCCGGCTTGTTCGGGAGGTTGGAAATCGTCAAATCTGTGCGCGAGGCGATTTGTAATGACTCTAGAGAACAGCTTATAAACATGGCTCAGCAGTGAGATGGGCCTGTAGTACTTCAATAAAACCGAAGGAGCTGGCAGTTGATAATAGACTCCATTATCTTCGCAAACAGGGAGGTTATGGCTATCGGCTTGTAGTCAAAAGGATAAGAGAGGTACCTTTTTTAGGGATTGGGTGCACCAAAGTTGACTTCCATGAAGTCGGGACAACATCAATGAAGCATGAGAGATGAAAGAGACTCGTTAAAGCCGGTGCCAACTCTGAAGCACACATCTTCAGCACACTTCTTTCCCTGGACATTCATAAGTTGAGTGGGCCTATTGTCAATAGGCGAGATTCCATCGGGCCTATTCGACTATTCACAATAGGCGAAATTCCATTGGGCCTTGAATTATGAATATCTAGGGAAAGAAGTGCTTTGCGCACTGAACTTTGATGGGACCGCACATCCGATATATGGATCTCGCACTGCGGTATAATCGGCGGCTCTAATTCTTTGTCATCCAAAGTTCGTGTTGGACGCAGTTTGCCCAGAAGATCGGCTTCTCTTACGCATTGTAGGCAGACGGTGAATCCGGGGACAGATCCCCAAGCACAAGCAGACAGCTTGTCTTTTGATTCCTCTGCACAAAACGAGAAACAAATTGTAAGAACGGAAACGGAACGGAAGGAAGATAGCTTCCTTCTTATTCTATAAAGTCAACTGAGGAGACGATGAGTATAAGAGACGGGAGGCTTGGGGGGCATAGCCCCCCACCCAATTAAAGAAAGAACAACGACGAACCGAAACAAGACAGCTTAACTTCTGATTCTATGAAGTCAATTGAGGAGATGATGAGTATAAGCGAGGGGGGTCTCGGGAGCGGGTTTGTACTTACCGTCCATGAATTTCTAAACAGCGTATGCAAATTACCTACTTAATAGACAAAAGCCATCTCTTCCCATCTTGTTTCAACATAAGATTTCCAAAATGCTAGCAGCAATAACTTGATTTGTCTTTACAATTCAACAGTTTTATTTTTAAACACTTCACTTTCAATTTATGAACACCTGATGGTCCGTCTTCACTTTATTCCTCGCTCATGAGTTAGAAATAAACACCACATACACTAGAAACTAGAACCGTAATCTGCAGCGCACACGAACTGACTAAACCCGCTTAATCAACATTTTTCTAGTGTTTAAGGAATGACACTCGAGTGACTGGTAGGAATAAAGGCGTGGACATGTAACACGATACAATAAAATAGCGCTTATTTGATTTTCTTACGCCATCATGATTTCGTAGGGCAAGCCAACGATTTTTTTATTATTACCGAGATTATTACTCATATAGAAAATAGGTGATATATAAAAAACCGATTACATTATTTGCATGCGCATAAATACAAATAACTGAAGGACACGCCGATTTCACGCCGATTGACGAACGGCGGCGGCGGCGTGTCAAAAACGGCGGCGGTGGCGCCGCGCCGGCGCGGCGCACATGTCTAGTTCTTATTATGAAACTCGCCTTCGGCTCGTTTTGTAAAACTCTTGTGTCGCTTTCCGTCTTCTCCGTTGCAGACCTCTCATTATGTAACAGTTGCATAAGTATAAGGCCGTCACGTTTAATTTGAGAATATGGTTTTTATTTGACGTTTCGGTTTGTGATAGAGGTTTTCTGTTCACATAAAAATAAAACGTGCAAAAAGTACACATATAGCTCTGTGAGTTTGTTAAAAAATCAGTATTATTTTGTTTGAAACCCCCGCAGCATATATTTCCGCCATATTGTTAAATATCGAACAACTGAATCGACAAAAAAAACGACAAAATACTTATCAAACCTGCTCACAAAATTAAATGAGAATCAGTTGAAAAATGCAACCTCTAAATGAGAACAGCCGGAAAGCTTTTAGAAATACAAACATCCTACAAAAAAAATGGGCCAAGTTGAAATGGCGACCCTTTGCTCGCTCGGTCAGTAAAAGAAAGGAAGGAAATGTCGGTTTTTGCTTCTCCAGAGTTGGGTAAAAAGTATCCTATACTTATCTGTAGATATATTTATTTATTTATTTATTGAAAAACAGGTTACATAACATTACAGTTTACACCAATGCGTCATGAACCGAACAATGTTTATTTTGACGGCGAAACGGCGTGGCCCCGTTGTTCCGACATCTCAGGTGTTGGATTTGGTAGGTTGCCCCGGAACGGAACCTACGAAACACGACACCTTTCGGCCAGAAATCAGCACACGCGATGGTCTGCTGGAGCGGCCGCGGCACGCGCACAACAAACGAGGAATATATACAGTCAGCTAACTTTTGGACCTCAATCATCATCATCATCATCATCATTCAGCCGATAGACATCGGGACTGCTGCACTGCTCGAGAAATGCCTCCCCCGAAGTTCTCAACAACGATCGATCTTGCACCGCCCTCATCCAATTCCTGTCTGCGATCCTAACCAGGTCGTTGGTCCACCTTGTTGAGGGCCTTGCCACGCTGCGTCTTCTGGTCCGTAGCCGCCACTCAAGAAACTTAATTATCAAATTCGAAATAGTACTAAATTTGTGACATTAAAGTGAATTTTGAATACGCGCTCTGACCTTTAAAGTGCTGTATTTTTTCAGCCGTAATTTGAATAAAATGTTCAGTCTAACGTTATATTGAATATTTTTTGGCACTACAAATTTATTAAAAACTTTAGAAAGTTATAGGAAGTTCTTTTTAGATCAAATTATTTCTTCATCCACAATAATGAGGGAACTTTCCGGTAAAGCTCTCAAGTACTTGAAGCGAGTTTTAAGTCTTGCGCGAGCTTCAGTTAGAGTAAATACAGTTTTACATAAACTTCTTGAATAAACTTTGGAGATTTCTTTCAAATAAACAATGCAAAGATCGACACATAAATTATAAGGAAAAATTCGAAAGAAAATTCGTAAAGGTGGTGGAAATGTTAACACGCTGGACCAGCAACCCAGAGGTACCGGGTTCGATTCCCGGTCTCTTCCACCAGGTTATAGAAAAATAAGTATAAATGTATGAAACATGTCTCATTTTTTTAATGTACACACCACAATTTTTATATTAAAACCATTGAAACAAAGACCAAAGCTTAAAGAAAACTTTATATGAGTTACCTGGGGGAAGAGACCGGGAATCGAACCCGGTACCTCTGGATTGCCGGTCCAGCACGTTCGCCACCCCAACTAAGCAACCGATCGAATTTTGCCTTATGATTTGTGTGACGATCTTTGCATTGTTTATTTGAAGGTAACTATTTTAATTTTTTCTTTAAGCTTTGATCTTTGTATCAATCGTTTAGCAAAATGAGTGTTAAAGTACCTAAGCAGGAAAACCTAACATACCCAAAGGGGGCTTTGTAGTTTTTTAATAAGCAGGAACTTACCTGAAAGAAAACAAAGACAATAATTAGTAAATTCTAATCAAAATATCACATTGAAGCTCCTGATCCGTTCAAAAACCGCTAATTGTTTTAGTCATTTTTCTCTATGATCAAACATGTTTCTTAACATTTTATCAATGTTGCTAGTTAAAACAGGGCCATTGAAATTTATTGGTATACAGGGTTATCAATCCAAATGGGTCAGTAGGGAGAAAACGAAAACAATAAGAGATAGGGAAATCTGTTCATAGGAACCATGGAGTCGATTTTAGATTTAATACGAACTGCATTAGATTTTTTTTATAAATCTCATGTATTACCGGGATTGAACCTGGTTTAAAATCTGTAAGTAATCGCATGGCGTATTGTAACATTCTTTACAGTGGTTTTGACCGGGTTATGTATGAAATTATGTATGAGATTTATATAAAATTGGGCAAGTGCGAGTCCGACTCGCGCATGAAGGGTTGCGTACCTACCATAATCTATAGTAAGTTTGTTGTATGGGAGCCCCCCTTAAATATTTATTTTATTTTTAGTTTTTTTTGTTATAGCGGCAATAGAAATACATCATCTGTGTAAATTTCAACTGTCTAGCTATCACCGTTCTTGAGATACAGCCTGGTGACAGACGGACGGACGGATGGACAGCGAAGTCTCAGTTATAGGGTTCCGTTTTTACCCTTTGGGTACGGAACCCTAAAAAATTGAAATGCAGTTTTTATATAATCTAAAATCGACGCCATGGTTCCTAAGAACAGATTTCCCTATCTCTTATATTTTGTGACTTCTCTCTACTGACCCATTTGGATTGATCACCCGGTATATTATATCGTTGTAACAAGTGAAGCTACTAAAACCGTGATTTTTTTTTAACAAAAACCGGCCAAGAGTATGTCGGGCCACGCTCAACGTAGGGTTCCGTAGTTGCTCATCCTTCACAATAGACTTAAGTTACGAGAAACATTTCAAGCTCTATAAAAAGGTCGTAAACGCCAAAGTAACTGTAATTACTTATTACCTTCTGGAACTTCTTACTACTTACGTCCTTTTAAGAAAATTATGAAATTTTGCGATAACTCAAAAACAGCTAAGGCCTCATGTTCATGAATTTTCCCATAATTTTTTGACCCGTGGTTGAAAAGTTAAGAGGGGGGGGGGACGTTTTTTTTTTATTTTCGGAGCGAATATTTACAAAACTGCTGACATTATCAAAAAATAATATTTGGAGGCCCCTATTATTTTTAAAAGACCTACTCAACGACACCCCATACACTAGTATTGAAGCGAAAAAAAAAATCACCCCACTTTAGTTTAGACGCAATGAAGTTATGTTATGTAGCTGCACCGCGTGATGTTACCCGTTCATCCCACGGGAACACTTATTTTTTTTGGGATAAAAGGTAGCCTATGTGTTAATCCAGAGTATCAGCTTCATACTAAAATTAATCAAAATCGTTTGAGGGCGAATAAGTAACAAACATACACATAAATACACTCACAAACTTTCGCCTTTACGTATTAGTGTGATGACAATAGAACCAACTAGAATATCTTTGAAACAAAATAACTAATTCATGAATCGAACTATTTGGATTTCCAGTTACAACGACTCAACTTTGCAACCAGCAACCCTGTACATTGTACACCTGTAATTTCCTTATTAGTTTTGACTCTTGTAAACAGGGAAAGAAAGAAAATACATTTATTGCCAAAAAAATAGAACACAGTTTTATGTACATCAAAAAAATACAAAAAAAAACATTAAGTAAAAATATCAAATAATTGAACAATGGCAAGAGGACCAGCTCAGCAATGTGCTGGACACCTAGCCGCTGCGGTGCGGTGCAGTTCCAGCGCTGATTTTCAGCTTGCCCAGTGAGTGACTTTTTGGCGACTAACCATGCCATCTCTCTCGCAGTCTTCACACTTGCTGTAAAGCAATGGGGACTGGGGATCGTGCGTGCAAAGCGCACATCCTAGGGTATGGCTAATGCGCATAAACATTTCAAACACATATGACGCAGAGGGCGCTCCAGTAGCGTATGAATTATGGAATGAAAGATTTGGTGTGATTGACGTAGCGATCTAATAGCTCAGTTGGGAGGTCGCAGCTTCAAGCCCTGCTTAGATTGTAGTGGATCGCAATCAATTTTCCTTTCTTAATTTACCTTCGTGTCATTATTTATAAGACTAATAATTAGTCGCCAAAAGTCACTCACTGGGCAATATACTAGGTACTAAACATATTTAACGAAACACGAAAAAGAGAAAGCTGTATAAAATACAAAAAGAGAAATTATCAGTCTACTGCGATATTTAGTTAATTAAGGATATGGAGATTTTTTTAGGAACAGTGAATATAGGTGCGTGTCCTTTAAAAAAACGATGTCAGTTTGCCTGTGTAACAACATGGTTTTCAGTTTAAACTTAAGCAATGGTTGGCACATATTTTAGATGAAGTGGTGGAGGAAGATTATTCCAAACTTTAGCTGCTCTGAATTTAAACCCTCCTTTGCTTTAGTTTATGTTTACATATCTTTTTTTTGAAACGATAATCCTAGCACCATCTATAAGATTTACAAACTCCTTTTTTCCAATAACCACTTTTAAACGAGTCACCTAAGGAACTCAGGTAACTAAACACATTATTTTTCCGCCAGCACACAAAACTTGTTTGCTCTTAACATATTTCCGAAACTACTGCAGTTAGTAACTCTAAAACGTTCTTAAAGATTTTATGGCTCAAGTTCAAAACTTTATAAATAGCCAGTTATTCGCGAGTCAAGTTTGTGTAAACTTCTACTTGGCTGTTTTAACTTAGTTATTCGTGTATATTTTACGTTTTTTTCTATGTATATACGAAGTGAAAATGTAATTTGATAAAGTTGTTATTGACTGAGCGATTGAAGCGTGGTGTACATAGTATTTTCCTTTCCGCGACTGTCACATATTTCAATAAAACTATTTAAACAGTACATCGCGTACCTATATTAACCTATATTATTTACTGAGCCAGCGGTCCCGGGTTCGAATCCCGGCCGGGGCAAATATTTGTGTGATGAACTCGAATATTTGTACTTGGGTCATGGATGTTATCTATATATGTATTTATATATTATGTATATCGTCGTCATGTATAGTGAAATAAAAACAAATAAACTAACTTAATAGTTAATAACTCAATTAAAACTAAATTATAAAAATAACAAGGTTCAAAAAACACCGCTCCCTGTCATTTCTGGTCCAAAGGTATCGTCGTCTAGTACCCATAGTACAAACTTTGCTTAGTTTGGGACTAGGTCGATTTGTGTATGATTGTCCCGTAATATTTATTTATTTACGTCAGGGAGGCTCAAATAATTAATATACGCGATATAATCCGTTTAAATTGTTTAATTTAAATGTGTGACAGTCGCGGAAACCAAAGAAAATATTATTTAATTATTTATTTATTTTAATTATTTGAGTCTCATGTTTTCCCCATTTTAGTATATTTCAACTATTTTAGTAGGTACACTGGGCATAAGTGGGTTTATAGGGAGAGTTGTTTGGTCCTCGAGAAAATTTTCTGATTTGTATGGGGAATGTTCTCGAGAACGTTCTTTCCTCATACAAATTGGGATATTTAGAACAGCGCCATCTCTCTCGCAGTCTTCACACTTGCTGTAAAGCAATGGGGACAGGGGATCGTGCGTGTAAAGCGCACATCCTAATAGGGTATGGCTAATGCGCATAAGCATTTCAAACACATATGACGCAGAGGGCGCTCCAGTAGCGTATGTATTATGGAATGAAAGATGTGGTATAATTGACGTAACGGTCTAATAGCTCAGTTGGGAGAGCAATACGCCGGAAACGTAGAGGTCGCAGTTTTGAGTCCTGCTTAGATTGTAGTAGATCACATATATATTTTTTTTCATAATTTACCTTTGTGCCAATATTTATAAAAATAAAAATGTGGTATTTCCACATAAAAAATAGAATTGATAAAAATATATATAAAAGGTTCTATAAAAAAAATATATAATTGGGAAACGTTCTAGCAAATGGCACATCTCTATAAAGGGTACTTTTGACCCGACTATGGAAAAAAAAAACTTTTCGTCCGCTCGGACAAAGTTAGCAGCCTGACAGTAAATTATATAAGAATCTAGCTCTCTGCTTCAATAAGTACCTATTTATTTATTCATTCATTTATTCAATTATTTAATAATTTAAATAAAAATAAAATAAAAAAATAAATATCGGACCACGTCACACTAATCGATCTGGTCCCAAATTAAGCTCAAGAATGCTTGCGTTATGGGTACTAGACGACGATATACGTACTTATATAGATAATTATATACTTATGTACATAGAACAACCATTACCCAAGCACAAATATTCGAGTTCATCACACAAATATTTGCCCTGGCCAGATTTCGAACCCGGGACCGCCGGCTCAGTAGGCAGGTGTCTACAAACCGAGCCAAACGCGTCGACAATAATAAGTACCTATTCATTTATTCATTAATTTATTATATTTAGCAGAAATATGCCCACAGTCGATATCAATAAGTAGATAGCACGTCTCAAGAGTATTCAGGTGGCGTTCCCATTCGTCCCTAATTGTTTTGCTCGTTAGTGGGTAAATAAGACCCGCGAGCCTTAACACATAGTATTATGTAAACCGTGAAACGGCTTAACAACCAGAGTTTATTGTGCTACATATGACTTTTTACAAACGATAATGTATACCCAGTATGATAGACAAAACAGCCTTAGATTCAAAGGTTGTTATGACACATATGACCTTTCTAAACGAGTTATAGTACCATTATTATAGAAGGACATAAGTGACTATTATGTCTGTTAAAGATGCGACCTTTTTTATTTCCAACGGTTTCAGTACTCAGGGGGGATGTTTAGTTGTAAATCAGTCACGGTTGGGTATGTTTGGGATTTAGGAAAAGTCTTATTTAGCTTTTCTGGTATAATCATAAATCATAATGTATATTAATGTACATAATACATTACTGTTTCTCCCTTAAAGTTGTAAAATAAAAATGAAACCCAGGTTCAAACCTCGGTGCCGTTAACAAATGACAAAAGATATGTATATATCTGGCTGTATAAATCGTGAAACTGAGGGTTAACAACCATGCGAATACTACAGCGCTCTTGGTATTCTTAATACATAGTAGGTAATAGTACATTTACTGTCGAAGCGAAGAAAGTAGGCAATTGCTAGCTGAGTATATTAGCTAGTAATTTTAAGCTGACGACATTGGGAGTCTGTTTAATTTAATACGAAGCCAGCAATTACCCTTCCGACTGAGACAAATATACCTAGTGCTTTTTTCTAAAAGAAAAAAATATTTATTTATTTATTTAAACTTTATTGCACAAAAAAAAAGTCAGTACTAATGGCGAATTTAATGCTTAATGGCATTCTCTACCAGTCAACCATAGGGCCAAACAGAAATGCTTCAAGTGGGTGCAGAGTAGAAAATTAATCGTTCGGAGAGCATCCAAGATACAAGTGAATACATGTATATTATATGATTTAACATGAAAAATATACGTTTTAAGTTTATATTGCTACGATCCAACAAAATTCACCCTATCGTAGAAAAGAAAGTTGTTAAAACTTTTGGATATTTTAGGGTGTGTATTGAACGAAGATATTATTTAAAAGAATTGAACTCTAAATTTCCCGTCGATTGCACACATAGCTAGTGTGGAAATGTGAGGTAATTTCCTTATGAATCCGGGCGCCGTCTGCCATCGGACGTTCACATTAACTTTGCTATATTTGCTACCTTTCTTAGGATTCAGAGTTGAACTGGTTTAATACCGGTTTTTAGGTTAGGTCGTATTTTACTTAATCACTACATAGTATAAAACAAAGTCGCTTTCTCTGTCTTTATGTCCCTTTGTATGCTTAAATCTTTAAAACTACGCAACGGATTTTGATGCGGTTTTTTTTTAATGGATAGAGTGATTCAAGTCTCCCAACTGAATACAAGGACAAAATAACACCAACAAATATAGCCAACGTTCTCAAAAAACAAATGTTAGAACAATTTGTTAGTCAATCTTTATAATATTATTGCATCGTTTATGGAGCATCCTGTACAGTGGGCGCGCGGACCGGTTATTGCAGCGCGCTGGCTGATAACGCTCAGTGCAATTCTGTTTAGGTACTATAAGATGTGTTTAAGGAATTAGTTTATAATGTATTACTATTTATTGCGAAATGTAGCATCGAGACAAACCAAATTGGTTTAACGATGCCGTTATAATAAAATGTAATTTTGTTTGTACTTACTTATGAAATAAATAAATAAAAAAATAAAATAAGAGGAAGATTTATATGCATAATTTATCAGCATTGCACCCGTGAGAAGCCGGGGCGGGTCGCTAGTAGGTTATAAATATATTAATTTAAGTTAAATTTACAGTCCTACTTATTTTATCACACCACATCGTGGCGAAACCTTTGATTCCAATGATTCTACGCTTTGATAAGCGCATTCGCTATGATATGACTTTACCCGAACGATTACCGGTCCCCATTCCTTTACAGCAAGTAAGGATCGAGAGATGGCGCTATTCTTAATGTTTGAATATATATTTTATAGAATAAATTATTATACAAATATACTCTATGGAATAAATGTTCATCATAACAACAGCATGATAAAAGTGCCATAAAAAGACTAACAAGCAACGTTAAAACTTAGCGATTCCGAATTCACGAGCATAATTTTTATCAACTCGTCTAGTTAAAAAACTATTTCTCGTCTCTGGAAGCCTTTAACAAAATTTACATATAGCTTAGCATTTCTGCTTAAAAATGTAACGAATTTCCGACCTACATAACCTAGATATTCCTCGTTAGGAAAATTACAGCGTGAAACGTGAACCTGAGCGAAAAATGTCTACGACCAATTTTAGACTTTAAGCTCAAACACGTCTCTACCAATATAAAATGTATCTAGTTGTACGGAAAAACAGTTTTCTTTGGAGAGGAGTCATGATGCAGGGTCGTCTTTTATTTTGCGACATGCCAGACTGGCGCCATCTGTTAAATAAATTAAATTAAATTAAATATTGGACAACCTCACACAAATCGATCTAGTCCCAAATTAAGCTCAAGAAGGCTTGCGTTATGGGTACATAGACGACGATATACATACGTATATAGATAAATATACACTTAAATACATAGAACAACCATGACCCAAGCACAAATATTCGAGTTCATCACACAAATATTTGCCCTGGCCGGGATTCGAACCCGGGACCGCCGGCTCAGTAGGCAGGTGTCTACAAACCGAGCCAAACGCATCGACATACGTCTGTTGGTCATAATTTATTTGTCCTGTCATCATGCCGAATCAGTTGGACGGACTCTTTCGGTGACAAGGCTATTCTGGACATCCGAAGATAGTTACAGAATACTATTTACCCGATTACGGTAAATAAATACGCGGACGAGGTCGCAAGCTGATCTTTATATTTAATTTATTTATTTATTTAAACTTTATTGCACAAAACAAGTCAGTACAAATGGCGGACTTAATGCCAAATGGCATTCTCTACCAGTCAACCATAGCGCCAAACAGAGATACTAGAAGTGGGTGCAAATTAGAAATCTGATGGTACAGAGAGGATCTAGATAGGATAGGATTTATAGGATGAGGTAATGATTACGGGAATAAACTCACGAATAAACAGCGCGATACACGTTTTTTTTTTTCATAAAGAAACTCAAGTGGTATAATACTATTATATTCCGCCAAACTGACGACAATGTTGGCGAATAAAGCGTTTTCTTTTGCCATTGATAACAACACCATCTATCAACCAGAATATCGTTGCAGTTTCGTCAGGGGGAAATTACTAAATGAATTTTACACATTTTACATAGAAAACTACCGTGACTCCCAGGCATATTAAACTACAAAACGGGTTTATTCACGTCGTAGATGTCGTTCGACATGAATTTACAGCAATTTACTTTTTTATGTCATAGGGGGCAAACGAGCAAACGGATCGCCTGATGGAAAGCGATTACCGTCGCCTAAGGACACCTAAAACACCAGAGGAGTCACTAGTGCTAGAAAAACGCACAGTTGTGGACTGCCAACTTACTTATCTAAGTGGTTACTTAGGTTAGGAAAGTTTGATACTCAAGTGTATACTTGTTATAGTAGATAGGATACTTATTCAAGAAAATAGGGCTCTGAATCTTCCGCCGATTGCACAAATAGTGTAGAAATGGGAGGTAATTTCCTTATGAATCACGACGCCAGCTGCCGTCCTCACATTCCGTTACATTTGCTCCGCTACGTGTTACGTCGTTTACGTTGGACTGTTTATTTAAGTTTTTAGCATGAACATTGCTCTAGGGGCTGGAAAGTAAGCGTTATATGGACGAGTAAATTCTAAGGCCGACCCGTAATCGAATCTTCAATAGTACGAGTCCAATTATTGCTTACTGTCCAGCATAGTTAGTTAGTTATATATATTTTTCTCAAAAATTGCATGTAATGTTGCCTTACCATCGCTAGATAGACTACAGTAAGTGGAACATACCGAAGACATTTTAGAAGTGTCCAGTAAACAGCGAGATTTTAAATTTGGAATCAATATTTGTCCAGTAAGTAAGTATGTAATTCCTATTACGTATCAAGATATTTGAATATCGAAACACTATTTATATCGTCACCGACCTATAAAAAAACTAAGGATGTGAAGGCGATGAGGTCGTATATAAATGTAAAAAGGATGCATTCCACAAATTGTTTTAATTATAAGTACAGTGCGAGAGCAAATTGTAGAAATTAAAAAGTGCCGTCCCTTTTTCATAGATTAAATAGAAAGAGACGACATTGCAGTATTACACTTGCAATTTACACTAAGAGCAAATGTAAAATAAAAAGAGGTTAGTACTATTGGCAGTATAAACGTAACTAAAGATGCATATTTAAAAAAAAAGTATCGACAAGGTTTAGTGCGGAAGTTTGTATGCATCGTTTAGTTCATAATTGTGCTGTGTAAAATGACAATGATATTTCGGAATTCCTTCCTTTTTTGTGTCGTTTAGAAAAAACCTCGGAGTTAAAATTGAAGGTAAGCTTTATGATATGAAAATTAGTTAGAAAATACAACAATGTATAACAATAATTAAATGTTATCTTTAAGACTTAGATTTATAAGACAGTGCAAATAATTAAACGCAGTATTTATAAAAAAAGAAATTAAGGCGGGATGTAAATTAAAAGACAAAAATTTCAAATTTGTTTGTGTGGTCTATTACAATAATTCAGCAAAAATGAGTTCAGACGAGTCTGATTCCGAATAGACGGCACTCCTCCATACTTAAAAGCGGAGGCAGAGTTAGCTAAAATAATTTACTTCCGACTAAATCCAAGGAGATATAAAAAAAATACAAGAGATTCGTTAAATGGAAGGAAGAAAATCAAGTTAATAGTTGGTCAGATAATGTGTGATAACGTCTGAATATTTTAACAATCTTTCTGACACAATCGGATGGCTACAAAGGAAAGAAATCACAAATATTCAGCAGCAAAATATAGAAAAGTTCTTAAATCAAGCTCTAGATGATTACCATTTTGGCGATGAAGGTAAATAAATGCTGCCACTATTTGATAACGATATAACTAATGTACTATATATTTTATCCAAGTATAAGCTCATAATTATTTTTGTTATAGGTTGTTATCATGGGAGTTAATGGTGCCTGCGACGACGAATATCACAATGTGTAATAATAAAAATGGGATATAACAAAAATATTCATTGGAAAATGGCCGAATATGAATGACACCTACAAAATATAATTTTAATCTAATTTTCTTGTTTAATTTTTGAGAAAAGCACTATACTTGCTTCGACCGTAAGAGCCATCCTGGCCTCGTATTATATCCGGACCTCGCCTACGGCTCGGTCCGTCTAATTCCTACTCGGCCAGTATGGCTTACTTACTGGTCTCTGCCGTAATGTACTATTACTTGCACCGTCTAATCTTTCATCGGGGTGGTGCAGCTACAGACTTCTCAGAGTGCGTCAAGGCTCAAATATACAGCCGTAAAGACAGCCCTCTTCAAAAATGTATCAAGGAAGAAAAAAGAAGAAACAAATGATACATTACCGTAGACGTCGGGAAAAATGGGGCTCTGAATCTTCAGCCGATTGCACAAATAGTGAAGAAATGGGAGGTGATTTCCTTATGAATCCCGACGCCAGCTGCCGTCCTCGCATTCCGTTACATTTGTTCCGCTACATGTTACGTCGTCTACGTTGAACTTGTTATGTAACTCTATAGCATTAGCATTGCTGTCGAAGCTGAAAAGTAAGCATTATATGGACAAGTACATTCAAAGGCCGACCCGTAATCGAATCTTCAATATTACGAGACCAATTATTGCTTACCTTCCAGCATAGTTAGTTATATATATTTTACTTGCACCGTCTCATCTTTCATCGAGCTGGCGCAACTACAGACTCAGCGGAGTGCCTCAAGCTGTGGCTCAAATATTATAATTTACATACACTGAAAAAAATACCCAGTGGAGCCTACTGAAATTACAGTAAGCGTAACCGTTATTACAGTTAGGTTTACTGAAATGTCAGTAGGCCTAACTGTTATTGCAGTAAGTCTTACTGTAATGTCAGTAGGCTCCACTGGATATTTTTTTCAGTGTAATAAAAATAAAATATCTTTTTACATATTTCCATTTTTGATGTCGACATAATTGATAAATAAGTTTCTGTCAATAATGACATTTTAGTGACAAGCTTTTATAGCTGACTGTACTTTTCTTTAGATATCCATCAAATGCTCACTGAGGCGATTCTAAAGAGCCCAAACTCGGTAGGATTGCTTTTTCTATTATAGAGTTCCTATGGCCACCTTCCGGCTCCATCATCAGATCAGCCCTATAGTACCATATTAATGTATTGTCATCAAAGTTATGTAAGTATGCAAAATTTCATATCAATCGGTTGACGATATCTGCTTCAAAATTGAGTTGCAAGATTCCACCCGAACAAACATACAATGCAAATTAAATAAAAGCTTGTAAAAAAGCATGGTTCTCGTAGGATTGCGAATGGATAAGTTTTAATGCGAGCGAGGCCGCGGGAAAAAATTGTAACTAATATAAACAGCAACAAAAGGCTAACGCGGCTCAACAGAGAATTGAAATAAAACTACTGTTTGAAACTTGTTAAAAATGCTCGGAGCGCGGCGGACTCAAACGGGAATAAAATTCCAGTGAACAGAGATCTTTAGATAGCTGGGAGTGCCACTTGGGTCTAGTGACTTGCACCCTTAATAGCTTGTTAGGTTTTTGACACAATCGACAATGAATCTGCCTTTTCGCCGAACAATTTTTCCTCGAATGTTTCAATTCGCCGAATTTTCACTTCGCAGAAATTGTATTCCTCTGTAGTACATTTTTCATAATTGTTGTAAATATCATCCTATAGGTTAGTTTAGAATAGAACATAATAGAATACACTTTATTGCACACTTCAAGAAGAAATAAATACAAATACAGATAACAATTAACATTACAATATAGAGGCAAATGATAGGCGATCTTATCGCCTTAGTTTAGGTTAGGTTTGTTTTATAACAATCCTGAATAGTTTGCAGTTTCTGCGAAATGATACTTCGGCAAAAAATAGTTCGGCGAAAAGGCAGAGAACCATGATGAGATGCATGGCTATTTGGAATAAAAAAAATAGAAGAACCGAATCTGCCTGGCTAAGGGTGAAGCCAGACGAGCATAATTTGAGTCGCGTAATTTCGGTCGCGCGATACTTAGTGTGACGTGATCACATGACCTGATAATAAATAGTAAAATAATAAATAAATATCAGACAACCTCTCACAAATCGATCTAGTCCCAAAATTAAGCTCAAGAAGGCTTGTGTTATGGGTACTAGACGACGATATACATACTTATATAGATAAATATATACTTAAATACATAGAACAACCATTACTCAAGCACAAATATTCTATGTTCACTACCCAAATATTTGCTCGGGCCGGGATTTGAACCCGGGACCGCAGGTTCAGTAGGCAGGTCTCTACAAACTGAGCCAACCGCGTCGTCAAGTGTATGGCGCGACCGAAATTACGCAACTTAAACTACGCTCCTCTGGCTTCACGCTAGGTTGAGCGAGAGATCCGAGCGCAGCCATACGAGTGAGCGAGACACACGTACCGTACCGTAGATAGCTGCGAGTGCCACTTGGGTCTAGTGACTTGCACCCTTAATAGCTTGTTAGGTTTTTGACATAATTGGCAATGAATCTACCTCCCTAACCTAACCCTAACCTAATCAATACGATGATATTTGCAAGACTGATGAGAAATGTGTGACTAGAGGGGAATAAATATTCTGCGACATGAGTTTTCGGCGAAATTAACCTTTCGACGAAATAACTAGGAGTCAAAAAGGCTCTTAATGTACGCTTCTCTATTTAACATAGAATTTTTGATTAAATAGTATGACGCGTCGGAATAATCTGAAAGTGATCATTATATCTTTTGTATTAATGAAAAAACGTACTTATATAAAACACGGAAATATTATAATAAACATTTAGATTTTAACTATGTCATTGTCAAAAAAAATAAAAAAAAATAAAAAAGGATTTTAATAAAGTACAAAAGGAACGAACCCGTGGAAGGAAGCCGCAAATCGTCGGTTTCCACCGACGACCAGTAATATCCGATTGAAGCTGGTAATATTATTTTTTCTCCCTCGGATGCAAAGTTATTGCCTTTTGTAAAGAGATAAAGCTTATTGGTGACTGTTACTCTTTAGATTCATTTATTATCCGATCAGGCTACTCTATCATAATGAAATTGTCCCTTAAAGGGATAAGTTCGCCTTTGTACATGCTTATTCTTTCGTAATGTGTTTTTCTTGTTTTTATTTACAATAAAGTGTTTACATACATACATACATTTTTTTTTTTTTTTTTTTGAACTCTACATAAAATTAAATTACCCAATTTTTCAAAACTAATTTTCGAATTGATTGTTACAATTTTGCCATGTAGATTATTATTTTGCGTTTAGGGTGCGTCTACACTGAAGCGGAGCGAAACATGCGGAATAGACCAACCACCTGGGGCCCAATTCGAGAATGCCGTTTGAGATATCGCCAAACGTCAAATCTCCATTAGATAACAGTTATATCGCCATTGAACTGTCATTTAAATGCGATGAGCTTAAAAGTGACATATCTCATCTCAATTTTGGAAATACGAAGGCGATAATGATTGTCAAAAATGTTATTCATGTATATAAATTTCTGTTTTGAACGGACTAATTTCACGTACTACGCGGTCAATTTAAAGTATGCGCCTGTTATTTATGCCGTCACATACAAAGGAAGCGAAAATTTTGCGCGTCCGAATTGACTAAGTTACGATGTTCTAGGGATATCGCCACTTGTCAAGTAGGCACACATCAAAAGTGACGGATGGCGATGAAAAGGAGAGATCTCCATTATATCTCTAAAATTGGTGGAATACCCCCCTGAGTTGAAATCTGTATCTCAGCTTCGCTTTACCTTTGTTATTGGTTGATTCCGCACGTCTACACTCCGCTCCAGCCATTAACGGTCAGTCTTGGTCGAAATTAAGCTTTATCACTGTTTGTCAAAGTTTTAGTAACGATGGTCACCATAGTGAACACTCACCGTTTAATTATGATACCGGTGGTGATGGTGATGACGATGATCAAGCTACAACCACTATCATCACCACCACTACCCTCGACACTGACATATGCCACGACTTAAAGGGCTTAATAAAAATTACTGACACTGGCACGTGTCTTTCTAGATTTTTGCGATGTTTTAAGGGTTCCGTAGTCAACTAGGAACCCTTATTGTTTCGCCATGTCCGTCTGTCCGTCTGTCCGTCTGTCCGTCCGCGGCTTAGCTCTGTGATCATTAGTACTAGAAAGCTGAAATTTGGTATGAGTATGTGTATGTATAACGCCGACAGAACGGTAAAATAAAAGCTCAAAAATTTTATGTTTTTCGGGTACCTCTCGAACACCTAAAGTGGGGGTGATTTTTTTTTTCTTTTCAACACTGGTGTGTGGGGTGTCGTTGAATAGGTCTTGTAAAAATAATGGGGGTCTTTGAACATTATTTTTTGATAAAGTCAGGAGTTTTGTAAATATTCGCTCCCAAAACAAAAAAAATAGTGTCCCCCCCCCCTCTACCTTTTCAACCACGGGTCAATAAAATTCGGGAAAATTCATATAAATGAAGCCTTATAAGTACTTTGAATGAAAACTATATTGAACAAAATCGGTTGAGCCGTTTTTGAGTTATCGCCAAATTTCATATTTTTTCTTTAAAAGGACGTAAGTTGACTTCCAGAAGGTAATAAGTGATTACAGTTTCTAGGGCGTTTACGACCTTTTTATAGAGCTTAAAATCTTTCTAAACTTAAACCTCGGGCTTAAAACAGCAGTTTATTGTGAAGGATGAGCAACTACGGAACCCTACACTGAGCGTGGCCCAACATGCTCTTGGCCGGTTTTTTCTACTTCTCCACTACCTTTTTTTCTTGTTTTTCGGCTAATTTGCTCTAATTACGCGGTATTATTATAAAATCAGGTACATCTACGAACTAATAGCTTTACTAAATTCGATGAGTTTAAGAACGACGTTTATAAATTCTTTGATTTGAATAATAATGCCTTTACATAAAGTTTCAAGTACCGCACTCAAAAAAATATTTGATCTACATACAAATTTTCAACCCCTTTTACACCACCTTCAGGGCTGAATTTTCAAAAACGCTGAAATGAGTTTTCTTATCTTTTAATAAAATACCTTTTTACAAAGTTTCTAATTCCTAACTTAAAATACAACTTATGCCCGATACAACCTTTCATCTTCTTTTTAACCCCCTTAGGGGTAAAATTTTCAAAAACACTGAAAGGACTTTTCTTGTATTCTAATTATGTGTCTTTATACAAAGTTTGAGAACCCGCAATCAAAAAAATGTTTGATCTTCATACACCCCTTTTTCACCACCTCAGGGGATGAATTTTCAAAAACGGTAAAATAAGTTTTCTTCTATTTTATTTTAATACATTTTTACGAAGTTTCAAGTTCCTAACATAAAAAAAAAAACTTGAACCCAATACAACCTTTCATCCCCCTTTTAACCCCCTTAGGGGTTGGATTTTTTTTTACTGTGCAAATTTCAACTCTAGCATTTGTAGTTTCGGCTGCGTTGATGAGTCAGTCAGTCAGGACACTTGCATTTATATATATATAGTATATATTCGGTTCTGCTGTCTGCCACGCTCCCCGCTCCGCTTCTCGCCCCGCTTATGCTACTGAGACCACAACACAATCATTGACAAGTTCCCTTTAATAACATCAACTTCAACACTCTTCAACGAAAAGGTCTTTCCAAGTCGCTAATGAAATAAACGGATCATGTCTCTTTGTCTCACTTGGTGCTTAATACCTTTATCATCGGAAGTCCAAATTCGTTACGAAGGGAGAACTTTGAGGTGCCAACTTGGTTGTTTTTACGAATTTCGTGGAAAACTGAGATAATTTTGTGAATTTTAATGGGGTTATTTTTATTCCGTACCCAAAGGGCAAAAAACGGGACCCTGTTACTAAGATTACTGACTGTCACCAGGCTGTATCTCATGAACCGCGATAGACAGTTGAAATTTTCACGATGATGTATTTCTGTTGCCGCTATAATAACAAATGCTAAAAACAGAATAAAATAAATATTTAAGGGGGCACCCATACAACAAACGTGATCGGTTGCGTTAACTTTGCACATCATTTCTATCTGGCACCACACATACTAGGTGCAATATTAACTGAACCCGGCCAGTTAAGATCGAATAAGTATTTGTATGGAACCCTCGGTGCACGAGTCAGACTCACACTTGGCCGGTTTCTCTCTTACTTTGTAATTGTAGTACTTACTAGGTGCCCACAAACTTACTCAGCTTGGAAAAGTCGTAACCATCTCTATTGCTTTCCGTAGTCAGTTCAAAAGTATTTTATTACTAACTGGCGTGGCGATGAGCAGCTGGACGTATAAAAAAAATGTTGAAATTGGTCTTTCCGTTTAGGCGTACCTAATGAACCGTCAAAAAAAAAAAATATCGGACAACCTCACACAAATCGATCTAGCCCCAAATTAAGCTCAAGTAGGCTTGTGTTATGGGTACTAGACGACGATATAGGTACGTACTTGTATAGATAAATATATACTTAAATACATAGAACAACCGTGACCCAAGGCACAAATATTCGATTCGAACCCGGGACCGCCGGCTCTACAGGTAGGCAGGTGTCTACAAACCGAGCCAAACGCGTCGTCAATTAAAATCGTCAAGTAAATTTTTATAATAACTAGCTGCGTCGTGCGGTGTTACCCGCTGATCCCGCGGGAACCCTAATTTTTTTCGGGATAAAAAGGAGCCTTTGTGTAAATCCAGGGTGTCAGCTACCTTTTTACTAAAATTTATCAGAATTGGTCCAGCCGTTTGAATGCGAAGAAGTAACAAACATACACATAAACTCACTCACAAACTCTCGCCTTTAGAACATTTTAGTGTGATTGTCGCACACTATAACTATAATCAAATTAAATGAGCAGAAAATATGAATTAATGTCTAATGTTTTAGTTGTTATTACTTCTCCTGGGGCAATAAATGATATTATGTACAATGCGAGTATTATAAACTTACAGTAAAACTAAATCTAAAAATAAAACTAAGTAGGTACTACTCCTTGTATTCCAACGTAATTTAGTGCCAAAACCACATGTCTTTATTGTCTGTTAGTGATTTATTCGTACGTAGTTGTAATCTGTTTACTTATAGTTTGTCAAGCTTACTTATTTATTTACATTAGTAACAATTAGGTTTTTAGATGCTCACGAATAGCGACTACTTATAATTGTTTTTATAATAGTGAAATACTCATTAAGCGAAATGTAATATTTCTTTTGAGTAAAATAAATGTCTTTAACCAGAATGTTTTTAAAAGTAGGTATATTTACAATACTAATAAAAACTACAAATGAATATAAAAGAAAAGATAATTATTATGTACAATGTCTTAAAGCTACTTAGAAAAAAAAAGTTTCACGATAACTTTGTGCGTATTAAATTAATCGTGATTACAAAGCTTTAGACAATTAATATACTCCGTAGGCAATTGTGAATTTGGCTAATCAGTACAGTTAGCGACATAAAAGTTGAATGTCTAGAAAGTTAGCTACTCGTAGTTACGTAGTAATTGTTTTTAGAAAAGGTGGTTCAAAAACAAATTGTGCTAGTTTAAGGTCAGCGCTTCAACAAAAAATAACCTACGTCGTTAAAGCGAAATTATAGATTGGAAAAAAATACATGTCACTGATGAATTGAAAACTGTTCCGTTTTTTTGAAATAGGTACAATAATTAATAATATATTGAAAAAGAAAAACTCTTTTTGCTTCGCAAAATTCTAATTCAAGAATACAAAATGTATTTATTTAACTAGGAATTACGAACTTTAATGGATATTGCTAACTTTAAAACAGCTTAAGTGTAGTTAAATCCATAATGGAAGTTTTGATCCCAATAATAATTAAGATTGATTTAAACTGACACGAATTTTACACATTATTATAACAAAACGGTTCAGTCCCTTCAACACCATGGACGTAAAATCCCGTCCAAAACGTCGAGGTAATTAAACAAACACCTTTCTGAACGCGATTAAGCCCAGGGTCCAATTCGACCAATTTTGGAGATCTCTCCATGATATCGCAATCTGTCACTTTTGACGTGTCGCTACTTGGCAAGTGGCGATGTCCCTAAAAGATCGCTACTCGGTCGAGTTAAGTTTGCGTCTCCTTTGTAGATATTCCGCGCATACTTAACTTGACCGACTACGTAATTTTTTTTTGTTTCAACTTTTTTCTGCAATCATTTAAACTATAAGCACATTAGTTATGTGAAGCTTGTCATTTTGAGTGTCCTCAAATAAGGGCATCTACTTACTCATTTAAATTCCATTTTCTAGGAGCCGGGTTTAATCTGAGAAAATATCTTTAGTTTTCAATCATTTCGCATGTCTCTAGCTGTTAACTTCACTGCTAGTTAATTAGGATGTTGTTTCACTCTTTCGTGATATTTTTTTGTTAGTTACCATCATAATTATTTCATCCTTCACTGTAATTATTTTAAGGTATCTGTGGATTTCCAACATGTTGTTTTGCATTCTACTTAAATTTTACAGCAGTATTTTGGTCTGATAATGTATATCGGAAAGCAATACTCGCTTCAAATATTAGAAATTTCTCTTAAGATATTATGTAGTTTCTCGTCCAATGGAAGTCGTGGCCCACATTTCCTTTGTGAGCGGGAATGTCTTTCACAACGAAACTTGAAGATGGAATTTAAAACGAATATTAGTGTTGATCGCGGTTAAGGAGTTTGTTCTAGTTAAGTCAGGCGGGGCGCACTCCGCGATTAACGTTTCCCGCTACAAGTACATGCCGGTGGCCTCATGCATGGTGCCTATTCAGTGGCTGCCACGCACTGTCTCGGAACGCACGTACACGAAATTCGCGCGCACGCTCTTCCGATTTATGTACGTCGCAAGTGAACGTTCCTCATTCATCTGTTGATACCAGTGTTATATTATAATATAAAGTGTTTAAATGAGTAAAAAGACAGCGAAAAGATATTGTATCGCAGCGGGTTGTAGGAACAATGATCGAAATTGGAATCACGCGTTTTTCGTTCTCCCAACACGTCCGAAGGATGCCGATAGGTAAGAAAATTAACATAATATATAATAAGTAGTTACTGAATAATAATAAAAAACATATTGCAGGTGTATCTACTTCCATATTTAACACTGGTTACTCAGATCAATTTTAATTGTTAAGTACTTATGTAACTTTGAATTGATTATTTGCTGATATTTGTCAATTTAAATTCTAGTAAAATATATAAGTATGTCTACTACTAAATCAACAATCATAGAGGTTTTTATAATAATATTTGATATCAAGTTTGTAAAATTACTTGTAAGTAATGAATAAACGATTGAGTGATAGTTTGATAGGTGAGTATATAAAATATATAAATAAAGAGTTAAAAGAAATGTATTGGAAGAGATCCCTAATAGGGATAAGTTCGCCTTTATACATGTTTTATTTGTAACTAGCGACCCGTCCCGGCTTCGCACGGTGCGTCCGTGCGTATTTTTAAAGATCTAAGCATACCTACATAGGGGCAGACAGACAGACAGCAGGAAACGACTTTGTTTTATACTAGGTGTATAGTGATGAATATATATGAACAAATAAATAAATATCGGACAACTAAGCAAAAACAAAATGAAGCTCAAGAATTTAAGTGCATGTTAAGGTAACGCATTCGTTGCATTATTTTATTATATTATATGTTTAAAAATAAAGCTAAAATGTTTTGCGGCCTGGTGGTGGATTCAATTCGTCGAAATTCTGTGATTGATTATTTTATAGTTAAATAATGAAATAATAAATATGTATAATGTATGAAGAATATAAACATATTACTCTCTATATTATATTGAATGCAAGAAATAAATGGGAAATACATTTTTATTTTTAGTCGTTGACAGCCCTCGCTCTCGGCGACGCGGCAAGCGAGCCAATTCATTTTTACCGTTGGCACGCAGCTTTAACGTTCCGTTTGGCTTGCGCTGGGGACGACGACTTTAGAAGGGCCATAAATCATATTTTTTCGGCTAAAAAAAGCGGCTTTTGTTAAGATCAAAGTAGTGTGCCTTCTGTACTTGTACTATTATCTATTCTGTGGTTAAGTATAAAAACAATTTTATTAACCGTCAAAGTGTCAGCGACTTCGTCCGTATGAAACTTTTTGTTTACCGTTATCGGGTACAAAGTATCCTGTAACCATCAATCCTATTATAGGATGGATGGTTATAGGATACTTTTGCGCTTCGCTTCGCTCCGCCTTTTGCTTCTGTTATAGGATTCCCTTAACCGCTAGTAGATATATTTAAATAAAATAATGTATGGCCTTGTGGAACATGTGTTTTTACACATTAGGTCCATCTGGCAAGTAATATGTCCACCTTTATTTTAATTCATATTTATGAAAAGGGTAGTTTGCACAAAAGGGTCATTGTCAGTTCAAAAAACAAAATTTGTCCTTTGGTGGTTAAAAGTTAAGAGCGTGTATGATCTAGGTTATTTGCTATTACATGGGATTATAGAAGATTATGGGATTATAGAACGTTCTTTATTCTCACAGGCATTTAACCAGAAAATTAGGCACTGGAATCCTTAATTTCGCAAATGTCCACCGGAAAGACGCGTACAATGACCCAAAAGGTAACGTTGACAGACAAAATTTATGTTTTTCTCAGTCAACCTTTGGCAACGGTAACTGTAAAACTACTGAAACATCACGGAGGCTCAAATAATTAATGTACACACAGTCGCGGAAACCGAAGAAAATAAACTGAGGGCAACTAGTAACTAAAATACTTTTTGGAAAAGCAGCATTCATAGATTCTTTGCTTTTCTCTTTCTCCGCTAGGCGCTAACGGTCTGCAGTGACATTGACAGCTCTGTCGCTTGTCAATGTCATTGTCTTGGCGTTGAAAGCGCTTACGCTGCGTTCAGACTAAAAGTGCAGTCGTGTGTGTGCGGTTCACCGTGGCGTCACCTATAGGTTTCACCGGAAGACCAGCGCTGGTTCCCGGGCCAGCATTTATGCTGAGGTGACCTTTTCGTGGCATACGCAATAACGATTTTATTTCTTATATTTGTTGTCCACTTTGTGTATGTTAACGAATCAATTATCATTCTATTCTATTCTATTCATTCATAAAGTTGGTCACTAATAAGCACAGTTTGGCTTGTTCTCAAGTAGTCAAATTATTAGAGATATTTTTTTTTCAGTGCGTATATACTTTCCCGTAAACGAAATGTAGTCGCTACGCTCGCACTGCTCGCTCGATAAATAAGCAAAGATTTATTTCTATCGTTAAATACTTAGTACATTACTTATACCTATCTCATTAGAGTAAGGGAAAGACAATTCAAACAGTCCCAAATTACCCCTTCCTGTTGGATCATGCAAATGGGTTCCCGAATTAATTAATTCATTAAAGGGGTCTGCACTCGAAAGATTTACCGGTTTGGGTAAAATTCGACGTGGCACTGCGGCATCTCCAATCGAGTAATGCCTCCGCTATATTAAAGGTATGTTATGGACAAAAACGCATGTAAGTACATGGATATTAAGTATAGGAAAAAATTACACAAATCAATGTAGTCTCAAACCAGTACTCAAACTAAGCAAAGTTTCAGGTTACTTACTAGTCAATGATATAGTTATGAAAAGAAAACATCTATTTTTATTGAGTTTGACCCCTATATCCCCGCCATTTTGATAACATTCGAAAAAGTTAAACTACAAAAAAAAACTATACTTATCGAACCTACTAAAAAAATTTCATGAGAATCCGTTGAAAAATACGATCTTTAGGCGAGAACAGTCGGAAAGCATCCGGACACCCAAACATCCGGACATACGAAAGAATTTTGGTGAAGGCAGAAAATCGAGGATCGCTCGTTTCGCTCGCTCATCAGTAACTTAACGCTTAACAAACAAACAAACAAACAAACAAACAAACAAACAAACAAACAAACAAATATTTTATGTCAGACTTGGTCCATATGTTGTTAGTACATACAAAATGCTTAGAAACTATGTTAGGTTAAAAAGAAATACAAATAGGAAATGTTTTTTATTTATTTTTACACTTAAGTTTAAGAGGTATGTCCGGTCTACTTAAGATATCTTAACGTAGTCCTAACCTGCTCAATCCAGTGCTTCAATATGGGGCAATTAAATCTGTCAGCAATTACTTTCAGAATACTATTGCGACTCCTTCTAATGCGGCCCATCAACAAAGTGATTTTAATCCGCATAACCGCGTGTTAAAGATCAGTGATTTAGCTTACTATTTTGTAGGTCTCTGGTGACGTTGTATAAAAAACCCAGCGAGAACTGGCTTCTTTGGACCCCGCGCCACGGCTAAAGTACTATGAAGGTTGGAATTCACTCACAGTGGTGTTGGCCACTGATTTAAGAAAAAGACGTGTTTAATATTGGAACGGACGAGTGACGTCCGTCAATTGTAAAAATGTATATTCATTCTGACTTTGGCCTCCGGGCAATAAAGATATTAAAACGTACCTCTTCTCTTTTAATCAGCTCCATCTGAGTGCATTCCCCACAGTACACTTGAAAGCGATAGTGGATATTTATTTATTTTATATATTTATTTCTATATTCAATAGCTTAAAATCTGTCATTACAGGCAGCACCAATGCGATTGATAAGCTAAATAGGCATTAACACAAAATATCAATTAAAACATTAAAAAACACGAAAAGAAAATTAAAATTAGATATAAAAAATAAGAACAAAATTTATTTCAAAATGAAAATAATATCTTAGGGATATGCCCTTTGCCACGTCGGATTTGGCCCTCAAATTAAATTCGACTAGCAGGTGCAGGAAAAGAAATAAAACCAATTCGGCTTAAAAGTACTTACGTACTTAGACGTCATTTCCATTTCAGGATTTTTTGGCATTCTCCAATAGGTACTCGTACGTAAACCAATATCGAACTGTGGTAAGCCCCTTTGATGTAATAAGGTAAAAACATACAAGATGGAGAACATATATAGGTAACTTAATAGAATTATGTTCTGCACGCTAGCTTTAGATTGTTTTTATGCATATAACTTTTCTCATATAGGTAAGTGGATTTCGTACATTTTTTATGAAAAATAAAAAAAACATACATTGGTAACTGGTAATGGTAGAGGGAGAAAGATGAAAAACCGGCCAAGAGCATGTCGGGCCACGCTCAGTGTAGGGTTCCGTAGTTGCTCATCCTTCACAATAGACTTAAGTTACGAGAAAGATTTCAAATTCTGTAAAAAGGTCGTAAACGCCAAAGTAACTGTAATTACTTATTACCTTCTGGAAGTCAAGTTACGTCCTTTTAGGAAAATTATGAAATTTTGCGATAACTCAAAAACGGCTCAACCGATTTTGTTCAATATAGTTTTCAATGAAAGTACTTGTAATGCCTCATGTTCAAATTCATGAACATGAGGCATTACAAGTTACAGTTCCATAATTTTTTGACCTGTGGTTGAAAGTTAGAGGGGGGGACGCTATTTTTTTTATTTTCGGAGCGAATATTTACAAAACTGCTGACTTTATCAAAAAATTATTTCAAAAGACCTTTTTAACGACACTCCACACACTAGTGTTGAAACTAAAAAAAAAATCCACCCCCACTTAATTAGGTGTTCGAGATGGTACCCGAAAAAAAAATTTTTTTTTTAGGTAGTTTTTTACCGTTTTGTCGGCGTGATACATACCCATACTCGTACCAAATTTCAGCTTTCTAGTACTAATGATCGCGGAGCTAAGCCGAGGACGGACAGACGGACAGACGGACATGGCGAAACTATAAGGGTTCCTAGTTGACTACGGAACCCTAACTAGTTGACTACGGAACCCTAAAAAGGGGAAAGACTAGAAGTCATCTCGAAATTTCTGATTAATTGTAGTATTTTTAGCGCTGGTATCATTTGGCCATTATTATTTATTTTGTTACGATCCTCCAGTCAGTCTCCAGTTACCGCTCAAAGAGAATAGACGTTTTTTTATACTACGACGGTGGCAAACAAGCATGCGGCCCGCCTGATGTTAAGCAGCTACCGCCGCCTATGGACGCTTGCGACGCCAGGAGCATCACACGCGCGTTGCCGACCCTTTAGGAAACCTATTTACTCCCCTCTTGAAGAGCCGCATGATGTAGCCCCCGGGGAAAACCTCGGCAGGGAGCTCACTCCACATGCGGAACGCTCGCGGTATGAAATTCCTTTAAACTGCACAGTTCACGACTATTCACGCTCCAGTGTTTGAGGATGAACACCCTGCCGATGGCGAGCAGTGCGATTGTAGAAAGTAGCCGTGGGCATCATGTCAAACCATTCCTCATATCCAATTATACAGACGCTAGAACACACACAAGGAGCTCTCCTCAGACACAGAGGCTGGATTCCGTCTGTGAGTTTAGGATTGTCAACTATGCGCACAGCGTCTTTGTGCCGAGTCAAAATAGCCAAGCTGGTATTCGGGGGGTCCTTCCCAGAACCCTCTGGTGTAATCAAGGGCTTGTGCACAAATCACGCGAGGTCTTTGCTAACCCCCCCTCCCCCTCACAACCTCACGTGTAATTTTTTCCCGCCAGAATTGCGTAAAATAGACTCGCAATTTTAAAGTATTTAATAAGAGAAGATTAATTTTTACTTAGGGCCATAACAATTACAAGACATGACATCGCATCGTCGTACGACGCGACGTCGTGCCACGATCACGTCGTGAGCTTGTAAAATGAATTTTAATTTTGCGTCTTGTCACATGAAGATGAAGTTCATAAATTGCATTTCCACGACACGACGTAGCATCGTGGCACGATGTCGCGTCGTACGACGATGCGATGTCGTGTCTTGTGATTGTCTTTTTGGCCCTTAGTTCATTCACTGTAGAAAAGTACACGTGAGGTCTACTTATACCCCTCCCTCCCCCAACGTGAGCTATCGTGATTTTTTCGTGACCCCCCTCCTCGCTATCGAACCTCACGTGATTTGTTTTAAGCCCCAACTCGTCGATTTTTCATCTTTCAGGCCTCTAAAGCCTTTTTAAAAGCAACGGCCATTCCACTAAGCGGGTTTAAACTGGGTTTGCCCGTAAATCTTCCCATTGTAGACAATTTTATTAGTTCAGAAACTTTTAGTGAAAAATTTCATCTATGAAGCTTTCAGAGGCGATTTATCGTCATTAAGGTATTAATTTATGGTTTTGGATTAGGGTATTCTTACAACACGAATTTAAGCGAAATAGATATAATAAGTTGTCTCTTTTCAGTTGTATTGCCCTTCCTGCAGGCACACGCTTTGTAAAACAAAGTATAGCGAGCAAAACCTTTGTTTCAGCTTGGTCCAAAATTCTTTCTTATGTATATCCGGATGTTTGGATGTCTAGACGCTTTTCGGCCGCTCTCGCCTTGAGGTCGCATTTTTTAACCGATCCTCATATTCATGCGCAGGAGCGCCGGCTCAGTAGGCATGTGCACTACAGACTGCGCCAACCGCGTCGTCAAGTGGTGGTTGAAATCGATATGGAGGTTGAAATGGTAAAAAAATACACCAAGTGCGAGTGGGACTCGCGCACGAAGGGTTCCGTACCATTATCTGTAAGTTTGTTGTAAGGGAGCCCCCCTTAAGAGGCCTTATTCCTTTTCAATTTTATTTTTTCATTTTATGACGAAAACATTGATAATTTCAACCAACTTTTTGAAGTGAATAACACTTTTCACCGAGTTCTAGGTAGTGACGTAGCTATTTCATGGTTTTATTGCGTGCAGTCAAAAATAAGTAGAAAAATCTAATTTTCCGCGTGAATTTTGTCAATTTCGAGTAGTTTTTGAAACAAAAATTATCAATGAAAAATTCAAACTGTAGGTTTCTAGTATATACCAATAAATCCCAATAGCCCTGTTCTAGGTAGTAACATCAATAATATGTTAAGAAACATGTTTGATCATAGAGAAAAATGTCTAAAACAATCAGCATTTTAAAAGGAATAAGGCCTCTTAAATAGCAGTAATAGAAATACATCATCTGTGAAAATTTCAACTGTCTAGCTATCACCGTCCTTGAGATACAGCCTGGTGACAGACGGACGGACGGACAGCGAAGTCTCAGTAATAGGGTCCCGTTTATACACTTTGCGTACGGAACCCTAAAAATACAGATAAACAAACTCGCGAGGTCCTACAGCTCACAGAGACACTATTATTAAGAATCTTTGAGTTCATTTGAACTGAACTCAAAAGATATGCCCTTTTCTCATCTTGAAGGCCCAAGGTTCCGAAAGGACATCATAAACCGCTATCGGAACGTTTTATATTATTTTCATGATCTTTTTATTGTAAAAGTTATCTTTTCATGAGCCATTACGCTTGGGATGATTCGAGGTTTATTTATTAAAGCCATTGGTTTGGGTCGCGATGTTATTCAGTTGATTAAACTAGAAAATATTTGGTTTTGTTGCTAGTTGTCTAGACGGTTTTTAGTTCGATTAAATCTGTGGACATATATTACTTTATAATGTTCTTATATTTTTATAAGGCATGTATTTAAATCGATATCTGTATATTCCCTTTTTTCGATCAAAATAATTGAAAGTTTCACCAAAAATACTGACTTGCACACTAATTGTATAATTAGTGTGCAAGTCAGTATTTTTGGTGCTTTGGTGCAGACTAAATAATGCGAATTCAATATACTATTTAAAGGTATTTGCAAAACTGTTTTACTGGATAAAAAAAAAAATCTAACCTAACCTAACCTGGCCGAGTCGGATCAAGCGCGAGGATAATTAGTGTGCAAGTCAGTATTTTTGGTGAAACTTTCAAATATATCCGATGTACGAACCATATTTTTGGTGTGAATTCGGTTAAAAAGGTCATCTCGTTTTGTATGATGTTTAAGTTTTTTTTGTAGGACATGTTCAGTTAATCAATTGTTTTTTTGTACAGCATTTGTTTTTCTGGTATGCATTCAGTTAATTAGTGGAGTTACCTAGTGTACTAAAAAAATATACCGATCTGCATTTAAATAATTATATCCCTTTTTATAAGCCGAATATACAGATACAAACAAAAGGATGTTTTAGTGGTAATAATTTATTTTACTGATAACGACATTTTTGGTAGCTGAATTCCGCAACTTTCAAGTACTTTTTTTATTTAAAGAACAAGCTTTGCTTAGTTTGGGACTAGGTTCTTAAAACAATAAAAAAACGTAAATAATATTTATATTTTAGTTGTTTATTAGGTAGGTATTTGGTAGGGTGGTCCTTAAAATCGAAAGTTTGAAATTTCAACCGGACACCCTTTCATCATGTTCTACAAGATGTAAAACTAAGCTGTAATTTTTTTTCTTTTTTTTTATTGACTTTTAGGGGTCGCTACTGAATGATAAAGTTTTTATTTTTTGTATTTTTACGAAGTTAGCATAAACCACTTAAAACATAAATATTCTATAATAATTAGAATATTAACTTGAAAAGCACTTCAAGCGACGTATGCACACTTGTTAAGTGCACCTCTCCCCTCCCTTCCCCCCCGGACACCCACCACGGGTTCGGCACTCTGACCGTTCAGGTCGTTCAGAGAGCACACACGCGTCGCACTCGTTACTCTTGCAATTTCGCGGTAAAGACATCTGTGGTCTCGAGATAGTAGACCGATTACCTATTTTGGTATCAGACCAAGGTGTTGACCAACTTCTTGGTGTTCTGAAGTTAAGCCGAGACACAGGAGAGTTGACAGCAGCAGCCCTATTTGAAACTATTACATGTTGGAATTTACTGCATCTAACACGGGTCAGAGGAACGGACCTTGCATCCTTTCAGAACAAAAATTAGAAAAAGATTTGCTTTGGCTGGCCTGCCGGCATCACATACTTGACATAATGTTAGTAGCCGTGGTGCTTTTGGCATTAGGTCCTTCTAGTGGACCTGAAATTGCAGTAAAACAACTGGGCAAATATTGATAAAAATGACTTCAAAACAGTTTCCTCCGATATGTCAATGGTTAAATATTGTGAACCCATTTCAAGAGCAGTCATTAGTTTTGCAAAATAACAGTTGGCGGTGTACCATCCGAGAGATGATTACAAAGAACTGTTACAACTGATTATTGTATTCTTAGGAGGTACAACTGAAAATGTATCGTCCTTCAGAGCTCCTGCAGGCTTGCATAGGGCTAGGTGGATGGCAAAAGCGATGTATCCGTTAAAAAAAACTTATTTCGAGATCAACTTAAGATTTCAAGGAAAGATCAGAACGGCATACGAGATATTTGCATATTTACAGTGCGAATATACGCCAAATATTGGTATGAAGTACAATCTGCACCATTTGCACTTGGCAACGATCTCCACCTGTTAAAAGATCCCAAGGTTTATGAAGAGATAAATCCTTAAATATCTGCAGTAGCTCTGAAATAAATTATGGACCAGTTGTGGTATTTGTCTGAGGAACTTGTGGGTTTAGCATTTTTTTACGACAAAATTAGCCAGGACACAAAAAAAATGGTGAGAGCTTTACGACGTGAAGGCTTAGAGGACTGTCCTAAACAATACACATCAGAAAGTGATTTAATTTTGACTAAAAACCTTGAAGATTTTGTCACAAGCAACACAAATAGATTATTTCAGATAACTGGAATGACGCCTGACTTCTTGAAGACTGGCGTAGAAGCATGGGATAATGACGATGGTTATAAAAGCAACAAGGCAATAGTTCATAGCATGCGACTTGTAAATGACATTGCGGAGCGAGGAGTAGCACTCATGGAAGAATACAACAAGTTACATACCAATGATGAAGAACAAAAACAATATTTGTTATTATTGGTTAAAGACTATAGAAAAACGTTCCTGAACACGAAAAAATCTACTTTGTTGTCTATTTAGAAACGAAAAGTTCTTATATAATTAAGTTAGCATGTCACAATATATGTCTTACATAGTAGATTTCATTGTTTTTCAGAAATAATAAATAGATAATAACGATTTAAAAAATGATTTTTATTACTATTACCCAAGGTTTTATTGTTAGCGGTAGCAACCCCTAAAACTTGCATAAAAAAATTAAAAAAAATGCAATGGGCATTTTTAATGTTATAGATCATTATTACGGGCTGTCCCGTAGAAAATTAAAAAAAAAATTTTTTTTGGCCAGATAAGGACCACCCTAGTATTTGGTTTAAGTAATAAGTAAGTTGTTTTAATAAGTATTTGTGTTGAAAAACTGTATTTGGAGATATTAATTAATTACTTACTACAAACGTAAGTAGAGCAAATATCTCCATAAATGTATATTTAGCATCTTAATGATTCTTACCTACTTTGTACTATCATGAACCGTCGGTACTACACCCGAATTCCTGGAATTTTTGTCCCTCATAAGTCATAGTAACAGAGGTTGAGGCCATAAGGGTACGGAGTCATTTATCTTAGTAGTTGACGGACAGGGGGAATCCTGTCAAATTATGTTTGACACCTATGACTGACTGACAGGATGCTTCGGCCGTTGTAGTATCTATACTATTACACGATTCTAGATTCGTATTGCAAATCAGTTCTTAACCCCTGATAAAAACGAGGGGTGTTATAACCTTTACATCTGTGTACATATATATCAGTGTATCTGTGTGTCTGTCTGTGGCATAGTAGCCTCAACCGGATGAACTAATTTGAGTGCGGTTTATTTTTAAATCTAAAGACCCAATTTCAGTGCGGTATTTTTAATCGAAATACTTGTCCATCTAGCCACTAGATTGGTAACTACGGCTACCTGTTATAGTTCGAATCCCATTTGTTAAGCGAATCCCATTAGCTTTGTACCCGATGAACAATACTCATTATCTGTATTGTTAACGGTGGCCACAGCTGCCACTTCGAAATGTAAGGCGTTATAAGTGCAAATTACTTTTACACTAAATTAGTCTTTAAATCAAACGAAATAAGGTTTACTCTTAAATAAAGAGAACACAGATGTTGGTCACTTCGTAAGTGAAAGAGCAGTGAAGTTCCTATCGATGCTTATAATGACAATGAAGTGACCAACATCTCTGTTCTCTTTGTTTAAGAGTAAACCTTATGTCGTTTGACTTAAAGACTAATTTAGTGTAAAAGTAATTTGCACTTATAACGCCTTACATTTTGAAGTGGCTGTTGTGGCCACAGCTAACAATACAGATAATGAGTATTGTTCATCGGGTACAAAGCTAAGTGGATTCGCTCAACCAAAAGGATTATTTCTATACCGCTCTTATTTTATTATATAAATAGAGTACAACTCAAAATTCGAAGCAATTGAGTGGCTAAATGGTTCTTAGCTATGTTTGGTGGATATAGGTCCAGTAGTTTCCAAAATATTCAGCTTGAATTGGAACAAGTGACAAGATCTCAGCTAATTCCAAATTTTGTAGTTGTGTTTAGTTAGTAGCTATATCACTCATTAAATGAGAGTCTCTTGATGACCAGCTAAGTACTTGTGTCGCGGATGTTTTATTTTTTTAGTTTTTAAAAACAAATCACACAAACCTGTCTAAAAGCAAATAAAAGTATTTTTTCGGATCGCGTTGTTAAGTTCGCTTTTCAGCGATAAGATCGCATATTTTTTACCTCTATTGTAATGATAAGTGTTATCTATATTTGTATTCCATTCGTCTTGAGGTGTGCAATAAAGAGTATTCCATTCTATTCTATTCTAAGTTTGTTTTATAATTATGTATGCGCGTTACCATGCCAGTCTGGCGCCATCGGCTGGTTAAACTTCCTTTGCCTTCTCATCGCGCTGAAACGGCTGGACAGATTTTAAACAATTTCGGTACAGGGATAGCTAGACATCTAAAGATCTTTTTATCCAACTATAGTAATGAAAAAAAAATGATAATAAAGATATCGAAAAAATATATATAAAATAAAGTATGTCGGATATACGAGCATGTCAACTTTTACTAAAATGAAACTAGCTAGCCTACCTACCTACACTTAAAAGGGGTAAGTACTCAATAAGTAAGATACCAAAGCAAAAATCCAATAATACCTATTTCAGGTGAACAAATTCGCAAAATGAGTTATGTAAAACGTAATTCTATTTCAAGATTATTTTCACTTTTACTTAGAAATTGCAATCGCACAAAACCAAAGTAATAAATCTAGATCTTTCATGAATAAAATAAATATTGCCTAGAGAAGAAATATGTACATTTGTACAAAGCTCCAAGAAGTTTGAAACAAATTGAAGACTTATCGAGACCTTTCGTCTTGAATGTTATTAGAAAGAAATGGAAATATACGTATAAAGCCAAACATTTCGTATTATTGCTATAATCACTTTATTAACAAAATAGTCAACGAGGTCAACGCAACGAAGTTATGTAATTATGATAATAAGACTAACTAGAAAGTAAATTATGTACTCTTTTAAATAAAAAAATAATAATTTCTAAATCGGTTAAGCTGTTCGAGTAATCGAAGAACATAACACAAAATAAAATCGGTCAAGTGCGAGTCGGACTCGCACACCGAGGGTTCCGTACAAACACTTTCCATCCTTAAGTGGTTAAGTTAAGTTTGCACCCGGTATGTATAGCGCTCCATACAAATGAGGTGCAAAGTTAACGCAACCAATCCCGTCTGTTGTATGGGAGCGCCCCTTAAATATTTATTTTATTTTATTTTTAGTATTTTTTGTTATAGAGACAATAGAAATACATCATCTGTGAAAATTTCAACAGTCTAGCTATCACCGTTCTTGAGATACAGCCTGGTGACAGACGGACGGACGGACGGACGGACGGACAGCGAAGTCTCAGTAATAGAGTCCCGTTTTTACCCTTTGGGTACGGAACCCTAAAAATAACAAACTAAACAAAAGACCCAAAAACAAAAAGCCCATCACGTTATTAAGATTGTTCCTGAAATCATGACCCATCTCGATAGAAAATTGATTTTCAATACAAATCTACACTTTTATAATGGTTAGAGTTAAAAAACCGTAAGCGCATTAAAACAGATTTTCATTTAAAAAGATTTTAAATTTTCTAATAGATTTAGCGAACTTCGGACGGATCCAATGAAGATTGACACAATGACAGCTCTGAGGGAATTCGTTTAGAAACGAAGTAGAAAGAGGGATGTTAAAAGTTAGGCGTCCTTGTCTAACTGTGGTGTGTTCAGAATAAAAAACTAACCACCTTCAAAATAAACTGAAAAGCCAAAAATAAACCGTACATGAACGGATTACATTTGAATCACCTTTTGAAGTCGCTGCTGAACCTTTTTTGGTTTAGATGTTTACGTGGGTTTTACCACCGATTTCAAAAGGTGATTCAAGTGTAATCCGTACATGAACGGTTTTTTAAGGCAGTTCTGATCCGGATTTTCAGTTTAATTTAAACGCAGTTCTTTTTTATTTTAGATTTATTGGTGATTGAAATAAAAAAAACATATACTATAGAGCGGAGTAACTAAAATAGTAATATTGCTTTGCTAATCCGCGATATAATAACGTGCCAGTTAAATTGTGCTAACCCGTTATACTTATTTGCGTATTTTTTCATGCATGCATGCATTTAATAGTACCACCCTCCCACCAAGATAGGAAAAATAAAATAAATATGCAAATAAATATAAAAAAACCACCAAATTAACAAAACTTACTCGACACGTGTTTCGCCCCTCTACGAGGCATCATCAGATTATAGTATTTCATTTGCCACTACAACAAATACAGAAAATAAAACAAAGTTAAAAATTATCTAGTTGTACGGAACCCTCGATGTGCGAGTCCGACTCGCACTTGGCCGGATTTTTGAAGTTTTTTGAGTCATTGACCAATGAAACTATGCCACTAAGCTAGTTCCATACCTATATTATTTCTATTATTACTCTGTGACAAAACAAATGGTCAGCCACCAGTTAATACGATCGACACAGAGTAATTGAGCATTTAGGGTGCAACCGCAATGCCACAGCGAGCGACAGACGGCTCACTCTGTACCTAGGAATGATACTTCGTTTCTAAAGACATTCTCTAAAGGGAATCGTACATATCGTCGGCCGTAGGTTCAATTGGGGTAAGGGACAAAATACGCAAAATGAGTTGAATATACAGTTTTGTTCAGAATTTTCCGCTCAATCGAATGGTGTATTATAAAAAAAATCTAGCTTGAAAAAAGTGTTCCTTACACTACTGATTTTTATGGGTTCAAAATCAAATCTGACCAACAAAAACCATGTATCTGTTTTTTTATTTTAATCAAGCAACATCAAATAGGGTAACTACTGCCACCAATCCACTTTGAATAAGGTAAAGGTCTTTCCAATTATGGAATTACCTTTACATGACTTATTTTTGAAGACAATCTTATGAAACTGGCTTTTACACTAATGCTTTTTTTTTGCTCATGAATAAATAACACCCATACCTTAAAATGATTGCACGAGCTTTGAAAAACATGCTCCTTACCCAAATTTGCCACCTTATATTTTTAACAGTGTGAACCTTACACCAATTTAGTTAAGACGATATTTAGGTTTGATCCGATTTATGTTTAGATTCCGTGTCCGTTACGCTAATTTTCTCGTGAGAATCAATGAATTACTTATCCCTGTTACCTTTATAATACAAACACATCTAACTTCATAATATTATTTTAATCTATTGACAATAAAGAAAGTGTTATGTTGCAATAAAAGCACCTTCATCAGTTTTATAACCTTTGTTTATACGGGTATCTAGTGTAAACTGGATGTTAATTTTTGGCTTTACTAAATCATTGAAACTACTAGCGTAGTTTAACTTATTTACATGCAAACTTTCACGATAAATGAAGGTATTCAAATAAATTTGGTAAGAAAATTTAAAATTTAGTAATTCATCCACCGAGAAATGTATGTGTCTATTTATGTTATTAGGTATAATTCGTCAGTTCGGCGTCTCTGAACGACAGTAAGTACTGAACTATTTGTCGACGGCTCGTGATTGTTATTCTACCCGTGAAGTGTTTTGTTAAGCGGATAGTTTAAAAAAGTGGGCTAAGATTGTCAAAAAAAGCAATAACCAATGGAATACTGGAGGAGGTCTAACACGGTCTTTATTAAAAGTTTTTAATTAACTTTACACATTGTATGTTTAAAAATATCTCAAGGAAGATTAGATTGGCTTTCCTAGGACTAGCTGAGTTGAAATTAGGTATATGAGGCCGGATAGTCGATATGGGTAAAACTTTATAGGTGGATAACGATAAGGTAATCCTACTGAGTTAGGGCTTCTTAAAATCGTCTCGGTACTTGATGAATTGCAAAGGAAAATTTTCACTGTCAATTAAAAGGCGTTCCTAAGTATGACACACTTTAATAGTCATTATCTGAAATTCCGCTACCTATACTTAAGTGTTGAGAAATCATAGAATCTAACTAGAGCTCTTGCTATTCATTGACTGACATTGATGTTGATATTGAATATATTTCATAGCTATAAACAAGAACTTTTCATTTCATTGATGTTTTTCAAGTACATTACTCTTATGGTAATTTTATTATACAGCTTCATTTGACTCCTTAGGTAACAAGTTTCAAGTTGGACAAGTAGTATAATTTATAAAATACCATAATAAATAATAGAATAAGTCGTCCACACCGGTACAAGTCGTATTCTTTCGTTTATGCACGTCGTTCATAAGGATAAAATTGGTGCAAATAAATTGAGTTAGTACCTATGTCTTTAAATACTCGCGAACAAAAGCTATAACTACAAAAAAACATATTTATAGGGTCAATGCATTAGTTCTTTATTTATAAAATTAAAGCCTAACACTATAGCTTGTATAAAAAATCTTAAAAAGTTCAGGTTCTAAATATCTACTATTGAAAAATAGTTTTTTGCCTCTTCTGAAAAGTGATGTTTTTTAGTTATCCCTTATTAATTGGAGGGACTGAATTGTGAGAAACTACTATGTTATCTTACATGACTCCTAAAAAGTACAAATGTAAAATGATTATTTCTGAATTGTATTTAATTTTGTAACTTTTATCGTTCAACACAAGCCCTAAACTTTTAATAATTTTACTGTATAAATTACATTGGTTGTTTATTTCAGTATTCGATCATAGAGGCTGAGAAATAATTAATGTGATTATAATAAAAATATAATCATAAATTAAAATGTGGTTTATTGCACTCGATAGAAACGGTAGGTGTAACGATACAAATATTGCATGTAACGGACACTCAAAAAATTATCACACGGTTTCAATACATTTATATACCTCTTACATTAATGTTTTAAAGGTTTCCGGTGTTAAGATACGCCTTACGTCAAAGGTATGTACTTATTTATTTTTACAACGAACCCTTTACGTTATTTTTTCTTTCACACATAATCTCAACTAGTCCCTTACGCCATTTCTTCATCAATATAGTGGATACAATGAATATGTAAATTGAAGGTAAGGGACGAGACTACAGAATACTCTGTCTGTAAGGGACATCAGCAGCGAAATAAGTTGGTGTAAGGGACATGTCATTTTCTATAATATCTAAATTATTAAAACGAGCACTGCATAGATAGACAGAACACTAAAATACAAGATACTGTGTGAAATCAGGCCCAAAAAAGGTTCACTACAAAAAAAGTTATGAACGATTTAGTTAAAAAAAAACTTTGTCAGCCTCTCCTGAAAAATCGTATTTTGTCCCTTACCCCAATTGAACCTACGGTCGACGATATATATAGGCCCTTGCGTCTATTGCAGACGATTTATGGTGTAATGTTCGGGAGACACCGTTTTTGGTGGCTAACTAAACCGATACGGGATCGACACATTCTATCGCAGGCCTGACAAGAGAAGTGTGCGACGGGTGGTACTGCGTCGCCTTGCCGACGTCTTTGTATCTTGTCAGCGAGTGCCGCGAACTAGGTCTCATCGCATAACTTGCGACTCTCCACAACGCGTAAAGGGAATCAAGGTTGTAGATATAGCTCAGACAGTCGCCAATCTTAAGTGGCAGTGGGCGGGGCATATTGCTCGTAGAACGGATGTCCGGCGGGGCAGAGAGGTTCTTGAGTGGCAATCAAAGCGACAATCTTGATCCTGGAAGTTAACTAGGTATTTAGCTGTTAATATACATTTTTATTACGGTGTTGCTTATTTTCTAACCCCGTACTCTCACCTCCTCATTCTGTTCTAGGACCCGAAAAAACGTCACTGATTTTTTATTTATTTTTTCAATTCAGTTTAAGGGGTCGCTACCGCCCATTAAAAATCCGAGATAAATGTTAATAAAACTCGGTTCACATAATTTTCTTTTTAATTTTTCAGCAGTGATATTGTTTGAATAACCTAATGTATCAATCTAGTTATATATCAAGTGAATTATTCTGTCAGAAAAAAAAATAGTTAGTTCATATTGAACTAGATAATTTTTTTCTATATTATTTTAATACAATTATGTACGTTCTCTAAGTATTATGATACAAAGAAAAAAACCTTTTTTTTTTCATATCTTTTTCAGATTTTTTGATTGCCGGTAGCGACCCCTAAAACTGAATTAAAAAAATAAATAAAAAATTAGTGACGTTTTTTCAGGTCCTAGAACAGAATGAGGGGGTGAGAGTACGGGGTTAGGAAATAAGCAACACCCTAATTTCTATACTCGCGTACTTTAATCTGTCAATTATAATTTCACATACAAAATCACAATTACGCACTTTTTAATCCTGTGCCAAAATTCTATACTCTATGGTACCCGCTACAGAACTTTATAATATTCATAAGACATCTCTCTACTCAACTCTAATAATTTCAAAAAGAGAATGTTCTCTTCATATTTGATTCACAGCATATTTGATTTAAAAAAAAGCACTCTCCTGTTCACTGATTGATTGAAATTACTTATCAAAAAATGTAACCAATCATGAGGCATCAGCCATGACCAACGCGATCATGTTATTTTTAATAGGTCACTTTTAGTTGAACGAAAAAGGTTACATCAAAAATAAAAATTCGTAGTGGGGAATGACGATTAAAGTAAAAAATGTTTTTCTGTGTTTTGCTCGTATAAGAAGATTGTATGCAATAGTTACACAATTAGGTCTTAAAATCTCGTACCTTACTTAGGCGGTACTCCGCTTTAAGAACCTTCATTGTGCAACGATTGCATAAAATACTATTATTGCTCGAAATTAGGGCTGCCATCCGTCCGGGTTTCCCTGGATTCGTCCACGTTTGGAGGCCATCCGGGGGCCGTCCGGGGGGGTTTTCAAAAAGTGTCCGGGAATACCCTTTTTATGAACACTTTTTAATAATTTATTTCCGGATACGTCCGAAAATCCGATTTATGCCAAGTGTCCGGGTTCGGTGAATTCAGAGATGGCAGCCTAACCCGACATGTTTCGAATCTGTTCACGATTCATCATCTGGTGATATTCGACTTTTGCGACGTGAGTTTCGTATGTATTTTAATTTGTCTGAGACTCTTGAGAGTATTCTATACAGTGTGTATATTTAATATTACCGCAAACTTTACGGGGTCTTAGTAGAGGCATTTATCAATATATTGCACCGTAAATTATATATATATTCTTTCATATAAAATAATTCAGCACGCAAAGTATTTGTTTGTTGTTGTTTGTTGACACTTAACATCGTGATGTGACAACTGTCACTAGTAATAACTACGCCATACATTGCTGCTCAGAAAATTATCAGAAATTAATTACGCTATAGCAGTTAACGCTCTAACGTTACGCTATAACGTTAATTAATAATTGTTATAAAAACTCCTGTATTCGACCAATTTTAGAGACATGATGGAGATCTATCCGTCACTTTTGACGTGTGCCTACGTGACAAATGGCGATATCCCTAGAACATCGCAACTTCGTCAACTCGGACGCGCTAGATTTTCGTTTCCTTTGTATGTGACGGCATAAATAACAGGCGCATACTTTAAATTGACCGCGTAGGTCCGTGAAATTAGTCCGTTACGTTTCGTTCAAAACAGAAATTCATATGCATGAATTACATTTTTGACAATCATTATCGCTTTCGTATTTCCAAAATTGAGATGAGATATCCACTCAATTGCTTCGAATTTTGAGTTGGACTCTATTTATATAATAAAATAAGAGCGGTGACAGGTAGCCGTAGTTACCAAAAGCAATCTAGTGGATATGTCACTTTTAAGCTCATCGCATTTTAATGTCAGTTCAATGGCGATATAACTGTTATCTAATAGAGATTTGACGTTTGGCGATCACTCAAACGGCATTCTCGAATTAGGTCCCAGATTGTAGCACTAAAATCTCCGTCTGGCTTCAATTTGCGGTTATATCAAATATGCACGCTGTATATATTATTTAGCTGTTTTACAAGTCTGTGCAAGCCGCTCAATTCGCCCATCCATTTAAGGATCCTAGGTTGGCATATATCTAGACTAGACAAGCGAATCAGTCTGGTATCTAGAGCGCATTAATCACTAATGAGTCTAGACTAAAATACAATTACTGGGTGCTAATACGAGTGTATATGGTGACATTTTATAATGTCTGTAGTTATATGTCTATATACTATTTAAAATTGTGTGAGTAAAGGTTAATAATAAAGACAGAAATCAATAATTATTAAAGAGACAGGCAAGAAAGCCAGTTAAGTGAGGCACAAATTTAACTTTGCCGTTGGAAAACTGTTGTCTCGAATACATTGACATAAGTTGCGGTTATTTTGCCAATTGCAAATGAGTTAGTCATAACGATTTAAAAGGTAATATTTATTGTAACTTAACTACAAAGTTCCGGGTTTTATACTTTTTTATTTACTCGTGCTACATAATGTGGATTTTTGCCAAATTTCATGATTCTAGGTCTGAGGGAAGTATCTTTTAGGTTTTGATCCCCTTGCCAGCGTTAACAAATTTGGTGAATAATGTCCTTATGAGAAAATGAGAATAAATACTTTTTAGCACACAACAAAACTGTGTAATTGAGAAATAGCCATGTGGCTCTTACTCAAAATATAGTTAAAGTTACATTGAACTTTATTAAAAGGAAACAACAACTTGTATTGTTAGTAACAAAAAATACTTCACTCGAAATTATTTCACTGAAATTAATGCCCGATAACAGTTTGATACGACGCAGAGTTGCGACTTGCTTTGTTGCAAAATGTTTACTCTATTATCATTTCCAAAGGAAAGTGTAATGGTAATAAAAATTAAGAGAAGTGAAGTGATAATAAAATTCTTGGTCAAATCGTAGCAAACTCGTCCTAGTGATATTTCAAGGACAGTAGTGTAACTTATTTAACCTGGCCCTAAAGGGAAAGCTAATTGGTAAATACTGAAATTGAGGTACAATAGAAAAAGGAGCATAAATTAAACGGTAAATATAAGTTTACAACATTTATTTCAGATCAGCTAACGATCTAGGCATAGCTCAGTCAAAACGCTTACAAAAATTGTTGGCAGAGCAAATGGGATGACTCTAAATAGGGTTCTTACATGAGCTGGCTGACTTGTCGCAATGACAACTCCGTTTGTACTATAACATTTAATTATTTATCGGTAAGAGGCAATAGGATATGCGTTATATTACATTAAAAAAATAGGCGCCAGCCTGCTTCACAGGTGTAAAATAATAAGAGAAAGAGTACGTCACCAGCTAGGTGTCCCCGGTTACTCGGACATAGGCATGTGTTGGGAGCTACCTCACCATATACAGAGACAGCTTCAAAACAGCGTCAGCGGAAGAAGAAAGGGAGCCTGCTTCTCAACCTTTCATTTTAACAACGGGAAGAAAACCCCTGAAATTCAACAAGTACAGTCAATGCCATGCTCTGTTACGTAATAGCTAAAAATGGTAAGACATTCATCAAATATAGGTACATACCCGGTGGGGAAAATGGCTGTGCTGAAGACTATTTGGCCAATGTCAAAGCAGGGGCGCAAAACGTTCTACTTAGAACGGGACATGGAGAAAAAGGCCGACCGTGAGGGACTCATCCCAAAGTCAGGGCTCCGTGGATGATTCAAAAAAAAAAACCATTGTCAACATGGGATGAAGACCAAGATGCCACTTCAGCTGAACATACCCAAGTTGGAGTTTTAAATTAATTTGGACTCGGACAAGATGCAGATCGAACGAGAGCAGAGAGTGAAATCACGCGTCATTGTGCGGTGTTGCTAGATTCGAAAAAAGACGACATGACAGTAATTCGCTTCGAATGAAACGACCAAACTAAATTTTTAATTAACCTTGAGTCGCTGAATAATCTGAAACGAAGAGAAAATGACATCCAACACCTTTTCTAAAATTAGGACGATCAGAATGTATTTAACAGAAAGGAATCGCAAATGGAGAACGGATTTTTAGTAGCGGCAAAATTGGCCAAAGGTTAAGGATGGGACACATTTTAAGTGTTGTGATACCGAGATTACGATTGGAATTATCGATTGGAAGTAACAAGAAAAATCAAGGCGCTTAGAAATTTCTACGTTACAGTAGTAAATAGGTATAATTTATAAAGGGTATCCTATTTCTTAATAATAACGACAAATATCGGGCTCTATGGACGCTCCAAGACTGTAAACATTATTCGTTAACTGTGTAAGTCTCATCAATCAAAAATTTAATCCTAAAGACATTTTTTTTTTATTCAAAACAAGGAACTTATGATCTAGTACATAATATACGGTGAGCGAAAACCGCGCACGGTTTGTCTGTCATCGTGTCATCTCTCACTTACAGCCTATCCCAATATTTTATAAACTATCAAAGCAACTGTTACAGCGCTTATTACCAAAAAGCGTTACATCTTCTTTCAAGCGACCGATCGCAGCGACTAAGCGCCAACCCATCTAAAAGTCGCCAGTGCACGGCAGCTCTTATAAAACGACCCTTTGAACTGATATTTTCATTATTTTTTTATTACAAACATTAGAATTTATATTTATATTTACCAGCGTCCGCTTTGATTTATTCGAGTAATTATTTGTTTTGCGTAATTTCATCCTAGACCCTTCTTTCACTTTGAAGGCTTTCAAGTTAATGGTTTTACAAACGTTTATTTTATTAGAGGATGGTTGTGCTTCTGAAAACTCTATTGTGGGTTAAGGATCCTAATCCGTTCAAAAATGCTGATTGTTTTAGACATCTTTTTCTATGATAGAACATGTTTCTTAACATATTATCAATGTTACTACTTAGAACAGGACCATAGCGATTTATTGGTATTCGAAACCTAGTTTGAATTTTTGTTGATATTTTTTGTTTCAAAAAACGACTCGAATTTAAATTCACATAGAAAACTATTTTTTAACTTATTTTAGACTGCACGCTATAAAAGCATAAAATAGCTATGTTACTTTCTAGAACTAAGGGAGAAGTATTATTCACTTCAAAAAATCGGTTGTAATTAAAAATAAGGCCTTTTAATTAAACCATTAATACAAAAAGATCAAAGCTTAAAGAAAAAATTAAAAAGGAGCTACCTGGTGGAAGGGCCCGGGAATCGAACCCGGTACCTCTGGATTACCGGTCCAGTGCGTTAGCCACTTCGCTCCACGTAGACCTGACGAATTTTTCCTTATGCTTTGTGTGTCGATCTTTGCATTGTTTGTGTGAAAGGTTTTTACACCTTAGCGACCTCTATGTGAATACGTTAATTTTCACATCTTACCGCACCACTTTACAGCGGTGAATAAGCAAGCGAGAGAGGGCGCTGTTAGTTTTTTTTATAAATTTTATGAAACATGTAATGTCTAGTTATTTTTTTTGGTTCGTTTCCCGGTCCCTTCCACCAGGTAGCTCCTTGTTCAATTTTTCTTTAATAATAATAATAATAATAAATTCTTTATTTCGGACAATTTACATCCATAGTTTGTTAGTAAGGCTTACCCGCTACGTTAGTAAACTTAACACTAGATTCAAGTATTTTTTTTTTTATAGGTATATCACTCAAAGAACATATTGTGCTACACTATTAGTCTGCACTATCCAAAATTTAAATAAATGGCAGTCATTCCTCTCCTCTAACGCTTTGAGGATGCCGTTGGTGCTTTGCCTGATGCGGGCCATCAGCGAGGTGATTTTTTTGCGGATTACAGCCTGAAAACAGTCAACGCGGGCCTCCGCAAACACACTCGACGCGCTGCACCATCTCGGCATCCCCAGCAGCATCCTCAACGCGTTATTATACTGCACTCGTAGGGCGCTATAAGCTCTTTTCGTATAATTAACCCACAGGCTGCTCGAGTAGAAGGATTGCGTGTATGCTTTAAATAAAGTGAGCTTTACTTCAGTTGAGCATCGAGCAAACCTGCGGGCCAGCATATTACTCCGAACTGATAGCGCCCTACGCTCAATGTCACAGTCATCCTTCATAGTGCTAGTCAAAATGTGACCTAGATATTTCACTCTATCGACTACATTTAAGGCAGCACCATTCAGCACAATGGGAGGTATAAAATATGGTTTTATCTTACCCGCTTTAAACACCATGACCTCACTTTTGGTGCCATTGTACTGAAGTCCATGAGTGGAAGCATACGTCTCACATACTCCCAGCAACTGTTCAAGTGCACTGATTGACGGACTGAGAAGCACCATATCGTCGGCGTAACTAATGTTATTGACGCACGTACCGCCAACATAACACCCTGCATGCATACTACTCAGTCTACCAATCAGCTCGTTGATGTAAAGATTAAACAGCTTAGGCGACGTTATGCCCCCCTGCCTCACTCCACATTCCAACTTAAACTCTTTGGATAAAGCATTGTCCCACCTAACCTGATTTACCTGATTGCGGTACCAGTATTCAAAAATGTTTACATACTCTATAGGTATACCTGTTTCCCTCAATTTTGGCCAGAGTATGTCATAGTCAACGCGATCAAACGCTTTAGACAGGTCGAGGAAACAGGCATACACAGGAGTTTTTCTATCCGTATAATACCCGACAGTATGCTTCAGACAGAAAATAGCGCTTTCAGTTGATAGTCCGGCCCGAAAGCCGAACTGAGCGTCGTGTAACTTTATATACTTTTCAAGTACAGAGTCCAGCATACTGTCGAGTATTTTCGCCACCGTGGTAGCCAGGGATATTGGCCGATAATTGGTTTTATCGGCCAGGTCCCCAGTTTTGTTTTTTACTACTGGTACCACAATCGTTCTCATAAGAGCCTCAGGTAAGTGGGAATGACACATACACAAATTAAACAGCAAAGAAAGAACACGTGGCAAATGAGGTCCCGCGTATTTAAAGTGTTCAATGCTGAGGCCGTCGTGACCAGGTGACTTGCCTCTCTGCATTTTGTCAATAACTGACTTTACCTGCTTGGCTGTAAAATAGATGTCACGCTGATCACGAATGGCCTCAGCATCAGACAGCGATGCAGGGACCGAATGCGAGTCAAGCAGAGGCTGTACAGTAAAATGACCCCTAAATAATTCGGCAATATCCCGATGGTCATTGATACCATCCACACCAACAGGAAGGCCCGGCCCCACACTCATTTGCTTGGTACCCTTCCAAAAATCCTTAAATCGTTTATTGCAGTGGGCTTCAGCTATTTTGTCCATTTTCAGCTGTTCCTGTCTATCCTGGCACCACTTTAATTTCGACTTAAAGATTTTCTTGGTTGAACGCATTTGCTCGTAAATCCTACCTTCTGGCGGTCTCCCAGCAAGCTCCCACAGCTGAAATTGAAGCCGGGCCTCGCTGTGTGCGCCCGCCACAAACATGTTCCAGCCTGCAATGTAACCACCTTTTCTGCGTTTCTTATATTTATGGGTCATTCTAGCTGCGTCAGTAAGCGTGCTAACAATATCACTGTACATATTATCTATAATAGCAAGATGCTCCGTATTTCTACATAGGCCATCACAGCAAGCTCTAAGGGAGGGCGGAAAGTCAATGTATTTCAAGCGATCAGTACAAAGCTGGACAAATTCCTCTATTTGTTCACGCTGTCTTTCCACTCCCCAAACAGCACCTTCATTCATAGGGTTGTTAGCAACATTTGATACTTGTCTTAACATAGCAATATCACATTCCACGAGCATAGGAAAATGGTCGGACCAATAGACATCATGCATCATAGTTATTTTTCTAATTGTGTCCCAAGCACACTTGGTAGTTAAGCAGTGATCCAACCATCTTTTACATCCGTACACGTCGCTAATATAAGTATAGGTATCCGAGTCAACACCAAAATACTCCAGATCCGCACAAACCCATTGTTGCTCCGTACAGAAATTTGTCAACTCGAGACAAAACGGTTCATTTACATGAGCATTAAAATCCCCGAGGAGATATACCGCTTGCACTTCACTGTTGTCAGAAATAACCGCGTGTAACTCACTCAGACATTCAGTAAATATTACTAGATTATCCTTGGTATCAGTAGGCATGTATACAGAGCCTACTATAAACGTTTTCCCACCAGAAGTCAATTTTATCATAGCAATTCTGTCACTGACACAGTTTATTACAGTCACAGCTTGAAATGCACTTTTTCTGTACAGAATTCCTACCCCCCCGAATGGTCTTCCTACTAGTACCCCCGCTGTTACATCCACTGGTGACTTCCCGGTCCACCCAAAATCGCTATCTATTGTACCCAGTAGGGGTAGGTCCATAGGTAGTAGCCATAACTCTTGTAATAGTACAATATCCGCTTTTTTACACAACGCCTGTACACATTCATGTGAGCGCTTTAGCGACCTACAATTATATGTTATAATTTTACACATGTCCTCCATGAATAATTAATTATTTATTTACATCAGTACTCTCCGCCTTTTGACGAGGATCTTCATGTTTCCCTTTATAGAAAATGTATCTCCTGAAAGTAATATCACTAGGCCATAAACTATCGTTCAGATAGTTATTCAACTTCGACTTACTGACATAAACTTTGTAGGAGTCGTAGCCCTTATCACGTTTCATGACTATTTTTGATAATGTTACCCTTTCCTTAGTCCTTTCAAAAATATAATCTATTATATCTTCACCCGACACGGCCTTATCAACATGGGATACAAATAAAGGCACTTTGGCCTCGGCTGCTTTGAACTTTGTACCCGGGTTGGTGGTAGCACTCCCTTTACTGCAAAAATATCTATTTCTAGGGACTTTTTCAGGTACTTTTATCCATCCATTACTCTCTACTTTGTCCTTCCATGCACCCTCTTGTTGTACACACTCTGCAAACGACTTATTCCTTTAAGCTTTGATCTTGGTATTAATGTTTTAAATAAAAATTGTGGTGTACCCACATTTAAAAAAAAATGAGACATTACATGTTTCATAAAATTTATAAGGCCTTTTAACTCACGTTGAAAACATTATTGTTATAACAAAAAAATGTTTATTTAATTACTTGGACGTTTTGGATGTGATGTTGCGTCTATGATCTCGAAGGGACTGAAGAGGAGAGCATCGACATCTTCTTGTCGCGCGAGTATTTCGAACTACCCGCACTTGCCCGTCTAGCATGACTATGCTTCGCGACTCTTGTCGCGCGAGATAGAGCTACCCGTCACATTCTCACATTACTGCACAGAAAGAGACTGGTAATTATCTCGCGCAAGGAAGACTCGCGTATGACAGTTATGGTGTTGGTCTTTTTTATCAGTTTTCTCACTGGGGTTGCCAATCCACCAATGTAATTAGTTATAACATAAATGTTTGTTTTAAGTATTACTTACGAAAAAAATACTTACTGTTGAGTTTCTTTCGGCTTTCTTCTCAACTGCAGTCTCCCCTTAGGAAATTCCGGTAGATTCACAATCTGCCTTGTAAAAGTGCCCTTGTGGCCTACTTAATGAATAATTTATTTTATTTCATTTCACTCGACCCACACACAATATTTACGATATCTGTGGCTTGAGAACGACTCTTTTATGTGATTTACATTTGCTGATCACTGGATAAGACAAAAGTTCTCCCGGTTAAATTCTTGTGTTCCGTTTTTTCCAATTTCTAATCTCATTTATTAATCATACAGTAATTATGTTAATTACATGGTACATACGTCAGTACACATTTAAAATTTATGAAGATCGTTTTAATAAAGAGTGATTATCGTGTAAGTCGAAATCTATGATTTGAAACATCATATTTCTAAAATTAATTTTCGTAGATAAAGAAAAAAAATGCATCTATTATTTGCATGAAAATTTAAGTCACTCACAGGCAGGTAAAAAGAAAATCATATTCCAATCCTAAATAAGTTCTAACATTCTCGTCCACTTGAGAGGCTTTTCTTGTTTGAAATTGGTCTAATAAGTTGACAACATATCTTATGTAAAAAGATTCTACAATACTTCACCGATAACATCCCCATCCTCATCACCCGACGATTATCTTCTCTATGAAACTTACCTGAAAAGTGAGTCAAGATTGGTCTACTTTTGAGATAACGAAGAAGAAGAAGTTGTAGTATATGTTAATATAGGGTATTCGTTGTTGTAAGTTTACCTACATTCTATTTAATAAAATCAGTGTTGAACTAGCTTGCGTGTGTTTCACTACATGGTGGCAGCGGTGATCACTTATTAATTTACCAGTGTTACATATCACTCTGAAAGTGTTGTGTTTAACCTATTTTCGTGTTATTTAGTGACTATACGAGTAATTGCTAATAATGGAACACGCGCGTCCTCCGGCGGAATTAGTGTTAGATGGTGGACCCGCTACGCGAGCTGAGGCGTGGCGGAAGTGGAAAAAACAATTCATGGTCTTCCTCAAAGCCTCCGGAGTGAGCAAGGAGCCTGCGGATGTGCAGGCTAGCCTACTAGTCAACCTCATCGGGTCGGCCGGTTACGAAGTCTATTCTTCGTTCACGTTGAGTGACAAAGAAAACGAGGACATCAATTTTTTGTTCAAAAAATTTGACGAACACTTCGGAACCAAACCGAACATTACGGTATCCCGCTACAAGTTTTTTGTACGAAATCAGGAGGACGGTGAAAACATAGATCAGTGGGTTACGTCATTGCGTCTGTTGAGTCAAACTTGCGAGTTCGGCGAGTTGACAGATAGCTTGATTCGTGATAGAATAGTTTGTGGAATACGGGACGGTACTATACGGGACAGGCTGTTTCGTACGGACGAATTGACGTTGGCAAAAGCGGTGCAGATCGGTCAAGCCGCAGAGATGTCTCGCGAGGAGAGTCAGTGTATAGACGGTGGATCACATGTTGCCAGGGTCGATGCCGTGTGGGGCACGACCGGGCCGCGCGCAGGCCCCGACGGACGGCGTCGTGCTAGCAGCCGGCGCGGAGCGCGCCGCGGCGCGCGGCCATCCGGCGCCACGGCGGCGCCGGGACCCTCGCGCCGGCCCTGCCCGGCGTGCGGCGGCGTGTGGTGCGCCAGGAGTGAGCGGTGCCCGGCGTTCAGTGCGTTGTGTTATGTGTGCGATAGGAAAGGACATTTCGCCAAGGTCTGTTCGCAGCGCAAGGTGTCACGTGACCAGGTGTGCGACTTAGCAGTGGACGATTCGGACGACGACGGTATGTTTTTTGTTGACATTATTCGGCAGGAACATAACTCCAAACCCCCGAAGGAATGGATTGAAATTGTAAAGTGTAACAATAAACAATTATTATTTAAATTAGATACGGGGTCTATGTTGAATGTAATATCAAAACTTGAATATTTAAGTTTAGGCTTAAACTTAAGCGATTTAAAATCGTTCAATAAACGGGTTTGTTCTTTTACTGGGAACGATATACCCATTATAGGTACTTGTAGCTTGTTGGTATCCTGTCGTAATAAGCAATGTGAACTAGTGTGTGCCGTGTCCGACTTGAACTGTCAAAATGTACTGGGCCTTGAAGGTTGCGTGAATTTAGAGCTGGTTAGTCGGGTTAATGCGATTCAGATACTAGATAAATATTCCGATCTTTTTGAAGGATTAGGGAAATTACCGGGCAAATATAAAATATCAGTTGACGAAAAAATTCAGCCGGTCGTCTGTCCCACGCGCAAAATTCCGTTAGGGTTACGTGACAAATTATATGCTGAGATACAGCGGATGGAAAAAATCGGTGTGATACGGAAGGTCTCGCATCCAACTGACTGGGTAAATGCTATTGTTCTGGTAGCAAAAAAAAGTGGTGATTTGCGAGTGTGCCTCGATCCTCGCCCGCTTAACAAAGCGGTGCGGCGCGCGCACTACTCGCTGCCCACGGTCGGCGAGCTGGCCGTGCAGCTGCGCGGCGCGCGCTACTTTAGCGTGCTCGACGCGCGCTCGGGATTTTGGATGATACAGTTGGATGACGCGAGCGCAGATCTATGCACATTTGCAACCCCATTTGGCAGGTATCAATTTTTACGGCTACCTTACGGCGTCAATTGTGCTCCTGAAGTTTTTCATGCGAAATTAAGACAATATTTAGAGGATTTAGAGGGTGTAGAAAGTTTTATAGATGACGTCATAGTATGGGGCAGTACGAAGCAGGAACATGATACTCGATTGCAGCGTCTTTTAGATAGGTCCCAAGAAATCGGAATTAAATATAACAAAGAAAAGTGTAAGTTCTGTGTCCGTGAAATTGTTTATTTAGGGCACAAGTTTGACGCGCAAGGGATGCGACCAGATGACTCCAAAGTGCGAGCCATCATGGAAATGCCGTACCCTACGGATCGGAAAGCTTTGGAGAGGTTCATGGGGGTAGTGAATTATTTGGCAAAATTTATACAGAATTATTCGGATTCGGTGGCAGTATTGCGAAGTTTGTTAAAAAAAAAATCTGAGTGGTTGTGGGATCAAAATCATTCAAATGCAGTGGATCAGCTAAAATGTAGAATAGCATCAGCACCCGTCCTAGCACTATACTCGACAAAGCTACCGGTTGTGTTGTCTGTGGACGCTAGCAGCACGGCCGTGGGCGCGGTCATGTTGCAGGGCGGCCGCCCTGTGGAATTCGCCTCACTCACGCTCACAGACACACAGACGCGTTATGCTCAAATAGAGAAGGAGATGCTGGCTATAGTTTTTGCAGTAGAAAGGTTTAAGCAGTATATTTATGGACGGAATGATGTAACGGTCCAGACCGATCACAAACCCCTCGAACCGCTGTTTGCAAAGCCATTGTCGTCCGTGCCGGCGAGGCTTCAGCGCATGATGATGCGAATACAAGGGTACGACTTACGAGTCGAGTATACTCCCGGTAAATACATGTACATCGCCGATACATTGTCGCGCGCACCTCTGCCCGATTTGATGCACGACCGAGTCACTGACGAGGTTGAGTTACAAACTTGTTTATTAATTGAAAACGTTCAGGTTAGTGATAAAAAACTGGTCATGATCAAAGAGCACACAGCAGCGGACGATGAAAGCAAAATTATAATAAAGTATATTTCTAATGGGTGGCCCAAATACAGGTGGAACGTTAAGGAATGCGTAAAAGTATTTTGGCCATATCGTGAGTCCTTGCAATACATTGACGGGTTGATATTGAAAAATAATCGTATTTACATCCCTCGCAGTTTGCGCGGTGATATGTTATGCAGAGTGCACGAAGGACATCTTGGTATAGATAGGTCTAAGCGACGCGCACGTGAGGTAATGTTTTGGCCGGGCATGGCCGCCGACGTCGAGCGTCGTGCGCGCGCATGCGCGACTTGCGCTTTGCATGCGCCGGCGCCGCGCCGCGAACCCCTGCTGCAGCATGCAGTGCCGGACTTACCCTGGTCGAAGCTAGCTTCAGATATCTTCGAGTACAGGAAGAAGTATTACATTGTTTTAGTGGATTATTTTTCTAACTACGTTGAGGTAGGTATGCTCAATAATATAACTAGTAAATTAGTTATTAATTTTATGAGGGAACAATTCTCGCGGCACGGTATCCCTTTGGAATTGGTGACCGACAATGGGCCCGCTTATAGTTCTTGTGAATTCAAAAAATTCATGTCGGATTGGGAGATTGCTCACGTGACGTCATCGCCGCATTATCCTCAATCCAACGGGAAAAGTGAACGCACGGTTCAAACTATTAAGAATATGGTTAAAAAATCACAAGACTCGGGGGAGGACTTCTATTTGACTTTGCTCAATTATAGAAGCACACCCCGGCATGGTTTAGATTCACCGGCGCAAATGTTAATGGGGAGACGTTTAAAAACAAAGCTTCCCATGAAATCGGTTTTGTTGCATGAGAAAGTCGACAATGAATTAAACTATCAAAGGTTACTCCAGCACAGAGATAATATAAAGAAGTGTTACGATCGATCTGCTAAGCAATTGTCGCCTTTGTTGCCAGGACAGAAAGCGACGCTTTTTGATGGCAATAACAAAAAACCGGTCACAGTGGTATGCCGCGCTCCCGAACCGAGGTCGTTCGTGGTAGCTGATAGTCAGGGGCGCAGACTGCGGCGCAACCGTCGGCACCTGGTAGCGCGCGAGCAGCCCGCCGCCGCCCCGGAGCCACACGCGTTCGATTCCGGTAACTCCACAGATCCTGGCGTTAAGGTGGAACCAGTACCAGTTCAACCTTCTTCCAGTGATGAGACAGTTCAGGTCCGACCGGTAACGGCGACTAAATTACCAAATATTTCTCCGCCGTTGACACGCTCAAAAGCTAAGGCCCTTAATAATGAAATAAAGATCGACGAGTTGTTTTAATGATACTTTGTGTATAAAATAAAAAAATAAATTACTCAAAGATTACCTAAGTAAAATAAGTTCCCTATGTAGTGCAATGCTTTAGCTGTATACACATCTGTATGTTTTATTCACAATTATAGGTATGTACCTTGATGTTTGTAAATGCAGTATCTAGGCATAAGATCAGAACAGGGATATTGAGATTATACTGTTGTCACAGAACTATGAAGTAAATAGTTTCAATATTCTGACGATAACTATTTTATTATCCTCAAAACATGTCATTAAATAACACACTTATAAGTTAAATAAAAGTACAATATAAATCAATACAATATATAATACAATGTTACTTTTAAGTTGGGACCAGTGGCGTGACTCCGTCCTTACAACTCGACTTCCACCGGCTTGCCCATTCTAACTTAATTTCTTTTTAGTTTGTCATACATAACATCTAAGCTCATTATGCTCCGGGTTGCCCAGGGACTTCGTTGACGACACGCCGCTCGGTAAATAAATAAATTAGGTGGCGGTAATTCTTACATACATATATTATTTTTTTACTTGTAATATGCAAGTGGTGTAGGTAGTTTATTATATATAGGTATGTTTAATTTTTGATGTACCTACGTGTATAACCACAACAAATATTCTAAGACTTGTTAAGTTGAAAGTTGTCGCATGGGTATATCTGTATAACTATGTACGTACTTAGAGTGTAGCAAGTTATACTTACTTTGTTTATTTGAAAGGGAGGAGATGTAGTATATGTTAATATAGGGTATTCGTTGTTGTAAGTTTACCTACATTCTATTTAATAAAATCAGTGTTGAACTAGCTTGCGTGTGTTTCACTACAGAAGTCATGTCATCTGCAGGGCATAATATCTTGCCGCGACTTCGCTTGGAGCGCGACTAAGTGTCACCCGTCTTGCTCGCGCGGTATTGAAAGGAAAGTGACAGATAGTATTTATTGTGCGACAAAGAGTCACGTGTTACAGTTATGCTAGATATGCTGGACCATTAGCTAAGCCAGGCAATATGGACTATGTATTACCACTTACCAGACATTAATAGCTAACGAAGATATTAAAATTGGACGTACATAGTTTCTGCGTTTGAATGTAATATTTAAATCCACCCCTCTAATGATAAGTTAAACGCTTAATTCCGAATTAGGTTAATCGTCGTTCGTTGGAGGTTTAATTTAATCCGGTAATTAGCTTCGAATCAATAGTCAGAATTTACGGATTCGAGTGCGCTTAGGGCGACGGTGGCAGGAGCGTTTTTAAACCCGAAAGGAATCACCGTAAATTGAAACACGCCATTCTTACATCTCTAACATTGTAAACATGACAGGACTTATGAAGATGCTCAACAAGATACGAGCCGCTACTACGAGCTGCGATCAGCGTCAGAATAGTCTACACGCCAGTATGCACCAGGATACCCAGCTCCGCCTTCCATTTGTATTGAGGAACAATTGTGGCCCATTTTTAGTCTGTAATTCGATAATAAACTTAGAATCAATTATCGGAATTTACGGATTCGAGTGCATTTAGCGCGACGTTGGAGGGAGCGCTCTTAAAATCAAAAGGAAACATTCAATATTGAAACATGGCCTGTTTCAATATTGAATGTTTCCTCCCTTCCTTGACTCCGAACGTATGTCAATTTTCTCTTTTTGTTCTTGGAGTTCTTTCCCCACTTCTATATGGTTATTTTATTCCTGAATTACAAGAAATGTTATAAAAAGCAAAAAAAAAAATTATTACCGTGTACTTTTGTCAATACACTGCTTTATCAATATGTCTATTTACGATGCCCTAAAACACATTTATGTAGTTTATTCATTATGAAGTTATGGCAAGTAGGTATGGCGACGCGGATGGCTGCATTGTACGACGTTTGAATGACTAAAGACTTTCATAAAATCACTCATTGTTGCTCGAATTGCAAAAATGGATATATCTCCGCAATAATGTTAAAATTGCTAAATGGAACATATTGCAAAGCTCCGTCGCATTAGCATTATGGTTAATCATTACTAACGCTTAAGTCGTGTGGGGGCGGCCTAAATCAGTAATTACCGTCCGTGATGGATGGCCAGTCTAACGTAACATTTCCAAACTGGTTTTAAAGCTCGTTTTTATCCGATTTGTGGGATTAAACCCTCACATTACGAATTTCGAGTAATATGGAAAATTCACGAATTAATTCGATTCGGTCTAGGCTGTGTTTTTGAGTAATAAGAGAACGTACAACAACCTACATAAAAAAAAAAAACAACGATCCGATGGTCTAAGAACCGTTTTTGAAGTCGGTCATAAATCAAGTTTAATTTGTTCAGATACCGCTCGAGAAAATCTGTTTAAAAGACGAATTGCGAAAAAAGCAGTTAAAAGTAGTCTAGAAAAAACCCAGAACTTTTCTTTTTAATTAACCTAGACTGGAACAAAGATGCTTAATTAGAACAAAAACGTGTTTCGTTTCTGTTTGGAATTAAACTGCTGGCTTCCGATATTTACTCTAAACCTATTTTAACCTGGCAATGACATTCGCACAAATAAAATTCATAGGCAATAGTTTCGACATTGACATAAAATAATTCATCTGTTTTCAAATTCGAATCTAATATTTTGCTAACAGATTAGATAGGTATAGGTACAACTAAAAACATATTTTTTGTGATGAAAATAAATAGTCAAACTACATATTGTTAATTAGAAATTTAAGCAGTAAATTACATAATAAGTATCCAATTTAAGCGCAAGCAACATATTTCTATAGAAAAGCCTTCGCAAACACATCTCAATGCAATTCTAAATTCTAAAGAAAACCTTGGAGCATACACGGCATGAGAAGACGGTTTCGTACGGATTGACGGGAAAATCCTCCGAATACGAGGATTGCGGGGAAATACCTCCGAAACATTTGAGATTATGGCGGGTTTGTGTGACAATAAGACGGATTTAGTAATTAAGAGTTTAGCTATGAATTAAACGACATTGTTGTGTTGAGATTGTTAATTATGACTGCAATATTGTCTTATTTATTATTTTACAATGATATACGGAAGGGATTAATAGATTTTTATGTTTTTTTCCTCGTTTAGATAATTTGAGGATTTTTTGTAATGACAAAATTTCGATACAGCTACGCTAATTTATACTTTTAGATGGCACTACGATCTTACTATATACCACTAGCATCAGCGCACTTCTGGATGTTAGACTTCTAATTCCAAATTTGTTCATTAAAAATCGGCGTGCGCTAGTTACCGGCTGTAGCGGTACGCGATGGTCAGAGTGTTGACACGCCCCACGATCATAAATGAGTCGCATTTTTCACAAACAACCAATAAAACGCTTTGCGTCGATCGAAAGATAACTCAGTTTCTGCAGTCTTTGGAAAATTGCCTACCAAGGTCAAGGTCATCCATAAACACTATACCCCTTAATAAAATACATTACCAACAATACCAAACTCATAACCGACCCCAGATAACGCTATTGTGTTAACGACCCGACCGGAAGTCGGCCATCTTGCGGCGAAGCCTCATTTCCGGTTTGCAGCGTCTGCTTTGGTCATTTGTGCTATTGTTCAGTACTATTGTTCAATGTTAGTTGGCTGAAATGTCAACAAGTTCAAGTTGGATTATTGTTTGTTGTTGCTGTCATAGCCACCTCTGGACAGCGGGGGTGTACTCATGTTAAATTATAAAGCCCAACAGGGTGTTTTTCAACCCACGCCATATCGCGGATTTTTAGTGGTACTAATTTATCTAAGTGGTAACGACAAATTTATGGTAACTGACGTTGAAAGTCTGCGAATGTCACTGATGTAAACAAATAGGAAACAGAACTATACAGCAAATTTCAAGTATGTTTTGCAATTTAAAGCCAAAATTATCCACAGAGATGGGACTCGTTTCTTTAATAGGATTCAGTATTTATTTCGAAAGAAGAACGAAGGATTGAGCAGCATTCCGGTAAACAATGTTTTGTGTTATTGTGAATCTACCGGCATTTCGCAAGAGGAGACCGCTGTTGAGAAGAAAGCCGAAAGAAGCTCAACAGTAAGTCATTTTTTCGTAAATAATACTTGGTTAATGACAAATTGATGTTTAATAAATACATGGCGTATGCACATTTTTGCCATATGAAAGCTGTGTGCGTATCTGAGCCAGACACTTGTTAGGCTGTACAACATACTAGAATAATATGTAAATTAAAAAACTCAATATGTCATGAAATTGAGGGATAAAAGGCTTTGAAATGTGTCTTCAAAAACACACACAAAATTATTGTATGTCAACCATGTACTTAAACGTACTTTTTCACGGTCAAAATGGCATCTTAGTTACTTTTCCATACACATATAATATTAGCACCATTACGGGGCGCTGACGTCATTTTCCATTGGCCAATCGTATGGAGCGATTCCAGCTTATTTCAATCTGATCTAAAGTAATATCAAGCATGTGAAAAAAGCCACGGAAAATAGTTAATAAAAATAACCACACTTTTAACGACTGTTAAAATTTTACGTCCGATAACACTCAGCCAGTTCTAAACCTATAAACTCATAAATAAAAAAAAACGAAATAAACCATCGGGTAGATAAGAAAAATTCACAACAGACTCCACGCTACGAAAGACCATATGTGCTGTGACATTGTAGTCGCTTAAGCCATTTTATAACTGCAACGCTGTGATAATAAATGTCTCCCATGATTTGTGTGGGACTACACTGTGTCGAAACAAAAAGGGCCTATATGTTAATAGACAGTTATTGTCCGTTACGCTTTTTTGTCGAGAGCGTTCCAGTCGCATGAAAAATGCTTTGCCGGATGTTGTTTTTTCTTATGTAAATGTAAGAGTGTGGTGTCGACAATACAGGTGCGAAGGTCAATTTATTTATTTGAAGGTCGACTTTTGTTTACTAAGATGTCTATTTATTTTGTCTATTAATTTTAGGGTGCGTTTACATTAATGCGGAGCTGGGAGAAAGTGAACTTACGGTAAGGTTGAATCATCATCATCATCATCATCAGCCTATTCTTGTCCACTGCTGGACATAGGCCTCTCCAACTGCACGCCATCATTGTAAGCGATCCTCGGCTACTCTCATCCAGCTTTTGCCAGCCACCCTGCACAGATCATCGCTCCACCTAGTCTGAGGGCGTCCCACACTACGCTTGCCGATCCGCGGTCTCCACTCAAGAACACGTTTACCCCACCGGTTATCGGTTCTTGCTAGTATGGCCAGCCCACTGCCACTTCAAATTGGTAATACGGTGAGCTATCTCGGTAACTTTGGTTCTCTGATGGATCACTTCGTTCCGAATTCGATCCTTCAAAGAAACAAGGTTGAATAGCGCTAAAATATGCATATACGTAAGAGCGAAATTGCCGATAGACGCCCATGGCAAAATTCGAATCGAGGCCTAGTAATGGACACGTGAAAAATCTATATATAAATGGAACAGTCCTGAATGACTGACTGACTTATTGACTGACTGACTCATCAACGTAGAGCCGAAACTATTGAACCTAGGAACTTCAAATTATTAATAAGATATTTTTAGGAACTGATCTTATTATGATTCATTAATATTATAAAAGAATGTGGAAGTTTGTGAAGATGTTTGGAGACAGTAGCTTGTTACTGAATAAAAACTACATATGCTGTATAAGCTGTTTAATATAGTTAAATCACAAAATGATAACACAGGAGGTCCTCTCTTTTGATCGTTGCAAAAGCCGCCTTTAAACCGCATTTTTGGTTGTTTCGGTAAAATACGATACTAATGGCTACGAACGCGTGCCAACTTAGCCCAATAACAGCCGAAAAACAGAACTAAGTATCTAAGTGTACACTAGTACGAAGGGAAGCAGCTCGGCGCACAGCGCATTGTTTTTTTATTTTATTTTTCTTCTTTACAAACTGACCGGCGATTGACCTTTGTACGGGGTCGAGGATGTTGAGTTGCCTATTCACCTTACCTTGAAGATACCTAGATAAAATTTTCTGGAAATCCAGATGATGGGAGCGAATACCATTCCTTAGCGGTTCGCATTAGAAATAATTAAGCATATCGCTTCGTGCGAATAAGTGGTAAACTGACAACATAAGGGTGAAATCGCTCCCCTCGCCTGGTTGTCCGATGGTGAAACGGGGGTGGCGGAATATACACGATGATTTTTAATCGGTGATCAGGAGTAGAAAATTATTAATATCCAGCTAAAATCAAACTAAATAGGCGAGGTCTCACGCAATTACCTCAATGTTTAATCAATTAAAATTTGAAACACAATTAAAACTAATAACCACTAGATACATGGTCATTCTACATAAATTATTTAAGTACGATACACCTACGTCAAGTGTCATCGCTTTGGCGGGAAATTTTACGAAATTTTCTACGACTTTGTATAGGTAATGACAATGACAAGTTATTACTCATAAATACGTCATTGCCATTAAATTATTAAAAAGGTTGTAAGCTTACAGATAAAGATTAGTTGGGTGACAAGGAATTTAAGACAATATTGGTTTCAAAATAAAAATTATCATAGAAAATTAAAAAGTTTGTTTTCATGTAATTACGACTTCAACGTGACCGCCATCATTTACTGAGTTAGAAAAGTTGGTACCTGATCACCGATTAAAAATCATCGTGTAGAATAGAATAGAAAACGCTTTATTCCAGATAACACTTATTAAACATTTCGTGAGACACACTTTCGGCAGCTTCGTCATTGCTGTACGGGTCAGTCCCTGATGAAGAGCTCCATACGAGTTCGAAACATGTCGGGCCGTTTCTGACAATCTCACGTGAGTGTAAACCGCTTAATACAATAATTAGGGAAGCATAAAAGACAATGTGTAAGAGATGTCTTAAGCGAGCCTGTCAGGCATTGAATAATGATCCTCTCAACATGCCCCTGGTATATTTTAATAACAAAGTAAACAAAACAACCTCAACTTTTTTATTGCTTTGAAAAATTCAGAAGTTCGAAGCAAAATGGCTGAAAGTATTTAGGATTATCGTATAAAGGCAAAGTTTCGAGTAATATTTTAGAAGATGCCATGAATGCTTGTAGATGGACAGCGAATCTGAGGTTTTCTTCTAATTATTATCATGTTTATTACATCGGAATATTGAGTGTAGTGTAGTGTTAGGGATTACAATATCGATAAACTCACTTATCGATGATTTACTTCTATAATAGTTGTTGCTCCAAGTATTGCCTGAAAAAATATAATGTAATAACAATGGTAACAAAATTCTGTTCTTCTTTTTTTTTATATGTTTGGAACTTCAGTCATCATCGCATTTTACTTCAGTATGTCTATTTAATAAACGATTGCACTCAATTCCGTCAAATAATAACATCGTCTTTCGTTCCCAGTTAAACAATTATTAAATCTAAATCTCATATTATCATGTAGTCTCCTCACGCAGTGGTCTCTTCTTATGAAATGCCGGTAGACTCAGATATGTAAAAATGTCCTTGTGGCCTAATTCCAGAATAAAGTTCATTATTTCACAAACCTGATTTCCCCACGCATTTGGGGATTTCCCCCAATCCGTCTAAACTGTCTTTTCATGCCGTGTATGCTCCAAAGTTTTCTTAAGAATTTATAATTGCATTGAGATGTCTTAGTGAAAAGCTTTTCTATAGAAAGATGTTGCTTGCGCTTAAAACGGATACTTATTAAACAATTTTCTACTTCAATTTTAAATGCTCAACTCAGTGTGAGTCTTATAAACAGATCTGCGCCTAAATTCTTTGGCTAGCCTTAAGCTTGTTTCATAAAACCACACCCGATCTCTCATTATGAAACAGTTGCATAATAGTACATTATTACAGTCGCCGGGAAAGAAGGGCTTACCGGGTAAGTAGATATAGACGGCCGACCGTACGGACACCGGATAGTAATACGAAGCCAGCAAGCCTTTTTTACGTCTAAGGCATTTATAGATTGTATAGTGCTTTTCTCAAACATTTGCAAAGATATAAAAAATACATCACTCAAAAAAAACCATCTATTTAGCCTGTTCATGAACACAGACGCCATGTTTAAAAAATTACTTCCCGGCCTAAGCCTGCAATTTTGTATGAAATTCCACAGTTCTTGTTGTTCCGCCCGAAACGTGATACTTCGAAGCTTGTTACAACGCACGTTATGACGATATTTCATAGCATGTTTGAGAAAAATATTATTGTATCTTTAAGTTACTACAGTTACTATACTACACACTACATTTAGTAGGCACATAGGTATATCTAAATTTTACATTACAAAGTTGTCAGGTCGAGATTGAGTTGAGCTCCCCAAGTAATGGCACTAAATTCCCCAGAGTCTTCATAACTCAAGACAGCTCATAAAACCAAGACTACACTGATAAGTGATAACAGAAATTATCTAAACCATTAAACAGTTAGTAGCACGATATAACTTTAAGAGGGTTGTTTCCGGTGGAGCGGAAAATAGGCCATTTAATATAATTTTAAATTTTACAATACATTTTATAAAACTGCTTCAAAATGAGTGGGAGGATCTAAGTTCGCCACAATTTTTGTTGGGTTTCTTTAGTTTAACTTTTTTTTTTAATGTACATCCTAGTACTCTAAGCCGGCTCGACAAATTTAGAAAATTCTTGTTTTTTTTTATTTAAGTTTTGACTACATACGAGTGTGTGTGCTACGGATGCTTTGTCACTTATTTTCCACGTGGTAAACGCAACCATCATGCTTAAGTCCCCATGAAACAACAAAATAGAGAAAGGCGTAAGGTATTTGATGTTGTACTGGCGAAACATGAAGAAGTATTGGAAAGAGTAAAGGAGAGACAAATAATAGATACCATAGAAGCTCAAAGAGGGAGAATAACGCATTTTAATTAAACATGACGATCTAATACAGAAGATAATGGAAGGAAAAATTGAGGGAAGGAGTGGAAGAGGAAGGTCGAGGATAGTTGTTTGGACCAGACGAAGAAGAATGTAGACGTGGTATCGTACCGTGAAGTTAAAGAACTGGCGTTAAGGTAGAACGTTCTGGACAGAACGGCACCGACAAGAGTGAAACTCTTAAATAATAATGGTATACTTTTTAGTTGGCCCTATTGTCGAATATGCCGATCGCGTATCGGTCTTTTCAGCCACCAAAAACGGTGCTTCGCAGGCCGAAGACCACAAATTGTCTGTAATAGACTGAGGGGCCGGCGCCAGAGATAATTATTGTCCTGAGGAGAAGATCCGATTTATTTAATCGTGTAGCAAACACAGTGATAAAAGACAGCTCGAATAACAAATCATCATTAAGGTAACAAGAAGATATAATGATCTGATATTGAGATCCTAGAGAAATCGAAGAAACTCTTTGAATATTATTATAGGTGCTCGTGTCAGATTATTTTATAATGTTGGAAAGCTTCTATGATTGATATATTTTTTTTTAAGTTAGTTAACTTAAAGAGTTAACTTAGTCAGCCAATGATAAATCTTCACAAAATAAAACATATTAGTCAATCTGAGAGCGCATTTTAATTATTTTCAGATTTGCATTAAATAAATATACCTACGATAATTTTTAAGATAGTCAAGCACTTCTTTATTCTTAGAGGCTCGTTCAGAAATACTTCTTTTATAACACGGCGCAGATGGTTATTGTTCGAATAAATATATAATTTAATGAATCATTTTCCTCCACATCATATACCAACGGAGTTTAAAAATCGCCATTTTCTCATTTTTCCGGAAAGAACGCTCTTAAGATGCTGTTATATTATGTAATGTAGGGCAATGAATGCCCAGTCTACTGAAAATTACAAATGGCTGTGAAGTTTAACGTTCATTTGGAGTCATTTAAATGTAGAAATTAAGTCCGCAAATTTGATTCGTTATGATAATATTACGTTTACTGTATTATTCTTACTTTGGTGTTAATACATATAAATTAAGTTTTATTTCATCCAACTTTGAGAAAATAGCCTTTCATTTATGAGAAAAGCACTATTCATGCCTTAACCGTGAAAAGAGTGATACGAAGCCGGCAAGCCCCTACGGCGTTTGCAGTAATGTACTATTAGGGTAGGTTAGCTTCAATTAAGTCTAGAGTAGGTTAGGTAGGTGTTGTTCCAATTCGGTGTTCGTGACGAGGATTTTAAGAGCCTGGAAGCTAAATTAACTGAGTTCTCGTTTCAGTATAATTATTTAGACGCTTGCCTCTAATAGCGAATTTTCACCATATATTGTTCGCTAAAACAAAAAGAAAATCCTTACTATTTTGAAATACGAACTCAACGTCCATAATTCATTTCACGCGCTCCAAAAGTACGAAACGCGTCCGTTCCGTCGACTTCCATATTCACGAACAGTAGCACATTTTCATTGTCTTTTCTACTGTATTTTTAAAATGGAAGTGTATTTTGCTAAGTTCAGCTAAAATAGTTGGACGTTTTCCAAGAACTTACTAAGGATCGTTGGTACTTTAACTTAATACATAAAAAAATGTGATCCAATTTCTGTTTATATCAATTTAAAAAAACCACTTTTGTTTCTATAAACGAGGAAAATAAATTAGCTCGTTTTATTTGAAAGAAACATTTCTTTATTTTTAAAAAGAAATATAGTGCCTTCAAAGATTTTCTTGCTGTAATATTTTGTTTCATGTTTAAGTGTCTGTCGTATTCAAATTGATTATGAAATGAAATTAATGTTAAATTTCACGACCGTTTTAATTTGTAAGACAAAATGATTATTAAAGAGATTTTATCCCGAACGATAACCCTACCGAATAGTTGAATAAATATTTTTTTTATTAGCTTTTTTAACTCCCGATGGAAAAAGAGGTGTGGTAAAAGTTTTATATGTGTATCTGTGTATTAGTGTGTCTGTTTGTAGCATCGCAGCTCCCAAACGGATAAACTAATTTGAGTGCGGCAAGACTTGTTCGTCGAGATGGTTTTTTATGTTTGATGGAAATAGAACCAGTAGTTTCCAAGATATTCAGCTTTAATTGAAACGAGTGAAAAGATCTCAGCCAATATTGAAGCTAAGAATTCCAAATTTTGTAGTCATGTTTTTAGTAGCATTTTCTATATCACCCATTGAATAATGACCTACTTGTATCGGGGGTGTTTAAAATTTTCAATTTAGGTTATTAACTATTAACACAGTCAATTCGGAATCATTATTACCTTGGGTAGGATACGGTACGTCCGTGCAGGGCGGGAAAAAAAACAACTTCATCTATTTTTTTTTTACTTTAGAAAAAATTGTAACTGTTTTCTAGGAATGACAGTAATTATATCGATAAACAAAAAATCTAGTTTTTCTTGAAATCGTCATCCATTAGATAGATAGATAGATTTTTTATTTGTAATAATCATACATTGTCAATCTAAACTATAACACAATCATAGCCATTATTATTATTACATATAGAACAAATTAAATTCAGTATTCTTATTTTACATTTGCTATACATATGTCAAGTACCAACAAGTCAAGTGTTACAAATTACCCATGTTTGTTTCTTTATAAAATCTGTATGTTTTGCATTTAGTCTTTGTTTCTTAGTGCTTTGCTTTTACTGTAATGCTGTGAAATGTGATGAATAAAAAATTGGGCAAGTGCGAGTCCGACTCGCGCATGAAGGGTTCCGTACCACAATCTATAACAAGTTTGTTGTATGGGAGCCCCCCCTTAAATATTTATTTTTAGTATTTTTTGTTATAGCGGCAATAGTAATACATCATCTGTGAAATTTTCAACTGTCTAGCTATCACCGTTCTTGAGATACAGCCTGGTGACAGACGGACGGACGGACGGACAGCGAAGTCTCAGTATTAGGGTCTCGTTTTTACCCTTTGGATACGGAACCCTAAAAAAATTGCAAAAATATTACGTAATATCGCAATGCGTCAATAAATGGCAATTTTTTAAATGCCATATATATATATATCAATTTCATTTCTGACTGGACGCTTGTTGATAATGTCAGCAATTCAGTTGGAATCTCGAAAGATACAGCGTATATTGATTTTATGTCGGCCGTTTTCGCTCGTCGTCGGTGGAGTTCGGGAGGTGGGTCGGCCATTGCAGTTATTGTCGGAGTATTGGATTCTGAATTAGACAACCAAACTATACACGTTGACCACGTTGTGACGACGCGTTTGACGCAGTTTGTAGGTACCTGCCTACTGAGCCGGCGGTCCCGGGTTCGAATCCCGGCCATATTTGTGTGATGAACTCGGTTATTTGTGATTGGGTCATGGTCGTTCTATGTATTTAATTATATATTTATATATGTACGTATATCGTCTACTAGTACCCATAGCACAATTCTTCTTGAGCTTAATTTGGGGCCAGATCGATTTGTGTGAGGTTTTCTGATATTTATTTATTTATACAGAATGATCGGTTTCCTATCTCAACTCCGAAACATTGTCCATCTGTAATGTTTCGCCAAATTTTGATTAGTCCTAAAGCATTTTTTTTCCTGTAAAATTTTCAGGATTATATAAACAACGTTTTAAAGAACCCATTAGGTTAGGTTTGTTTTATAATTATTCTGAAGGTTTTATAGTTTAAAAAAATGCCCATCGGACAAATAAAAAATTTGGCGAAACGTTGGGAAACATCGTTGGATTAGTCCCGATGGTGTCACAAAGAACGAGATAGACTTCATAATGTCGACTAGGAGGGAAGTGTTTAATGATGTCTCTGTGATCAATGCCGTTAAAACTGGGAGCGACCACCGGATGGTAAGAGGCACATTAAACATTAATGTTCAGCTTGAACGTTATCGGCTTATGAAGTCTATATGCTCCGGCCAGCACCGATACAAATCCAAAACCCCGAACCCTTTCAACTGGAATTGCAGAATCGCTTCGAATGCCTGGGTGATTGCGAAGACGTGGACGAATTTAACGACAGGCTTGTGGAAACTGTCCTAACGGTGGGATCTAAGTTCTTTAAGACCCACCGTTCAAAAAGAACCAAAAAGATCTCCGATCATACTCTCGAGCTCATGAAGGAGAGGCGCGCTATGATTCTGCATTCCCCTGATGACGCTTCTCAGTACCGAAGGCTCAACAAACAAATATCAAAGTCTCTGACTCGCCACCTGCGCCAATTCAATACAAATTGTATTGAAGAGGCTATTGAGCGGAACAAAGGCTCCAAAGTGTTCGCACGAGATTTGTCTATGGGACAGAGCCAGCTGACAAAGCTGAAGACAGGGGATGGTAGAATCGTGTCGTCTAGGCCTGAGCTCCTGGGGGAGGTCGAGGCGTTCTACGGACAGTTATACACGACAACGCGGACACCTGTCATGAACCTAGTCAAAGATCCAAGAGCTAGGTTGATCCGACACTACACAGAAGAAATCCCGGACGTCAGTCTGTACGAGATTAGTATGGCTCTCAAACAGCTTAAAAATAATAAGGCGGCGGGTGATGACGGAGTTACCTCAGAGCTTCTAAAAGCAGGTGGAAAACCGGTCTTAAAAGCCTTGCAAAAGTTATTTAACTCCGTCATACTCGAGGGGAAAACGCCACAGGCATGGCACAGAAGCGTAGTGGTACTGTTCTTTAAGAAAGGCGATAAGACCCTTTTAAAGAACTACAGGCCCATCTCGCTTCTGAGTCATGTTTATAAGCTGTTTTCGAGAGTCATCACAAATCGTCTTGCACGCAGGTTTGACGACTTCCAGCCTCCCGAACAAGCCGGCTTCCGTAAAGCTTTTAGTACCATAGACCACATCCATACGCTGCGGCAGGTTATACAGAAGACCGAAGAGTATAACCAGCCATTATGATTAGCGTTTGTGGACTATGAGAAGGCTATCGATTCAGTCGAGACCTGGGCAGTGCTGCAGTCTCTCCAGCGGTGCCAAATTGAGTACAGGTATATTGAGGTACTAAGGTGTTTGTATGAGAATGCCACTATGTCAGTCCGCGTCCAAAACCAAGAATCGAAACCTATCCAATTGCAGCGTGGTGTGAGGCAAGGAGATGTTATATCTCCTAAATTGTTCACAGCTGCATTGGAAGACGTATTCAAGCTTCTGGATTGGGACGGACTTGGCATCAACATAAACGGCGAATACATCACCAACCTCCGCTTTGCTGATGATATCGTGGTCATGGCTGAGACCCTGGAAGACCTCGGCAAAATGCTCAACGACCTCAGTAGGGTCTCTCAACAAGTGGGTCTTAAAATGAACATGAAAATTAAAATTATGTTTAACTCTCCACTTAAAGTTGGAGACTCTGCGCTCGAAACTGTAGACGACTATATCTACCTTGGACAAACGATCCAGTTGGGTAGGTCGAATTTCGAAAAAGAGGTCACTCGTCGAATCCAACTCGGATGGGCAGCGTTCGGGAAGCTGCGGAATGTCTTCTCGTCCCAAATACCGCAGTGTCTTAAGACGAAGGTTTTTAACCAATGTGTGTTGCCAGTGATGACATACGGCACTGAAACGTGGTCGCTTACAATGGGCCTCATAAGAAGGCTCACAGTTACTCAAAGGGCAATGGAGCGAGCTATGCTCGGAATTTCCTTGCGGGATCGAATTCGAAATGATGAGATACGCAAGAGAACCAAGGTTGTAGATATAGCTCAGACAGTCGCCAAACTTAAGTGGCAGTGGGCGGGGCACATTGCTCGTAAAATCGATGGCCGTTGGGGCAGAAAGGTTCTTGAGTGGCGACCGCGGACCGGAAGACGCAGCGTTGGAAGGCCTCCAACAAGGTGAACCGACGACCTGGTTAAGATCGCGGGTAGAAATTGGATGAGGGCGGCGCAAGATCGATCGTTGTGGAGAACTTTGGGGGAGGCCTTTGTCCAGCAGTGGACTTCTATAGGCTGATATGATGATGATGATGATGATGATGTTGGGAAACATAAATGTGTGTTTCAGATAGGTTAGGATAATAAATTTATATTTATTTATAATCAACATTTATTTTGAGAGCTACTTGACTGCCTTAACTAAGTCTCCTTTAACGTAGACCTGCAGGATATTCCTGTCGTCGCTCAGGTAGAGGAACCTCTGTATAAATAAGTTAGGAAAAAAAGACTGTGCCTAATGATCAGATTAGTGGACTGTAAAATATTCTATTCTTTGTTATGTTTGTAACCACTGTTTCTTTAAATACATTATGTTACATTACTGCAGACGATGTGAAAAGGGCTTGCTTGTTTCGTATCACTATCCGGATGGATCACTGTGGAGGCATGTATAGTGCTTTTCTCAAAGATACGCAATGAAATAAAAAAATACGCCTGTACAGGATTCACAGCGATACATTCACATAATGTCTATTTAAAAAAATACCCATATCACAAAATGCTCCGAGTTAAAATACCAGTATGCGTCAAGTACGTAAATCATAAACAACATTACGAGCTCATATCGAACTGTATTCCTTATTCCATTCACATAAAGGTCGACATTGACATTATTGCATTACATTTTCGGAAACTTCATTTAGTATTCTAAACGTTAACCTAAACGGGAGAGCGAGAAAGTCTGCTGCTCACGCAAAAAGTAGTATATTCATTGGGAAGTGACGGCACTTATGTCCTTTTTAGTGAGGAGTGTGTGATCCTCAATGGAAGTTACGTCATGTAGTCCAGTAAAAATAGAGTAAAATAGAAAGTCAACCTTTGGCAATTCTAATATTTTGCAATTTTGGCGGATTGATAAAATATGACATTAGAAAGTTATTTTCAAAATTTTAGAAAAGCTGTGCTTCGGTGTTCGTTACAATTGAAAAAAATCCTAAAATTTAGCTTTTATTTTAATGAGAAAAGACAATACGTAATTTTATATGGTCGCTACCATGATTTGGTACATAAAACTATCTAAATATGATTAATAGCAATTTCAAAATAATCAGATGCGTGAAAATATGAAAAATAAAAAATAAAAATTATAACCCTACCGCACTTGATGCAATGCATGTTATATATTTTAACATAAGTAACATTACACAGGTGAACCAACGGAGTTATTAGACAGATTTAAACTGAAAACGGCTGACTACCATCTCGTCAGGCGGTAGGAGAAAAAGTAAAAAAAGCATAATAGTAAATATTCACAATTTTTTAATTTAGCTTCCACAACATTATACTGCACTCAAACAAAAATCAAAGACTACAATTTGCAAAGGTTAAAACGCTACTTTTATTGGACTAATGGTACTCTGAGTTAAGCGTGAGTTGTGTGGATTCAAATTCAACTTCGAATTTGTTGTTATAAGGGCAGTCCGGATAACTTTAGAGGGCCGGGGCCCCTGGGCACTTCGTATTTGGGGCCCCCTTCCCTATCACAAAACGGTTTTCAGCGAATTAAATTATTATGGGCCATCTACCTGGGGGCCTTATGGCCCTAGGGGTAAATACGACACTGTCTACGAAAGCGTACACTTTAAAAGTACTGCAATGTTTTTAACAAGTTCAAAAAGGATAACATACGGGTTACGCTGGGATACAATACAACACTACATTGCACACTTCACATATATACAAAACATGACAGATATACGGTAAAAACAATGAACAGAGGTAAATAACAGGCGGTCTTATCGCTAAATAGCGATCTTTTCAGGCAACCTTTAGGTAGCGGAGTAGATCAACAAAAGTGAATTGAGTGAGTGATGCAAAACAAATTTTAAGCCACAAAAATTCACTACAAAAGAATAGAAAAGCAATAAACATACATAAAATATGAATAACCAGATATACCTTTAATACATATATTATGTTCCTTTCCGCCAAATCTTTGTTCGTCGATAATGTCATTTCATGGAAATTTCACGCCGATTTTTTTTTTCCTCTGAAGTTGTTTTATTTATTTATTTATTAGGTTTGCCAACAGGTACAATACTATATAACAAACATAAAAAACAAATGCAGGTACGAATTTTCTCATAACTTGAAATACTATAATAATAATTTAATTAATTATTAATATTCATTTTTCATAATTTTATTTTTCTCATAACTTGAAACTATCATCCTATTGATTAATACCAAAAAACGAATTATACGAAATTACACATTGGAAAAATTATAAAATTCGATGAAAAATTGAATTTTCTTTTTAATTTTTTTTTTACTCTTTAATTTTTTTTTGTTCGTTTGAAAATCGTAGCATTTTTTCTTACGCTACTGTCGAGAAATGTCTCCCATTAGCTGTCACTTATATCATGTTACGCAGTTGCATAGCGCAGTGGTAGTGCAGTTGCGTACTGCACCCGGTCTTGTGTTCGAATCCCGGCAAAGGCAAATATTTGTGTAATATTTATTCCCATGTCATTGATGTTTTCTACGTATTTAAATATGTATTTATTAATTTAATAAAAAAAAACTTTAATAAATAAAAACCATGTCACATAAAAATACAATAAAAAATATCTAACTTAAGACTAGCCACTGTATTTATTTATATAAATATGTACATTGTGTCGCCTCGTGACATCTCATTTTTGGTCTGATTAAATATAAATATTTATCTATCCAAATATAAACCCTCCATGATGCGTTCAAGAACCGCACATTATGACCACCATAAAAATAGACTGTTTTGTTAGAACAAATTTCTTATCTGTAAAAATGTTATTATTGCTAAATAATAACATCGATTTCGATAGTATTATTTATTCAAATTTCGAACATCTTCATTCTAATATCAGTCGAGATGACGCTTAGTTCGAAATGAATTGTCAATTTGCAATCAAATTTGACAAATGTCGCACGTAAGTAAGATATCGAACGATATGATAGTTGGGGCCGACTCTAGTTTCTCTCTGAATTAAAAAAACTATGACAGCTGCCAGAAAACTTCATTACCGCCATTACCGGGTAACATTTGTCATAATGTGCGGCTCCTGAATATCATGAAGGCTTATGATATGTGGCTAGATAAAGTAGTGTATGTAACTGTACATAATTAGGCATTAAAATACTCGTGTGATGTTATTATGGAACTCGCCTTCGGCTCGTTTCATAAACGCACACTCTTGTTTATTACCCTTCATTATGTATAGTCACATAAACTACTATTTTGTATCGCAAGGAAACAAAAATATATCTTAGTTTAAACCCTTACGTTCATACTGCAATTTCCTCAATACCACTCAACAGTATCTCTTCGTGAAATTGGCTCAAAGCAAAAAAAGGTCGTATCTCCATATTAAACCCTTATATCATAACAGCAATTTCCTTCTATTAAACTCAACAGAAAAAGGTAGTAAGTCCCTATCAGATGTACATACGTTACGCTGTTTCTTTGCTACGGATATCAAGCCTTTTGACCTATTTACCCTAGTCGATAAGTGGACAGTACGAGTATTGCCGTTGCCATTCAGTTGTCAGGGTTCTGCAGGCTTTTAGGGATCTGTGAGGAAAATGGCAAAGAACCATAGGGAATATGATGAGGATGCTTGGTTTATTGTATTTCAGGGCAAGAGGCATATAAACTATATAAGGCAAGGACCTCAATCTGTGACGCCTAAAGGACTTATTACACTCTAGCTTTTGCCCGCGATTACGTCCGCGTGGAACTTGGAAGTATGGAAGCAACCTCGTACAGCACGATAGATATCCACCTAATTACCTTAAATAATAAAAGGGATTATTAAAAGCGCCTAAGCAAATGTAAGAGCAATTGTGCTTTTGTTCTAAACATTACATTTCCTACAGGGTCATCAATGTCATCATGAATTACTTACTCACTTTTCAATCTTTTAAGGGATAAAAACTATCCAGGATGAAAACTATCCTATGTCCTTCCTCGGATCTTAAACTATCTCCATGCCAAATTTCATCAAAATCGATTCAGCGGTTTAAGCATGAAGAGGTAACAGACAGACAGACACACTTTCGCATTTATAATATTAGTATGGATTAGTATGGATTACAAGTTGCGAGCGTTTTGTTTGAAGTCAATCACGCAGGGAATTCGTCGCGGTGCTTATTTGTATAGAAAACTCGCTCGGAAATTCCAAATTGTGATATGGCCTTAACGATCGAACGATCTCAAATATTTAAGCAACATCTTGACTTTATTGATTGACTAGCTGCGCCGCGCGGTATTACCCGCTCATCTCATGGGAACACTATTTATTTTCGGGATAAAAAGTAGCCTATGTTTTGATCCAGTTTATCAGCTACCTTCATACCAAAATTTATCAAAATTGGTCCAGCCGTTTGAGTGTGAAGAAGTAACAAACATACACATAAACACACTCACAAACTTTTGCCTAAATCATAATATTAATGTGGTTTCAAGAGAACCAATTACTGCTAATACTACACATAGAAATTTAAATAAAGCTATAAAGGCAATAAAAATCGTGAAATGAAATGATTCGTTATTTGCGGAATAATCTGGTATAATTTACAAATGACAAGAATCAGGCATACTCTACTTAGAAAAGCATGTCAATAGGAAATCTAAATTCTATTACCGTGACAGCGACAGCTAAACAATAAAGAGATACTTAAAACTTGATGTACTTATTAAATTGATATTAATTAACTATTTAAAATTTAAACAAAGAAATTCATTTACAGAGAATACACACGATTGAATTTCTTTGTAAATTATAAACAATGAAATTCATTTATGGAGAACATTCTTATGAAAATAGACTATAATCATCTCAATGAGGATGAAAAATAGTTATTACCTACGGTAATGGTTGAAACAAGAAGAAAAAGACGTAAAAAAAATTGGTTGCCAGATCCGATAGATTGTATAAATTTAGTTAAATTACAGATTCAGGCCCAACATCAACCATGGCAAGTCTCTTAAGGTTGTCCAAATAGCAACAAATAGGGCATAGGATTTCCCTACTACGAAGAAGCAAAAAAGAAAGCTATAAATTCACTCCCACTGAATGAATTTTCAGGCAATACCAGCAGCTTAGATATACTTTGGAAGTTAGTTTCTAGACTATTTAGGTTACTAAAGTGAGAGCAAGTCCTGAAATAGCAGGTAAACTAGAAAGACCAACTTCTAACGCGTATTTGAACCATGCAGGGAAAGTTTCATGTGCGGTATATTTGAAACTTTATCGTTGGCAAGAAATTTCTGGAAACTTCATCTGTAAAGGAAAATCTAGTCGTATAATATTTTTATATTTTACGATTCAATAAATGTGACCTGAAACCAGTGTGTACGATTTTCTTTTTTTTATGGTAGAAAATTTACTTTAACGCAAAAAAATCCTATCCTTTTTTTTTTTTTTTTTTTTTTATTCAAAATAGCCATGCATTTAACCTCGATTGCACCTGATGTTAAGTGACAATAAGGCCTAAGATGGAGCATGCTTGGCTAGAAGATGCCTATTCACTCTCGACTTGAAGAGATCCAAGTTATATTTTTCAGGAAACAGGTGCGCAGGAAGAGAGTTCCATTCCTTAGCTGTCCTCATAAGGAAAGTAGACGCAAAGCGTTTCGTACGAATCAGTGGTATATCCTACAGCAAATGCATCAGTTTATAAATTATTCCTTATTTACCTTCATAATCTAACGTTTCTGCGGGCTCGCACACGCCATGGTCTCATGTCACCCGTTATAATATGTGTGAATTATGTGTACAAACCGCGAGAGTATAAAGTCCATAATCACATCATCTGAATTGAGACAACGGTGAAATTATTCAAGGTGCTAAAAGCTCTTTAATATTTTCTAATTTAAGTTATTTATTTATTTATCGCATGGCATTACAAAACACTGGAGCAGTAAAAAAACAATCAAATTATATATATATAAAGAGAGAAAAACCTATAATTAGAATTTAGCCTGTTTCAGATAGACAGCTCTACCTAATTTAAGTACGGACCGTTTTTTGAGGTACCTAACAAAAATAAAAGAAAGGTGTGAACCGATTGGTAAAGAAAGACGGGGACAGATATTACATTTCTTATGACAAATAGCCAAGTTATTATTACTTGTCAACACTTGTATTTGAAATAAAACGATTTAAAAGGAAAATTTCGCGTACAATATGAATCTTCCTCACGTTTCCGTTGTCAGAAAATGACTGAGAAAAACATAATATTTCTGTCAAAGAAACATTTGTACATGTTTATATTTTTTTATTTTGAATGTGTGAATATCGCGGAAACCGATAAAACCACTTTTGTATACTGGCGCACTCACTTGTGCACTAGGTGCTGTATTCCTTACTCGAAAAATGTTTTTTGGTATGTAACGTTTGCGACTTTAAAAAATGCGCAATCTGGAATTTTTATTCACATACTTATTCATAATTATAATCTCAGTAGTCAGAACTACTCAACCTTTTCTAGCGCAGTGTGTTTAAGAGAAGTTTAAAAATGTGTGGTGGTATAGCAGTGTTAAAATCGAGATATTTTTAGTTGAGAATATCACAATCCTAGTCAAAATAGCAGGCTTGGGTCAACTGTAACACACTTCCAATTGACATCCATTTAAAGTTTCGAATAGTAATAAAACTCCTACCCCCGAAATCGTATTAACAATTAATTGCGCTTAAATTGGCCATAAATTTCGTCCATAATTGGGTGTCAAAGATGAAAGCCAATCGACATTAACATCAGATAGGTGAATTAATTGACTTGGTCCCTAGTTAATGACATTATTACACCGATACGGCTGACGCGATACCTACTGAGTACAGAACTCAAGTAATTAATATAATTATATGCATTACATTGTCGGAAGTTCTTACTTATTATTTTTCGTAGCTAAGGTTCTAACATCATAATTGACATTTAATGCCACTTATTTAGCTGTTTCCTCGCAAGTAAGTAAATCAATTTCAACAAAAAAATCGTCAGCGAAATATTTAAAATAGTAAAGGTTACATATAAATATAGTAGCTATTATGAATAAAAACGTCACACTTTAAGGTTAGACGCTTATTTACTAAAAAGGACAAGAAATAAGTAACTTTAGACAGCTATTGGTGAGTCGATTGAATGATTGTTTTGAAAATCAGTTTTCTGGGTCATGATTCCAGAAAAAATCTAAATACTGCGATGCAGAATTGTGTTTTGTTTTTTATGGGCACGCGGCGCCTCGTGATTCTAAGTCATAATTCCTTTATCATATCATAGCGCCGAAATGGCTGCACAAAGTATAACCAATTTTGCTAAAGTACAGCTGTATATCAGAAGATGGTTAGAATATATTATTATTACTGACTCCATCAAAAAAATGCGCATACGAAATTGCGGGAGCCTTCTAACACATATTCCTCAAAATCACCTGCCCATTGTAGTAATTCGACCCTTCCCCTAACACAATTACCGTAACATCCTTTGTCAAGTTATAATACCCGCGTGTGGGTCGGAACTCGTTAAAGTTGAGTACCGACAACAAAATGTAATCATGTAAACTATTGTAGAATTGTAAAATTGTGATGATAATCATTAAAACATTTATTTGGTGGTGTGAGGTGGACCATGACGCAGAACCGCGGGGTTTTGGAGGCATTTAAAATGTTGTGCTGGCGAAGGATGTAGAAGATCAGTTGGGTAAGAAGTACTTAAGAGGCCTTATTCCTTTGATCATTTATTTTTTTAATATTATGACAAATATGTTGATAATATCAATCAACAATATAAAAGTGAATAATACTTTTCCCTGAGTTCTACCCTGAGTTCTTGATAGTGACATAGCTATTTCATGTTTTCATTGCGTGCAGTCAAAAATAAGTTGAAAAAAACACTTTACTGCGTGAATTTTGTGAATTTCGAGTAGTACTTATTTCAAAGAAAAATGATCAATGAAAAGTTCAATCTGTTGGTTTCAAATATATACAAATAAATTTCAATGGCCCGGTTCTAAGTAGTAACATTGATGATATGTTAAGAAACATGTTTGATCATAGAGAAAAATGTCTTAAACAATCAGCATTTTGAACGGATAAGGAGCCTTAAGAAGGAAGAGTGGAAGAAAAAGGAATTTGATGAAAATTATAGAAAAAAGGAGAGGGAAAATATTAGGTCACCTAATCATCAGTGAGATCCAAAAAGGCGGAGATATGATACAAAAAACTTATAAAATGAAATTCTATAAAAGGTCTATAGGTACAGCTTACAGACTGCCCCTCTAGTATTACTGTGACACGCGACTCTTTGTCGAGCGACATATGCCTGTGACTTATCTTTCAATACTGTGCGAGCAAGACGAATGCGAAGTCACGCGAAAAGCGAAGTCGCGGTAAGATACCTAGCATATCTGTGACTAAAAAAAAGAAGATTTCCACCGTCAAACTTTTAACAGGTAAAGCAAAGATTAATCTACTGTAAAACGCCCAAATCCTAATTCCTAAACGACTAAGCCTATCCAGTTCAGCTGAGCCCCGTATACAATAGGCACAGTCTAAGCATTATTGACAGTATTTCAACTCATAGATCAACCATCATAATCAGCAGGGATCGGAAAGTCGAATAGAAGTTTAGCTAAAGGAGCCAAAATTCTGTTGCTATAGGCAAACCTACAAGTGAACAACAAATCATCCGCCAAAGTTTAGGTCTCTGTCCGCTTATCCCGTCCCTGGTAATTATCATATCTTGCCGCGACTGTGTGTGTATGTCTTTATTATATGAACGCGTTATATTTATTTAATTAATTATATTAGGTAAGTATTTTATAAGATGTCTACTATCAAACATGCTGAGCTCTCTGGATTCAATCACGTGCACTCTCGAAGTCTTTATAAAAGGTACTCCCCGAGGGATAGAAGTAAAAAGAAAGTAAATAAAAAGTGAAAAGTATTTATTATAGAAGTAGCAACGCATTGGCATAATACCATTTAGTCTAAGAAATTTGATACATTCACACGAAGAAAAAGAAGTATAAAATCCAGGAGTTAAAATACTTATTTATTAATAAAGCAGTAGTAACGTCTGCTAACGTAAACCAAATGTTTACAATGAAGTGGAAAATTGTTTTTTTTAACGCTACGATGCCACCCTAAAGCATGCAGGAGCAACTGGTTGAAAAATTAAATGGCTCTCGCATCAGGTTCGGCGGTCTAATAGGTAGGATGCCCGTGTTGGCCCGCAAAGCCATTGGAGATGCAGGTTCGAATCCTGCCTGAACGGTTAAATTTTAGTAAAAATACTGTCCACAATAGTCTGAACCGCGGTGCTCCAGCATAACAGTCGTGTCTGGATTAATCTGACAGTTTGATTTATCGTCGCCATTTTGCTGGCAACGTAATTAAACTCAGCGCTTCGCTTCATATCATTTGTTGGGTAATAGTTGAATTGTGACCGGTTTCACCAAAAAAATATAATATTCTCCTGCCACAGCTGTGTAAATTGGACCAATCACATTCCTTAGATTTAAATGCAGGGCTTCCTAAAGATGCACCCTGATTGGTTCAGTCATTTTTATGTAAAAAACACGTATACGTATAACATTGTTAAGTGTCATTTGTATTTGAATTTCTTTCTTCTTGAGGTGTGCAATAAAGAGTATTCTATTCTATTAAAGTTAATATTTCTTGTGCAACATCAGACATTTTTGAGTTCCTGTAATTGGCTGTATACTTCTATTTAAGTATCTATGTGCAGTGTTGATTCTCCTAAAATAACTAAATAAATGAGGTTGGCAGAAAAAATAAATAATAAACAGGTATTTTTTTTTTGTGAAATGATCTATTAAGGTTCGAAAGATACAGCCGCCTGACAGACGGACAGACAAAACTGCGGAGTCTTAGTAATAGAAAGAAAGAAAGAAAAGACATTACTGGCATAACAGTGTAATAACCGTTTAGTTTAGCACACTTTGGCTATGGAACCTTAAAAAATATATGAAAATGACACGATATTATTATCTCTAAGATAAATAAAATAAAATAAAAAATAAAAATAGCCTTTATTTCTCTACTACAATCAGACCTATATGATCAACTTAAACTATACATTATATTTTCAATGACTATGTAATTTTATCAATTAATATGTATGTTTGTTACTATATATTCGTAGTAGTCGCCTCTACGGCGTAGGCCTCTCCTAAACCTTTCCAGGTGTCTCTTTCCCGTGCCCTTACCATCCAGTATAATCCGCATTTATGGTTAAAGATGTCTCTCCATCTTTTTCTGGGTCTGCCTTTCCTCCTTTTTTATCCCTTGGTACCCATTCCGTTAATCTCTAAGATAATAAATAATAATAATAATAAATATAAATATCAGACAATCTCACACAAATCGATCTAGTCCCAAATTAAGCTCAAGAAGGATAACATACTAAACGACGATATACATACTTATATAGATAAAATGAAACGGTACCCGTCTACCCGAGTTTTGTTATAAAATTATACGTCCTTTTAAAACAATCTCAAAACGGGGACAAAGTAATATTGGTGTTCAACTTTGTCAATAAAATAATGGTACGAGGGTATGACCGTGAACGAATGCGGTAGGTATCTTGTTTGTAATATTAAATATTACGCTGCTACAGATAACCCGATTTCAAAAGTATCGAGGAGCTATCTGTGTTCGTATTTTTATGTAAATGTAGAACCATTATTATAAACATCAAAGCGCGAGACCATAAATTAGCCTTGATCTTATAATCAATGATTTAATATAAAGATTGTGGTGTGTACCGACATAAAAAAAATTAAATATGACCTGATTCATAAATTCAAGTAAAATTTTTCAGGAATGACCCGACATATTTCGAATTCATATGGAGCTTTTCAGACAATGTCGTAGATAGAATAAGGCAAATGTGCGTAGTAGTGAAAATGCAGTGACAGACACTCCAGTAGCGACAGTGCAAGAGTCCTGCCCTCCTCCCACCGCGCTATCAGCGTGAGAGCTGAGGGTGGCGAGGAGCGCGAAAACCAGCGCAATGGGCCGTGAGTCGCGTAGCAGCACGGGTAGCTGTCCCTCATAAAGAGTTCCTGACAATTTTTACGTAAGTTTAAACCATTTTTATAATTATGAAAGATGTCTCACGACAGTTTTAATAATACTAAGAAATTACTGAGCCAGTTTTTCCGCTTACCCCTTCAATGTCGCGCCGGATATTAAACTATCACTAAAACAATTGCGGCAAACGGGCCACGTGAGCTCAATTTAGGTCAAGTCGCTTACGGTAACATATCGCTTGGAAACATACGACTCGACAATCCGCCAGATCGAATTGGCTGACGTCCGATTTGGTTGGACATAATAAATGAGCGAATCAAGTTTTGACTGTTTCGGGCAATTAAAAATTACTGTTATCATGAAATCGGGCTTCTAGTATAAATATTTTCTGTTTATTAAGTAGGTAAAAAAAATGCGTCATCAAACGTTTCAACGCGTAATGTAATCCATAAATTTGAAAAGATTACAAAGTGCCATTTTACATCGAAGTTTAAAGGTCTCGATAGTGACTTAACGAGGTGCGGATGTTGCGTATTGTGTATTTTGTAGTAAATAAGTAGTTAGACCAATAGTGTGGTCAGTTTGCGATGAAATATTTTGGATGTGGTCCTGGGAGGGGTTCTTAACTGATCCGTAATATTTATCTGCAAATGAGCTAAGGGAAGCCTATTCAAAGCGCCACCATTGAGACGCTAGCTACTAGGGTGCTAGTGGTTAGAAGCAGCACCATGGTCCTTCCGAGGTAGGTGGCCAGCACGGTGACCGAAGACAGTGTGGCGACGGCAAAATACATACATAAGTATTATGAATCATCTATAAATCACGTGGTAGATCACCCATGCGATGGACAGACCAGATGAAATCTGCTCTGGGCAAACCATGGCATGAAATAAATGCACCAGAAGTGCTGCGAACCGGACGAGAGTGCGAGACATGGTTAGGCGGGCGACAGCAACCCTCTCTCATGAAAACCACGACCGCTCTGACAAGAGCGAAACAAAGAAGCAGAAGATAATTCTGAAATCACATCCAAAAGTTACAAAGTTTACCAGTATGTCATCTGTTTGCACCATATACTTTCATACTTTGGTTACAATGCGAAGATGAGACGAGGGCCTTGAAACACCAACCACCAACCAGATGTTCTGACCAAGTCAAAGAAGCAACCTCCTCGAGCAGATTCCACCAGGCGGTGAGGGCAAGGATGGACCGCGACCGATAGACAAATCATCAAGGCAAAACCAGCCAGTAATCAGTTTCACGTGGAGGTGAGGGCAACGATGTAGGTACCAGGGCTGATGGAGACAGAGCATCAAGGCAAATCCAGCCGGTGATCAGTACCCTCAATAATGAGGGACCGATTAAAGAGAGGGGTAGTGGCCAAGGCGGCAGCTATTTGCTTCTTCAATTTTGGTGGCCCATGACGGGAGCGTATAAATTCAACACAATTCAATAAGAAGGTAATTTTAGGTATTAAAACTTTCGTGAGACATATTTAATTAACGTATTAAGCGGTTTACACTCACGTGAAATTGTCAGAAACGGCCCGACATGTTTCGAACTCGTATGTAGCTCTTCATCAGGGACGGCTGCCCGTACACCGCCGTGGCAAACTCGTCACTGCTGATACTTTGATCGACGTTCCGCTCTGAGCGCGCGCGCCAATGGCGCGGGGGCGGGGGGTGCTTGCAAGCCCGCAACTTGTCCGTCCAGCAGCAGCATTCGAAACATGTCGGGCCGTTCCTGACAATTTCACGCGAGTGTAAACTGCTTAATACAATAATTGAATAAGAAGGTCTTTAAAAGTAAGAGATTTACCTACACAAATGCAATGGGGCAAACGAGTTCTGGAGTGGATGTCAGGAATCGGTAAACGTACTGTAGGGCGCCCTGTTACAAGAAGGAGTGACGACATTCGTAAAACAGCAGGTGGTAACTGGAGGAGGAGTTACCACCCGCTGTCTTACGAATGTCGTTGAGTTCGTTAAATCGAGTTCAGTAGCATGCCATGGGAGAGGCCATGTCCAGCAGTGGATTGATGCCGGCTGATGATGATGATGATCTATATACGTATGTTTATCATCGTCGTCTAGTGCTCATAACACAAACCTAGAGCTTACTGCAAGATCTATTCGAGTGAGATTGTCCAAAAATTATTAGGGCAGCTCCTATTTCAGCCCGTATATCCTCAACCAAGGAAGACATAAGAAAAGGGGCGTTGTTAACAAATCGCCGTGTTCACTTTGACATAGTTGGCGGCGATCGGTGGAAAAACATGATTTATTGTAGCTGTCGCAAGTTCAAGGGTCTCAGCAGACTATACTAATGTTTCTAGTGTTTTTGTGCTCAGATCTGGGTTTTTAGGGTTAGGTAACTCAATCGGCAACAACGGGACCCTTATCACTATTTTATCCGTCTGTCTGTCAGTGAATATCTTTTTCTCTGGGACCCATGGAGCTAATATTAATATCAAATGCAGAGATCCTGCTACTTCTTGGACCAGTGAAAAAATTAAACTTCTCAGTCAACGTAATCTATAGATAAGACTGTTTATGCTTTTTTTATGGAGCATAGTGTGACGTTCACTAGGGAATGAAAACATTTTAGAATAGTCACGGAGAACGAAGAGTCTTCATACAACAGATTTGAGAAAGATGAAATCGCTTTTGGTTTTATGACGTGACGTGTTGCTTGTGACATTGACGTTGTAACAGATGCGCATACGGGCGAAACTTAGCCCGTGGCTAACCAAAACTGGCTTCGCTTTCAAGCACTGACTTAGGTTTATATGCGTATTTATTCTAAGCAAAACGTATAGGGAACTTCCATTCTCATTCTCATTGACCAAAAATCAAGAAATTTCGCATTTGGATCAGAATTCCTCTGCTTAATAGAAAAGGATCTTAAAATTGAAAAGACGGTACGACAACCAGTGACGATCCTAGAACTTTAATGAATTTTACTCGCATTTTATGAAACCTCGTAATACAGGAATGAGGATATATGCAGAAGAACCAACCGTAATAGTAACGGACAAAGCTCCATAGGCGGCGGTAACTGCTTAATATCAGGCGGACAGCATGCTTGTTTGCCACCGTCGTAGTATAAAAAAAGCCATGTCGGTCGGAGAACGGATGGTTTTAAGGAAGCTAGAGTATAGGAAAGCGTGGGACGGCCCCCAAGCAGGTGGATAAATGACCTCGTGAGGGTAGGAAGGTGTCAATGATTGCGGTCTGCATAGATTTGCACTTCATGGCAAGCTATAGGAGAGGCCTATGTTCAGCAGCGGACGACTGTAGCTGATATATTAAAAACTTTCGGTGAAACAATCAGTTTCCGAGTCAAGTGCCTTGAAGCCCTTGGGACGAGTATCCAATGCAATTGGTTGTCAAATTGTTAATCCGATAGTGTAGATTGGTTTGCAACTGCACAAGACAGGTTTAGACATGTAAAGTGTTGAATTTGATTCCGAGAGACACAATCATGGCCGTGTTTGATGTTTTTGATGAAATCTCTCCGATATATATCACCACGCGAATACATAGCTAACATAAAATTATTCGTATTGTCAAACGTTGAATTTTGGAGCCAATATGGGTGTAGACATTTTTTTTATGAGAATGTCAATCAATTCTTTTTTTTAATGGAATCAAATGTCTATATGGGACTAATTACACTTAGACCGGACTGCTCTAACAGTCAGAAATTGACGTCAAAGTTCAACATTCCTATAGATCGCTAAAAACGCTCGATACAAATGAGATCTACATTGTGACGTCATTCTGTGGGTTGGGTACCAATATTTGTATGAAAACAATAACTAATTTGCCAACTATCACGTAAATATTTATATTGCTTACATTATAAATTCATCAAATTGAGTTCAGAATCAACGTGAATCGGCTACTTACCTGTAACAATACAACATATAAAAAAGGGTAAATAGGTAGTGAAATAGTGAATAACATAAAGAAACGAAAGAAAGAAATAAAAAAACCAAATTGTCACACCAAAGTAACAGTAACTATCGGGGATGACCCTCGTTTTATAGAAAAATGTTTCATCGAATTTGCATTTCATAAAAATTTCATTCTCAGAATCAGAGTCAATCATTTTTATTTATCAAACGCATTTCTTTTTTTTGATACTTTAAAATATTTTGGAATGTTAACACCAACCTAACCTAACCTAATCTATAGATTAAAAATGCCAACCTATAGGTTGACATTTTAAAGATTTCTGAAAAATGCATCACTGCCGGGGAAAAAATATCTATGAATAGTAAATTCTATGACGTGTATTTCTATAAAAGTAGATGATCCACCGGTGTGACGATAACTCAGATGGTAAACTTAAGATGGCGAGAAATAAAAATATATTTCGAGTCACACGGTAAATTTATTGCTAAAAATGGTCGTGGGTAATGCCCGCTATGTTTCCCTTCCGCGATTCAGTGCGGTACTCCCCTGGCTTCGCTGTTGGTCTGCGGTCGTGGGTGAGCGGCTGGTGCGAAGGTAATACGTAATAACCAAAATTAAAATTAAAAAAAAACCCGACGCAGCCAATAATAGTTAAGAAACTTTTCTTTTCTATTTTCTATTTCTACAGCTTTTGTCCGTATCAGGTTGGGAGCTGCGTTGCCACCAAATACACTAATACACATGTTAAACTTATAACACCCCCTGTTTTGTTGGCGGTTAAAAACTTAGATTTTTGTAACACGCATGCCCGGCTTTAGTATCTGTTAACAGTCTTCACATTAATTAAAATATCTGCAATCACCTAGTTGAACAAAAATAAACTTTACGAAGCTTGCGTACTATACGATTAACTTGAGAATGCACTTCGTCTGCACTCAACGCTTTACAAATCAGGTGCTACTTAATTTGATCGGTTAGCAGTCCGTACTACCTTTTTCTTCTATGGATTTATTTGGCTTAAGCAAATGTTTGAAGCAGGTTATATTAATTAGAATTAAGTATTTAAGCTGAGATTACACGTAGCTTTTGAGGAATTAGTGTTTTAGCGACGAAAGGTGTTATACGCCTTTGTGATACTAGGGGACTTTGGTTGTTTGCGTTTAAGGCTTAGAAGAATCAAGAAGAAAAGCCTCTTGAGACGATTTACAGTGATACCAGCTGTGACTTTTTAATGACAAAAGTATTTTCTATCTCCCCTTTCACTGTGAAAGCGTAAACACGAGTGTAGTTGAAAACTACCTACTCTTGGATGTACAACAATTCCTGTAACAAAAAGTTTTAATTTCAAATCCTAATAGTCGTTTTGGAGTGACGAGGCCGCGAAAATATTCCGTCAAACAGATGACACAGCATAGCGATGTTAAGGGGTAAATCTGTTGTATGAAGAATATCGTTCTAAGGCGTATTTATTCTAAGCTTCTAAATAGATTACATTCTCAGTAAATGCAAAAGGCTAGGAAAACATTAATATGTATAAAATTATTGCATACAATTTGTCGTTCATAGTTGTCACTTGTCCGAAACAAAAACCGCCACTTTAGTCAGTTTTTTTTTTAATAAAATAACATAGTTTAGTAACGGCTTAAGCATTTACTAACGCAATAATCTGCAAATGAAATTCGGGCAAGTGAAGATATCTGTCTTCTCTGTGCACTGGCTATTGCAGTGGCTTCTCTCAATCTATCATTACCCTGTCCCTAATCTGTCGGCCGCAAACCAACCAGAAATCAAGATTGATATCCTTTCACAGTTGCTTAATTTGTCCCGAAACTTGTCAAAGTTTGACCGTAGCTACCAAGTATCTGTAATCTGTAAGTATGAGAAATCGCCATGAATGCTGTAGCATTACAAAATATCACTGTGCTGGTACTATAAGTGATTTGAGGAAACAAAACTTCTATTTTTTTATCCAAATAGTTATTTAAATCATCGTCTTCGCCAAAGTGCGCTTTCTTAAAAATACACATTTTTTATCATTTCTCATTTAGTACTTGGAACTTCCAAAAATAATAATAATTTTAAGAATACTAAAAACAAAGTTAGAATATCATTTGGATATTCTAACTTTGATAGGATGCTAGGATGAGGTTATTTCAAACACTCGTTGAAATTAGTTAATAAGAGGTAATTCTAGGTACTAATAAGCCAGCACGAATAAGTTCGAAATATAAACACGGAAGAAATTTTACTGCAAATGTAGTAAAGTTAGTAAATACTAACAAATTTAGTTTTCAAAGCTAACTTGCTCGAATAAAGTTGGATTGGACGCACTGACCATACGATGCACAGTTTGACGAGTACTGTTAGCTCCCAGGTAGCAAACAGGCTATATAAGAGACTTATACAGCCATTAGAACTCTAATTTAAGCTGTTTAAAAGCTGTGTAAGTGTTTATGCAGACGGTGTACTTAGGCTAATGCATTAACAAAATTTGGTAAAGGTTTTAAAGTTCAATAGTTTTATGTCGAAGGATTTCACCAAGGCTTTTGATATCGTCGATATACTAAACTGTATCATTACGGGATACACAGTAACATCTACAATCTATTCAGATTAAATGATGATGATGATGGTTCAAATTAAATTAGTCTCAAAATTAATTTGATGTGACTATTGTTCAAATCTAGGCATGAATATGGTACGGTGTACCTCAAGGCAGGATACTAGGAGCAGTTTTATTTCTCACTTATTAAAGATTTACCAGTCCAGTTGTTCCAAAACCAAAACTGCGACGAGATAGTGGAAAAGTGGGAAAATTAACGACCCTAATTATCAAATACTTGTCTCAATTTAGCTGTAGCAAAAAGTTTTAATTTCAAATCCTAATAGTAGTTTTGGTTTTGGTTTTTAGTTTTGTTTTTTTTCTTCGTTTCAGCTGGGCCCAAAAATCATTCGTAGGTATGTTAAGAGGCCTTATTCCTTTTAAAATGCTGATTGTTTTAGACATTTTTGTCTATGATCAAACATGTTTCTTAACATATTATTGATGTTACTACCTAGAACAGGGCTATTGGGATTTATTGTTATATATTTAAAAGCTACAGTTTGAATTTTTCATTTGTTTCAAAAACTACTCTAAATTGACAAAATTCACGCGAAAAATTAGTTTCTTCCACTTATTTTCGACTGCGCGCAAAGAAAGCACGAAATAGCTATGTTATCTTCAAAAAGCAAACAACAAAACAAATTCTAAAAGGAATAAGGCCTCTTAATATTTCTGGATGCCCAAGTCGCTTTCGTAACAGCTTGAGAATAAAATAACACTAACAATTTTTCTCCAAAAGCCAGTTGGCTCGAATAAAACAGGATTGGGCGCACTGACCGTGCCTTGCACAGTTTGACGAATGCGCTAAATGTTTGTTACAAAAACTTCGTCTAAATTGCTCGGCCAGAATTAGTCATAAATTCTGGAATAAATTCGATGTTAAATTTAAGTCGTTTTACTATTATACGATGATATGAATTTCAGAGTTATCCTATTTGCTTTTTATATCAAAGTTGGTTTGGGCCAATTGGTAATATTTCTACTTTGAGGATTTATATTCGAAGTAACTATTAGGAGTACTACTGCCTTTTCGCAGAATTATTTTTGGTCGTATGTTTCGTATGTTTTCACTTCGCAGAATTTTTATTCCCTTGTAGTCATTAATTTTTCATAATTCTTGCAAATATCATCCCATTGATTAGGTTAAATTTGTTTAATAATTATAACAATCCCAAATAGTTGACACTACTGCGAAATGAAATATTCGGCTAAAAATAATTCTGCAATGATTTAGTGAACCAACTATTATATCATTTGCGTTTCGCGTATCTTTAAATGTTGATTAAAGCCTTAAATAAGTTTATATATGCCTACACGGGTCAAGTGTAGGCATTAATATATATACTTATTTAAGGCTTTAATCAACATTTAAAGATACCATACCAACATTAGTCATACCATGTGTGGGTGTACTGCCTTCTGGCCGAATTATGTTTCATCAAATTTCATTTGGCAACCAACTTTTCGCCGAAGTTTTATTACGAAAACCAATCCTTGGCATAATTTTACTTCGTAATTTTTTTATTTCGCTACATTTTTATATTCCAAAATTTTATTATGTCAAATTTTATGTGGTAAATAATTGTGTAGGAAATGATATGCTAAGGCAAATAACATATCGTCAAATTTTATGTGGTAAATAATTGTGTAGCAAATGATTTGCTTAGTCAAATAACGATTCATCAAAAGCCATTTGGGCAAATTACCTACAACCATTGCTTACAGTATGATGATAGTGCAAAATAAAACACAAATATAAACCAAAAAAAATATGTTTTAATCAAAATCAATTTGTTGTACTTGTGATACGTATATGTATGTGAGCAGATCCGACTCGGCCGGGTTAGGTTAGGTTAGTTTTTTTTTTATATCCCTAAAAAACGCTCCTTTTGTTGTAGGTACTTGTGATACGTAGCAGATCCGACTCGGCCGGGTTAGGTTAGGTTAGTTTTTTTTTATATCCCTAAAAAACGCTCCTTTTGTTGTACTTGTGATACGTTTGTATGTGAACTGTAGGAATTCTAGCCGTCGGGATTACAGTCTTCGGGACGAAACTGCTCCCAGAGATAGGTAGGTTAGGGTTATTATTTATTATGCACACACGCACATTAACTATCAGCGATGATAACTCAAGAATGAAATGCTATTTTGAGCCACAAAGTATGTAAACAAAAGTACCCTCTAAATTTAGGTGCATGGTGCATCACCCTACCCGCTTAATGCAATAAAATTATACTGTAATTTGAACCTTGCATTCTAACAAACTAGGTTAGTATTCATAATGCCATTCAATATGTTGCTAAATCAAGGTATGCCAATCAATACATTTGACGAAAACATAATTGACATCTTATAAAAATCCCAGATAATAATTGGTCTAACAATAGTTTATCAAATCATTAATTGGGAAAAGATATCAGTGCGAAACGTTGAGTTGGGAAATGAAAATTTGACCAAATAAAAATATGGGATACGTAGTTCGGCGAGTTAAGAATTTGCTAAATAATTTTCGGCGAAACATTAGTAAACCCATGTGTGAGACTTCATTAGACATCTAACCTTTTGTTCATTTTATGGTCGGTTAACCTTATAATATACAAAGTCCTTTAGATATGTTTACCCAGAAATGTTTTATAAATACCGCACATTTCACCCAGAGTTATATACCTAGTTGGTAACAATTTTAAACTTTTGGTGTAACAATAACGTCCCAAACTAATTAAAAACAGGAACGGGATTACGACACGTGTTGAACTAGCCGTGTTTTTCGGTTATATCTGTTAAATTAAAACACTTCAAATTCTATCTATCTACCTGTTTTAAAAGCTTCTATTTTTTAGAGCTCCGTACCTCAAAAAAAAAATAGTCCGTGGAGGCCCTCCGCGCGGAAGAAGTGAAAGTTCGTAATGTGGAAATGAAAATAGGAAGGGGTAGAAATGGTAATTTCAAAAGAGAAAACCTAACAATCAATTGATATTCACAAGAGACGTACCTTGACATAACCTTAAATCCGTCGCATTATCCGTGGGATTGTTGCGTTGAACGTTTAACGCAACAGTGCTTTCCAACCCCCTCCACGGTAGCGTTAAACGTTAAACGTTTAACGCAACCTTTTTGGAAGTTGCATTGGAAGTTTCACTTCAAAAACGTCCGTCTGTCAAGCCCCTTTATCTTGGGAACGCGAAAAGGTATCAGGTTGAAATAAACCACATACTTACTCAAGTTGACAACCCCTTGAAGCTGTGCAAAAATCAAACTTCTAGGTTACCGTGAAAAAAGATATGGCCATTTATACCGCAAAAAACGTATATTTTAACACTATTAAGGGAATCAAAATTTACAGGGTATTTCCCTTTGCTCTAGAACTAAATGGTTAAAAAAAAATTGACTCAATTTAAAATACGTATAACAATTTTTCAACGGTAAAGTTAAATTTCTCTCTCAGTATAGTTTCTCTTTTCATTAGAGCAATATAGTGCTTTCATAGTTTGTACGGAACCCTCGGTGCGCGAGTCCGACTCGCAATTGACCGTCTTTTTTGCAGTATTCTCTTTAATTTTCAAACTTGTCCGATAGTTCCCCAGACACGTCCGATCCAGATTTATGTTCAGTATTGAGCAATTTATGTGCTGCAGCCTTCGTTAGGAAAGGCTTTTTAAACCTGAGTTATTTATAGCGTTTTTCTGACATAAAGTCCTCTTAAAGTCTCCTGTACCCAGGGCCGTCTTAAACTAGGCTGGGGCCCTTGGGCACACAAGAATTTGGGGCCCTTTTGGAAAGTAAAAAAGTGTGTGTGTCAGCTCCGACGCACGACTGGAGTTTACTTTTCAGGCCAGGCGCGCACCACGATTTTTTTTAGTCGCGCGATAATTTTGTCGCAGAAATAAGCGTACTTATGGGTTTATGAAAATCGTGGTGCGCGCATTCTCATATAAACCCATATCTTGCATTTCTGCGACAAAATTATCGCGCGACTAAAATCGTGGTGCGCGCCTGGCCTTAAGAACGATTATAAAATATATACTAAATACGTTTATTGCACATAATGGTTATACAGGTGGAAGTAAATAGTTTAAGTATCACATTATGTACTATGTTGGGCGCTTCAAACAAGAACGAGAAGGTAGGCACTTACATAATATTAATATACGAGTATAATATACAGCAAAACTTATAATAATGTTACGTTTTTCTTTTTAACCCATAGGTCGAAACTAATGATTGTTTAAGTTTGTGAACGAAAACTGCATCTTTTTTTCTTTTTACTTCGTATCGTGCCGTCCCTTTCACTCTCCTGTTATACACCGTATGACTGAAAGGGACGGCACTCGGTGGCGGTCAGTTGTAATGTATGACTATCCCAACATTCCCTCAGACACACGCGGCCTGGATTGTCATAGTGACAGCAGGTCGCCACCGCGTGCTGGCTGTAAGCCATAAAGTCTCGACAAAAAGAAACTGATGGCTGTCAACCTGTTATTTTAATTTACATCAACAAACGGCCAATTTAAAATTTTTTCGCGATTTATTTCAATTAATGTTAATGTTAATGTCTTCAAATGCATAAAGAAAATGTGCTTAACGCGGCACAACCTCTGCTGAAGACGATTCAGTTCATTTTCCTAGAGCGGTAATAATAATTTTACGGTAAGAATATTTTATTCAGGTCTCTTATATATGTCTCGGAATTTTGTTTTATATTTTAATACACTTGAAATAAGAACTACCAGCTATTTGTTTTAGACGTGTTTCATTCAGGTACATTTAGTTAGGTTACCTTGCCTAGAAATACGGTTATTGTATGTTATTAAATCACAGGTTCTGTTTGTTTGTTTTAAATATCTTTAACCTCTCATCACACAAAAACGGCTGCACGGATTTTAATTGCATATAGCATCCAAACATGTCTATTGTCCATTTTGTTCAAGCAGGTCTCAATTAATGTGGATATGTAGACTTGTTAAAATGTAATTTCCTATTTCAGAGCTACATGTTGGGCACGACTGGTCTTCACAAGAATCCTTGACTTCTCTGTACGAAAGGAATAAGGTTTTATGTGGACGACATTTCCAAGATTCCCGTTACACTGACAGTTGTAGAAAAAGCCTGAGCAAGTATTCTGTTCTAGGAACAACAGAATATTCGCTGGGTGCGAAGTAGGTGGTGGGGGAACCACGAATCGATCGCAGCGCGCGCCGTGGCCAAAAAAGGAACTTTCGTCAGGCCAACTGTCACTTTTTACTAGCGAAATTAAGGCATCTAAAAATAAATAAATATGCGGCACGAAACCTGCAGCGTAGTTAATTGCAAAAACAATGGCAAAAACAGTAATCATAAATAAATGAATTTCCACAAGCAAGTTGGAAACGAGAACAACGAATTAAATTGATAATCGCTATCAAGAGGAAAAAGTTAGTATAACCTATAGAACACCATTTTTAATATTATATCTTGTATGTTGTAGGAAGTAGCATGTTTATGCGTTTATTTTCTTTTATATTTTGGACATGTTGAGCAAAAACGAATGGTTTCCCATTTTATTGTAGTTTGGGATTTGAAAGCGATGTTGTGTTTGATTGAGCAGAATCCAGTTATAATAATTAATTTGGCCATGTTTAACTGAAAAAACAAAATAATCTGTATTATTACGAAAATACAGCCATAAATGATCGGTTGCATTATGCATGAAATGCGTTTTACGGTTAAATTTGTTTATTTTGTAACTTACTTCTCGTGAAGACAGCCATGAAAAGGTCCGTGTGAATTACATCTGAAAGTTATTGATTTTGCCATTTTAGACGGGAAATAAAGAAGGTCAACGTTTTATCGACACTATAGATTTAACATAATCGAATAAAATGAAAGAAAATCACGATATTTCATTGAAATTATTTGTTTGTTTACTTACTCTTCGTAAAGACAGTCAGCCATTTGACATTAAAAAGCCCGCCGTAATTGTAACCGCTAGTTGACGCTGTCATCGCGCACCCAGCGAATACCTATTATTAAAACAATGCATAGTGCACCTACGTAGTAAATTTTTAAAGACATTTTGTAAATTATAGTCCCTGTTTGGATATACAATGAATAAAGGCCATTTAAAAGTAATTCATTGTGTTGTATTTTTTATAAAACTATTAAATTTCAGCTCAATCGTATACTGGGAAGTGGTTGACAAATGATTTGCAGGATTAAATAAACCTGAATATGCATGCATGTAAAATAGAAAAGTTAGAAAAACATTTTCAATATGGCATATTTGAAAACCCCGCCAAAAAAGCCCGCTGTCACTTAGTTCATATACGGTGGCGATAGTAGTATTAAAAAAAAAGATAGGCAACTTTTTTGAACGTAGTTACCGTTCTTCTCCTTGTGAGTATTATATTCCTTGTTGTTGACATACTTGACGTTCAAGTTTGCATGACGTTATTCAACAATTTTATTAAAGTCCGTCCCTTTCACTCTCGTGTTATACACAATATGAGTGAAAGGGTTGGCACGATACGAAGTTCGGAGTAGGCCCTTAGATACACATACACAAGTTTACCGGACGCCGCTTCAAGTATCATGCAGGCTTGACGGCGGGCTTGATCGTGTATGGCCTGCATTATCCTTACTTCATGCAGGCATCCGAAATGTCAAATTTTATAGTTTGTTTATGTGAACATAATGGTAGTATAAAAAGTCGTATCTCAGTATACGATCGGGGTAAAAATACGACTTCTTAATTTAGCAGGTTATGCGTTAAGCGTTATAGACTAAGATCCCCATATATAAACGACCTTCACCGAGATGTTTATTTGATGAAATGTATTTTATATATAGTTTAATATGTCAATTAATATATTGCATATGGGTTGCCTAACAAATTTTAGTCCAGGGTATGTTTAGTAAAAAATAAAAAATATATTTTTTTTTAACATTTCACCGATTTGATTATTAGATAAATTCATAATTAAATAATCTTTAAATTTATTCAATTTCAATTCAATTCAATAATCAGACCGTTGCAAAATACTAGTAGGTATAGATTTACCTGTTTATACCTGGCTACCCGATAGTTGTGACGGGAAAAAAATAGGCAACCTAACGTTTGCATATTCTATGGGCTTCATACTTTCGATTGGTATAGAATTTATCTAATATTAATCAAACCGGTGAAATGTTTAAAACATTTCTTTTTATTATTAATTAAACATACCCTGGACTAAAATTTGTTAGGCAACCCATATGCAATATATTTATTGACATATTAAACTAAATATAAAATACATTTCATCAAATAAACATCTCGGTGAAGGTCATTTTATATTGGGATCTTAGTCTATAACGCTTAACGCATAACCTGCTAAATTAAGAAGTCGTATTTTTACCCCGATCGTATACTGAGATACGACTTTTTAAATTAGCACGACAGATACGTTCGATTTTGTACCCCATATTTTTCATACCCCGGGCTTATATATGAAAATCGATTTTTAAGGAGTAAACTCCAAAAAAGCGAATTATAATAACATTTCTTTACTAAGTATGACCATTTATTGTGTCAGAGAAATTGTTGGTCCTTCGGGGCCCCCTGAGAATGGGAGCCCTGGGCACGGGCCCCGTGTGCCCTTATGGTAAAGACGGTATTGCCTGTACCCTTACCTAGAGTTTACAGTGACAGTACTCGCTAGGGTCTCGTTAACGATTTGTATGGAGAATTGTGGTTCTATATACTACTCCCATGCAGGTTTCGGCTACGGTGACTGCTAGGTACCACGCCGGTGTATATAAGCTATGGTGATTAGCCCTATCGTGTGCCCTCATATGACTACAGATCTTGTGCGTGAACGTGCGCGAGCATTGGCGGCACGTAAGGACACCGCACAGACAACCCCCACTAGACGGAGCATGTAAGGCGACCCGCGCGCACCAACGATATGGTACGGCAGAACATTAAAGTATCAACACGGCGGCCACCGTTTAGTTGCGTCCATGTTTATGAGGTCTCTCTACACCACTTAACACTACAATTTACCCTGTTATTTATTTAACTTCTTTTTTCGTTGACGTACGCATGGATCATAAACAAGGACGCAACTAAACGGTGGCCGCCGTGTTGATACTTTAATGTTCTGCCGTACCATATCGTTGGTGCGCGCGGGTCACCTTACATGCTCCGTCTAGTGGGGGTTGCCTGTGGGACACCCGTCAACAAAATTGTAATTGATGGCCGTCGGTGTTTTAGCCTTAAGAGCATCACGCTTATTATCTAAATCAGCTTTTCTTTGCTCTTCAAAGTGATATCTACTTTTCCATGCACCAAACGCCTCGCGTTCACTCTCGACGACGAGTTGCAACTTCTTCCCACTGTAAGGGATCAATATTACATACATATGTCTTTTCTGAACATCCTTGAACCGAAGGAACTGGCCGCCTTGTTTCCGCTTACCATCTTGGAGCTCAGAAAAGAAGATGCGTTTTGCTACTCGTTTGTCGTCCATTCGCGAGACATGGCCACACCACCGGAGCTGCCGCCGCACATAATAGGTAGCAGGAAAACTGTAATAGTCTACCTATTATTTATATTGCTGCGACACGTACATGGTAAAAATCCTTTCTAAGATGCTGATTGTTTAAGACATTTTTCTATGTGATCAAACATGTTTCTTTGTTTCTTAACATATTATCATTACTACTACTCTTAATTTGGCAGTGTACCCCAGGAGGAACACATTCTTAGACCATCTTTTTCTATTCTTTTCCTAATCAGAATTTTTGCTCTATTCTACCTTAACGAGGCTTGAACTAGCGACCTCCGTAAATTTTTGTCAAATTAAGGGTTAAAACAAGGCTATTGCGATTTATTGGTAGGTAACTGAAACCTACAGTTTGAATTTTTCATTGATAATTTTCGTTTCAAAACTACTCGAAATTGCTAAAATTCACGCAGAAAACGGTTTTTTTTTAACTTATTTTCGACTGCACATGACGAAAACATGAAATAGCTATCTTACTATTTTTAGAACTCAGAGAAAACTAGTTATTCACTTTGAAAAGTTGGTTGAAAGATAATATGAAAAATAGTAGTTTTTGATACAAGTGTGGAAAGTATGTCATCTTGAACGAGTCCCGAGTCCGAGTTAAAATGACACTTCCACACGTGTACCAAACAACGTTTTTTAATACATTTGCGAAAAATTGCAATAATACAAGTTTGAAACAGTAATTGAAAGGGGCAATTATATTTATTTCTGTCTGATAAAAATTAAGAGTAGGTACAATTTTTAGAGCAATTGTGAAGGGTCGCATTTTTAAGGCCTTTGCTGGTAAGTTTTAAGTTTTATTACAGGTTTAATTTAATTTAATTGATGCTCTTATTCTCGTTTCCAGCCAATAAAATTTTCATAGACAATATAATTTTTCTTTCGATTTTGCGGGTAAAATACTCTCACTTGCAATTTTTGCCTTGGCTCGTATATCGGTCGGTGTTAAATCTATTCTGATGATAACATCAGAAGCCATCATTTTCAATCAAAAGTCTTATTTTATAATACTTACGTGTCATTTACACATAATTAAAACAATCTTGAATGAAAAAGAAAGTTTTACTTTTAATTGTATAATTTTTTTCAAGATGGCGTCGGCTGTCATCATTCAGCCAAATCAAAAGAAATAGTTTTAATATTTCAGAAGAGATATGATAATGTTACACAGTAATTTAATTGATTCTAAACAATAAACATCGTGAATCTTTTTTTTGTTCTTTACATTTCATATAAATGTAAATTAATATATTATTTAATACAGAAAAATAGCGATTATTCGTATTATGAATTAATAAAGCAGCGCGTCGGTCACGCTTAATACTGTATTATCTAATCTGTAACAATATTTTCTTTTTAATTTTTTTAGGTCACGCATAATACTTCTTTGCTCATTAACTAATAGTCACTCAACCAAATTATTAAAACCGTTTTTGAGTTTTTTTTAATAGATGACCCTTTGATAGATCCAATGTGCAATTTAAATATTTTAGGGATAATTATGAGATACTAGCTGTGCCCCGCGGTGTTACCCGCTCATCCCACGGGAACACTAAATTTATTAGGGATGAAAAGTATCCTATGTCCGTTCCCGGGTCTCAAAATATCTCCATACCAAATTTCATCTAAGTCAGTTCAGCGGTTTAAGCGTGAAGAGGTAACAGACAGACATCATTTATAATATTAGTATGGATACACCTGCAAATCTGCTTGAGGTAATAAATACAATCAGAAAGTGATTGACCTTTGTTTGGATGTATGAGGTATGACGTGTTAGTACATCAGAAAATTAAAAAAAAAATGAAAAGTAAAAAGCACTAGTTCGAAATATCCAACTTTTCGCACGATTTGCAGCTACGAAAAGTACCACTTTTTGAGCAACTGTATTAAAAAATATATTTTAAAACGTACAAGGCCTCTTAACTTGAGCCTAAACCCATAAAAAAACGCAATCAAAACAAAATTTCCTAAACTTTCAGGGCCATAATTAGCAAGAAATAATTGGTTTTCTTCCGCAGTCCATTTTGATGAAATACGACCGGCTTGTTATGAAATTAATGTTAATTAAATGTGAAATTTATATCTTTATGATTCCCTTCTTTGAATAAGGCATTCATTATTTTTAAAACATACTGTGTCGTTAAGATAAATACATCTACACAGGTTTAAATTAAAAATCAAATGGGGCAGATCATTTAGAGTTCACATTTTTTTTGTATGTTTGCATGTGTTTTCGAAAGTTGTAGAACCCGATTCTCACCAGCTCCCTTTTAGGGTTCCGTACCCAAAGGGCTAAGGCTATTACTAAGTAACCACTGCCCGTCTGTCCGTCTGTCCATCTGTCCGTCTGTACGTCTGTCAGTATGTCAGTATGTCAGTCTGTCCGTCTGTCCGTCTGTCCGTCTGTCCGTCTGTCAGTCTGTCAGTCTGTCAGTCTGTCAGTCTGTCAGTCTGTCCGTCTATCCTTCTGTCCGTCTGTCCGTCTGTCTGTCACCAGGCTGTATCTCATGAACCGTAATAGCTTAATATCAGATCTTGAAAATTACACAGATGATGTACATCTGTTGCCGCTATGACAACAAATACTTAAAACAGAATAATATAAAGAGGCTCTCATACAGCGAACGTGATCGGTTGAATTAACTTTGCATCTCATTTGTATCCGGCGCCATGCATACCAGGTGCAAACTTAACCTGGTCAGTTATGACGGGATAAGTGTTTATTTTATACAGAACTCTCGGTGCGTTTATCAGTCTCGCCTTTGGCCGTTTTTTTGTTGTTTGTTTCCGAAAGTGAATAGCGTTTATAAAACTCGATCGTTATAGTACAAATTTTCTAAGCTAAGCTCATCCACTTACCTGCATTCACAATGGCATTGTGTCTAATACAATCCTATCTGCTTTTTTTCTCGTAAGCGCCAACCAGTTACTTACAAAAAAAGGTTAGAACTTCATTGCGTGGATATTGAATTTTCAACCTTATTCCTTGTTGAATAGGTTTCAAATGGTAGGCGATGAGAGTTCATAATCCTTTTTCTAGGAGAGTACGTTCTTGTTGAGTCGGGCGGTTGTAAAATTCCAAAAAAGTTATGATCACCATTATTCTGTCAATGTATTTTGTAGTCTAATGTCCAAGGAAATAGAGTCGATAATCTATATTAACCTTCGAAGGTGGTTACAATCTGCTTTTACTACGAGCTCGTTATCTTAATTTGTGGTTTACCACTCAACGGTATTCAGTTCTTAAGTGGATTAGCTTAGCTTAGAAAATTTGTACTATACCAGCTTCTTTTTTAAGAGATAGCGCGTTTTTTTTTATCGAAATCTCCACTAAGTGATTATATAATGGGTGCTCATTCTCCGAAAAGAACGCCGATACATCATTCTCCTCCGATTAACTACAGATTGCGAATCCTATGTCCATTATTACTAATGTAATAAGTAAAAGGAAAAACTTCTGATTGATTGATGCGAATACGACCGCAATCTTAATGTGATTCAATTGTTTTCCTGTTGAGAGATTTGGGTAGCTAGAGTAGCGAAATGGTTAACGCGCTGGACCGGAAATCCAGAGGTACCGGGTTCGATTCCCGGTCTCTTCCCCCAGGTAGCTCCTTTTTAAATGTTTCTTTAAGCTCTGATCTTTGTATTAAAGGCTTAGATTTGGGTAGCTCAAAGAAAGTAGCGTAAGCTAAGAGGCCTTATTCCTTTTAAAATGATGATTGTTGTAGACATTGTTTTTTATGATCAAACATGTTTCTTAACATATTATTTATTGGTATATATTCGAAACCTACAGTTTCAATTTTTCATTGATAATTTTTGATTCAAAAACTACTCGAAATTGACAAAATTCCCGCGGAAAAATTGTTTTTTCAACCGATTTTCGACTGCACGCAAAGAAAACATGAAATTGCATGTTATTGTCTAGAACTCAGGGAAAAGTATTATTCACTTTGAAAAGTTGGAAGTAATTATCAATATATTTGTCATAATATGAAAAAAAATTAAAGGAAAGGCCTCTTAAGATGTAAAAGCCTCTTAAATAAACAATGCAAAGATCGGCACACAAAGCATACGAAAAAAATCGAAAGGTTATTTGGCGTTAGGGTAGTTGGACCGGTAATCAAGAGGGTACCGGGTTCGACTCCCGGTCTTAGTATTTCAATATGTCTCTGTGCTTTGATCTTTCTATCAATGGTACAATTGGAATTATAAATAATGACACAAAGGTAAATTAAGAAAGAAAAATTGAATGCGATCTACTACAATCGAAGCGGGATTTGAACCCGCGACCTCTGCGTTTCCGGCGCATTGCTCTTCCAACTGAGCTATCCGATCGCTACGTCCATCACACCAAATCTCTCATCCCTTAATTCTTTACGCTACTGGAGCGCCCTCTGCGTCAATGCTCATGCGCATTAGCCATACCCTAGGATGTGCGTTTTACACGCACGATCCCAAATCCCCATTGCTATACAGCAAGTGTGAAGACTGCGAAAGAGATGGCGCTGTTCTAAATATTTGTATAGAATCTTTTTATCGATTCATATAAAAATGTGGTATTACCACATAAAAAATATGAATCGATAAAAAGATTCTATACAAATATTTACAATTGGAATTGTTTTCTGAAGTTTTTAAAGTGTTGAATGTTTATATAGAAGCGAAAAATAGAAGAAAATGGCTTTGATACCATAATTTAACCGTGCAGCCCTGTAAGCTTGTATCCACAGATAGTTTTCACCGAAGTCAAGGGAAGAATCCATCTCTCTAGCAGTCTTCACACTTGCTGTAAAGCAATGGGGATTGGGGATCGTGCGTGTAAAGCGCACATCCTAGGGTATGGCTAATGCGCATAAGCATTTCAAACATATATGACGCAGAGGGCGCTCCAGTACTGTAACGAATTATGGGATGAAAGAATTGGTATGACTGACGTAGGGATCTGATAGCTCAGTTGGAAGAGCAATGCGCCGGAAACGCAGAGGTCGCAGGTTCAAATCCTGCTTAGATTGTAGTTAGATCGCGTTCAATTTTTCTTTCTTAATTTACCTTTGTGTCATTATTTATAGAAATAAAAATGTGGTATTTCCACATAAAAATATGAATCGATAAAAAAAAGATTCTATACAAATATCAAGGGAAGAAGTTAAATCATCGAATCATTGGTGAAGAAAAAAGTATTGTTTTTTTTTCTTTCAAACCTAGCTGGGAGCCTCAAGATGGCGCATGCAACTTCTTCAAATATAAAGTATCCTACAAGTATAAGTTATAGATAGCCTTTTAATCTATAACCACCTTTATCCTATAGCCATCTTAAGATATCCAGCTATCCTTGTACCAAACTTGGTTAAAATGTGTCCAGCCGTTTCGGCGTGATGAAAAGACAAAGACATTGTTACCGATATACCAAATTGGCCGTCGCTGCGACTGATCGACTCTCTTGATGATGAATCGCGATATTCGACTTCTATGACGTGAGTGAACCCGTCCTGTAGGAATTTTAATATGTATGAGAGATATGGACGTTTTCTATAAATAAATTAATATCAGACAACCTCACACAAATCGATCTAGTCCCAAATTAAGCTCAAGAAGGCTTGTGTTATGGGTACTAGACGACGATATACGTACTTATATAGATAAATATATACTCAAATACATAGAACAACCATGACCCAAGCACAAATATTCGAGTTCATCACACAAATATTTGCCCTGGCCGGGATTCGAACCCGGGGTCTACAAACCGAGCCAAACGCGTCGTCTTCTATGTAAAATTGTTTTCTGGTTGATTGACGGGACGACGGCAATCTTCAATGATTCAAAGGCTCAAGAACTGTCAAGAGTTCTTGATACGAAATAAGCAAATGGACCATTTATTGTTCATAAATGTTACTCGCTGAATTGTTTTCAGAAGTTGACTAAGACTTTCAGTTTTAAGACTTCTTATCCGTTCAAAAATGATTGTTTTAGACATTTTTCTCTATGACCAAACATGTTGCTTAACGTATTATCTGTACTATTTAGAACAGATACTATTGAGATTCATTTGAAGTATATTTTGAAACCTATAGTTTAAAGTTTTCATTGATAATTTTTGTTTCAAAAACTACTCGAAATTCACAAAATTCACGCTGAAAACGTTGTTTTTTTTTCAACTTATATTTGACTAAACTATTGATACAAAGATTGAAATGTATTAGGTATCAGGATTATATTAGACTGTACGCAATTAAAGCATAAAATAGATGTTACTTTCTAGAACTCAGGGAAAAGTATTATTCAATTTAAAAAGTTGGAAGAAATTATCAATATATTGGTCATAATAGGACAAATTATTTTTTATAAAGGCTCCTTAAATTTAAAAGAACGAAAGTTTGTGGGAGCTTATGATGAAATAACTTGGCTTAAATTATACCTTAGAATAGAAAAGTGATACATATCTAGGCACAATAAATTGAAATGTAATTCAACTAAATATTATTCATAAAGATAAACATCGTGTTATTTTAAATGCAAAAACATTTTCGTAAATTCATGTAGATTAGATTCAAAGATATCGAAAAATAGCAAATGGAGAAACTAATTTCAGAAAATTCTCTAATTCCCTACGTGAATTTGCTGATAGGATATTTAATTTTCTTCGCTGTGAATTGCGAATGAGAACCACGGACTATTTGAGAATTATGCAAACGCTCTTGAAAATTACAAATTGGATTTTTTATTCTCAAGGCAGGTGTACACTGTAATTAAGAGTATTTTTGGGGGGACCTATTTAATTGAAACAATTTAAACAGTCGCGGAAAGCAAAGAAAATGGTAGATCCTAATTTAGCGAACATTTACTTTAAATAAGACGATTTAAATGGATTATATCGCGTATATTAATTATTTGAGCCTCCCTCAAGGGTAATCCGTATATTTATATTGTAGTTAGTTTTCCCTGTGTTTTTATACTTATAATATATAGATATAATCATTTAATTGTTGTAAATGATAAATAGGTAATATATCCTCATCTATCTAAACGGCTTATTTCCAACTGCCAAAAATAAGTACGTAATTCTATAGGTATGTCAATGTAATTTATATTATTCTATTGTTTCCATTCTTGCATCGTGTGCATAGGTACACTTTTCAGGGTTCCGTACCCAAAGGGTAAAAACGGGACCCTATTACTGAGACTTCGCTGTCCGTCCGTCCGTCCGCCTGTCTGTTACCAGGCTGTATCTCAAGAACGGTGATAGCTAGACAGTTGAAATTTTCACAGATGATGTATTTCTATTGCCGCTATAACAACAAATACTAATAATAAAATAAAATAAATATGTACGGAACCCTTCATGCGCGAGTCGGACTCGCACTTGCCAATTCTTTTATGTTCATCAATTACGCACATGTCTCTGTTTGGCATTATAATTCACTGGTAGAGAATGCCTTATAGCACTGACTCCGCCATTTGTACTTTTTATGTAACGCGCAATTCAGTTTAAATAAATAAATCCGGCACAAAATTGGCAGCATCAATTCCGTCGGTGTAGCCCTGGTTTTATCCGCGGCCATCAAACAGTGACGCCGTAGTACAAATTGCGGAAGTTTTAGAACTCATTACGCGTTGAGTGTTAATCCGATGTTTATGGCTGCGAATCTAGTCATTATACTGCTGGGACTGCCCACGCTTGTGATTAGCTGGCAATAACCGAATTTTGCCCACGTATTTTTGTAGCGCTTTTATTAGCCTCACTTGTAACCAAATTTTGATTTAATCCATTGATACAAAGATCAAAGCTCAAGGAAAAATTTAAATGAGTTACCTGGTGGAAGAGACCGGGAATCGAAACCGGTCCAGCGCGTTAACCTTTCCACCCTAACTCTCAAGCAACCTTTCGAATTTATCCTTATGCTTTGTGTGTCGATCTTTGCATTGTTTATTTGAAAGGCTTTACACCTTAGGGACCTCTAAATATGTGAATACGTTAATAAACACATCTTAACGCACTATTTACAGCACTGAAAAAAAGAGACATAATGTAAACCAATAAAATGACAAGTTATCTCTGCGACACGCTTTTTTAAGACGGACGATAATGAGGTACAAAACCACACAATAGTACTGTTTTCTTTAATGAGATATATATATACGTTTTTTGTTTTATACGAAATACACGTTCTTTGCGGCATAAAAGGCCGTATATATTTTACGTTAACGTAGAAGTTTGTAGTTATCACAGCATCATAAGACTGTATACCTGAGTATATGTTTTAATTTCAACTCTATATCTCCACGCGTTCCCGAGATGAAGGGTCTTAACAGACGGACGGACGGATGACAAAAGTGATCTTATAAGGGTTCCGTTTTTCCTTTTGAGGTAGGGAACGCTAAAAAGTAGGTACCTAACTTGCGAACATTAGAAGAGTAAACCTTCTATATAGTCATTTATTCCGTAGTGGGCATCCAATAATGCAATCTTTACCATATATAACCAATATAACCATACGATCGTTAGAGAGTTGGAGTTTCGCCAACCTCAACAAGTATAGTACTGAATAATATCCATAATGGGATGCTGTATACTTCAGTAACGGAAGATACTTTTACATATTTCATTTTATATTTTAACTAGCGACCCGCCGCTTCGCACGGGTGCAATGCTGATAAATTATGCATGTTTTGTACATATAAACCTTCCTCTAGAATCACTATTTATTTCAAAAACGGCATCGAAATCCGTTGCGTAAGTTTAAAGATCTAAGCATACATAGGGACAGACAGACAGGAAGCCACTTTGTTTAATACTATGTAGTGACTCGTGATAGGCGTGCAGACTATGTAGTGACTCGTGATAGGCGTTTTTTTAAAAGGAATAAGGCCCCTTAAATATATTCCAATATTCATGTCACGAAAGCACCCCCAATTACTTGTTCCGCATAAAGTATGGTTGTTTAACAGCGGAAGCGATCCTTGTAAAATATACAACATTCCCGCCATAGGGGATATTATTTTCCACTAAATTTACTCGTTCTTGGCAACACGCCAAGATGCCAACTTGGAAACGGTTTTATGTTAAAAGCTAAGCTTGGGACTAGATGGACGGATGACCTCGTGAGGGTAGCGAATCAATGGATGTAGTCTGCACAGGATCGCACTTTGTGGCGAGTCATGGGGGAGGCCTATGATCAGTCGACGTCTGCGGCTGATACATATAAGCTTGGGACGTTTGGGGGCTTACCGGGGTTCTGGAATTCATGGAGTCATCATGATAAAATAGTTTATCGAAGTCAAAGTCGGTCTAAAAATTTAAGTTTATTTTAAAGGTTAAGTATATTGTAAAATCGTTGTCTTTTGTATATACATAACTAACGACCCGCCCCGGCTTCTCGCGGGTGCAATGCTGATAAATTATGTAAGTATTATACATAATATTTATTACTTTACAATATATTTATTTATTATGTCTTAGTATTTATGTAAGTATACCTGTATATTTTTATTTATGTATGTTTATTACTTTTGTCTTTTATGGAAGTCGTTCATTTAGTCCTATTATTATTATGCACCACCTACTAATTTCAAACATTTTTTTCAACTACTCCGCTACCTATAGGTTGTCTGGAAGAGATCGCTATTTAGCGATAAGACCGCCTGTTGTTTGCCTCTGCCTGTTATTTTAATGTATTTCATGTTGTGTTGTATATTCCTTGATGTTGGAGGTGTGCAATAAAGAGTATTTGTATTTGTATTTGTAATATAAACCCTTCCTCTTGGATCACTCTATCTATTGAAAAAAACGCATCAAAATCAGTTGCGTAGTTTGAAAATTAGGATAAAATAAAATAAAAGAAAGATAGGATAGGATAGCATACATAGGGACAGACAGATAGACAACAGGAAGCGACTTTGTTTTATGCTATGTAGTTACTTGTGATAGACGTGTAGAATTTTTTTTGAAGACATCAATCGATTATTTTTTTTATTGTGATCAAATGTCTATATGGGACTGACTACACTTAGACTGCTCTAAAACTCAGAAATGACCGTCAAAATTCAACATGCTAGGGAGCGATAAAAACGCTCCAAACAAATGATCACCTACATGTGACGACATTTGTGATTGAGATACTATTTATCCGACTATGAAGAAGCAAAAAAGAGGGTAATGATTTTTATTCCAAGCGGACGAAGCTCGTGAGCACGTTCTAGTTAATTTATATTTTAAAACACTGGGGTATTTTTCTGTACAGTCTCCAGCAAAAAGAATAAAACTATGGAATGAAACGGGCAAGCGTTGGGAACGAAATGGTTGAATTTTCAGCACAACTGAAAATTACTATGCGGTGCTCGATCCGCGTAGTTTCAGAAACATATGAGTTTTCTGCAAATATAGTAAGGCGCGTACACAATTGCGAATAGACCCAATTTTGGATTAAAAAATTGGCTGTCTGTAAAGTACGGACTATAATTTTACGTGGTAACGTATGGTATGAGTGGAAGAGAGATAGATGCGCCACAAGCCGAACGCTTAGGCCGATCGTGCCTCTCTATCGCTTGTTCCGCGCTCTCGCTTGCACGCTCGGCTCAGGCGGAATGTGACAATGAGTCATGCTTTTTCGTGCGTGCAGCCGGCGTTCATCGATAAGATCGATTTAGACGTTCACGTCAAAACCACTGTCCCAATTGCGTGCGCGGCAGCGAAATACTACTGTTGAACCATTGATGCAAGGATCAAAGCTTAAAAAGCTCAGTCTCGCGCTGTGCGGCATTGAGTACGTACGCTACCAACACGCGCTCGCTGTCCGTTCGGGTTAAGATAAGAGAGGGCAATGACCTCCGACGTATTGAAGTGCAGTAGTTGCAATGTTGTTATTAACGAGTTACTGGCTTTTATCCAGAATAAAGTTGAAGTTATGAAGGATGACAGTATTGTGAACCTATGTGCAACCTCTTTTTCTGAAGATGACATTTCAAGAGCGAAGAATCTACTGTTTGACTCAATTAAAACAGCTGATCGAAATATTGGGCGTAGAAAACAAAAAGCAAGTAGAAACCTACAGGATATGGTTAGTTTAATGAGACGCATTCATCCCGATGAGATTCCCATCTTTGTAGCTCGGGACCTGCAGAAACTCCCGCCAGTTACCTTTGACCATCTCGACTGCACCAGACTGTTAAAGGATCTGCTTGTTCTGCAGCAGGAGGTTGTCAGTATTAAGGAAGAATACGCGACAAAGGGTGAGTGTGACTCGTTGAGAAGAGATTTCTTGAATCTAAGGGAAGCTTCGTTAGTCAACAATTTTGAGTGCGGTACGCAATTTGTTAATAAAAATAGAGGTCAAAATTACGCTAATCAGCTGAGCTTTGTTATGAATACCCAAGACAGTGGTCCGTATGGAATCTTAGATCTGTCCCACAAAGAAACAGCTGAGGATGAGTCACAAAAAACGAAATCGTTAAAATTGAACGTAGCGGGGCAACAATGTAATCGGCTTTCTCCTTCACCCAAAGAGGACGCGCCTATCGCTCTTTCAAGTATAAGGTCGGATCGAATACCGAACAGCTCCGAGCATAATAATTGCGCACGAGTGCATACGATTGACAGATTCGAACTCGATACTGAGTCATCGAAAGTTATAGTCATGTCGTCGAATGATCGACTTTGGAAGCAGGGCGCGGCTGAGTGTGAGAGGGACGACCAACAGGCGAAACGTGGAGGTGCATCGACCAGTAATGGAGAGTGCGATAGATTCGAGTTCGCTGCCGCGGCTTTGAATGGTGTTGCTGTCTCGCTTGATCAACGATGCGGGAGGTCGAGCGTAGCTGAGTGCGAGGGCGATGGTCGGCATGCGAAACGTGGGAGTGCGCCGGATGCTAATAAGGACGATGTTAGATTCGGGATCGGCGCCGTGGCATTGAATGTCGTTACTACGTCGCCTAATACTCGACGTAAGGAGCCTGAGTGCGAAAGGGAAGGCCAATATGTGAAATATCAGAGTGTGCAGAGTGTTAATACGGCCTCGTGTGTTGTGAACGCGCAGATGCCGCTATCGTCATTAGGAACCAAATCAGTGTCAACTGATAACGATAACGTGCGAACAGAGGAATGTAAACACACATATGTAGGAGTAATAAAATCAAAAGGTGAATGGAAGTCATCGGAGCCGGATGAGGAGTGGAAGGAAGTACAAAGACAACGGTTAAGGAACCGATTTTTTGGTCGTACAGGCAATGCAACTACGAACCCACGGGTCAAGTTTAAAGCGGCGGATTTAAAGGTTCCGCTATACTTAGATAACGTAGATAAAAATGCATCAATGGCTGATATCTCCCAATATATCTTTGATAATACCCAAATACGAATTGATTTGGAAAAAATTGTTCCGAAAAGGGTTAAATTGTACGATGCGTATAAAGTGTTGGTTCCGAGACATAAACTGGCCGTTTTCATGAATAGAAATTTATGGCCTGATGGAATTATTTTTCGTAGATTTGTGGATTTTGATGTTAAAAAGAGGGTCGTGAGTTAAAATATATTATTTATGAGTATGGCTGGTCAATTAGAATCGGATATTACACTCATTACTTTTAACTGTAAATCGGTATCGAGGTCGGTGGAGGGGATCAGAGCATTGTGTAAGATTGCAGACGTAATAGCCTTACAGGAAACTTGGCTTCTGGATCAGGATGTGGACTTTGTGGGAAGCATTGATGTAAATTTTGACTATACCAGCAAGTCTGCAGTAGATACTTCGCAGGGGATAGTACGGGGACGTCCGTATGGAGGCGTGGCGTTAATGTGGAGGAAAGGAGTGTTTTCGTCGGTAAAAGTGATTAAGTGTAATAGTGTGCGTGTATCGGCAGTGATAGGTAGCGTAGGTGACCGCTCGCTGTTACTATTTTCCGTCTATATGCCAACGGATGAATCATCTAACTTACCTGATTTCACGGAGTGTATGAGTGAAGTAAATGCTATTATTGAGTCACAGAATGCGGACTGCGTTTTCGTACTTGGGGACTTTAACGCCCACCCGGGGCAGCCGTTTTTCAAAGAGATGTGTGACTTTTGTGAGGAACTGAAGTGGCTGTGTGCTGATCTGGAGTGGCTGGGCAGTGATTCGGGGACTTATACATACGTGAGTGAAGCTCATGGATGTACACGGTGGCTGGATCATTGCTTAGTCACCGAAGCAGCATGGCTGACTATTACTGATATAAGGGTGAAATATGATATGTATTGGTCAGATCATCTTCCAGTTATTATTAAAAGTAACATTAGATTAGTTAATCCAAGTGTAATAAATAGTAAATTAAATTCTAATGATAATGGTATTGTGTGGGGGGAGAGAGATAAGGAACAAATAATTTTGTATAATAGTATATGTAATGATAAATTGAGAGAAATTAATTTTCCTATAGAATTTCGGACATGCTGTGATCACTTTTGTAATGACGTTTCCCATAAAGTTATTTTAGATAAGTTATATTATGACATTGTTACTTCGTTACAAACTGCCTCGAAAATTAGCTGTAAGACTAAAAAGTGTAAGCGTAGGCAGGTGGTCGGATGGAATAAGCACGTTAAGGAGGCACACGCTCAGGCTAGGCTTTGTTTTCAGCAGTGGCACCTGCATGGGAAACCAGTGTCGGGACCGTTTTATGTTAATATGTGCACGTCTCGAAAGATTTTTAAAGACAAGTTGAGATGGTGCCAGGATAATCAGGTGCAGATTAAAATGGATATCTTAGCTGAGCATCATAACACTAAAGACTTTGGCAAGTTTTGGAAGAACACAAATAAAATGAATCCCAAACCTGGAGTCCCTGCTACTGTGGATGGCTTATCTGAGCCTGTTCAGATTGCCAATATGTTTATGGCCCATTTTAAGGTTGATAGTCAACTCAAGGAGCGGTCGCTCCAGGTGTTTTCTGCTGAGGGCAAATCAGGTGAAAGTTGTATGAGTTTCACTTTCAGAGAGGTCGACCAGGTTATCAGATCGATGACTAGAGGGAAGTCACCAGGACATGATGGCCTCAGCATAGAGCACCTGGTGCACGCTGGTGCTCACTTGCCTCGTGTACTGAAAATGTTTTTTAACTGCTGCATTAGTCATTGTTACCTTCCAGAAGACCTCATGAAAACAATCGTAGTACCTATTTCTAAAAACAAGACTGGGGATGCCTCCGACAAGTCCAACTACAGGCCAATATCCTTAGCAACAGTTGCGGCGAAGGTTCTTGACGGTTTGCTCGATAGCTTGTTGGCGAAACATGTGAAAACGCAAGACGCTCAGTTTGGCTTTAAGCCCGGTTTGTCAACTGAAAGCGAAATTCTCTGTGTCAAGCATACCGTTAAGTACTACGTCGAAGGAAAAACACCGGTATTTGCTTGTTTTTTGGATTTGTCGAAGGCGTTCGATACGGTGTCATATGACATATTGTGGAGTAAGCTGGAAAGGTGCACGAGCACACCAAGGGAGGTTATCAGGCTGTTTCAGTATTGGTATGGTAATCAAACCAACCAAGTAAGATGGGCGGGTGAGCACTCTGAAATGTATAGGTTGGATTGCGGAGTGAGGCAAGACACGACATCGCATCGTGGCACGATGTCGCGTCGTACCACGATACGATGTCGTATCTTGTAATTGTATTTTGGCCCTAAGGATAAATACAGCACTGTTCTAGTATCTTGTTCAAGAATGAGAAAACTTAGAGATTGAGTGAATTCCGAAACAAAATATAGATTAACTTCTTTTGTGTTTGAATTACAATTTACTGGCTTAGAAACAAAGTTTCGGGAAATAGAAGACAATAGGATAATCATAATGAAAGGCAGCTTATATTTGATATTGAATTCTCGTTTGACCTAAGAATAACGTTGTTATAAATTACTAAAATCCATACCTATACTAATATTGTAAACGCGAAAGTGTGTCTGTTTGTCTGTTACCTCTTCACGCTTAATATTTGTTGTTACAGTGGCATCAGAAATACATCATCTGTGAAAATTTCAACTGTCCAGATACGCTACGGTTCATGAGATACAGCCAGATGACAGACGGACAGACAGACAGCGGAGTCAGTAATATGGTCCCATTTTTTATCCTTCGAGTACGGAACCCTAAAAATCCTCCTCTTTTTCGAAATCGGTTGAAAATAACTGCTTTTATTTCATCTCTTGTCAACTGTTACATCAGTTACAATAAAGCATCAACAGGCTCGGCAACAGATGAAAATAAAGCGGCGAAAAGTCACTTTGAACTCGCTGTGTAACAAGAGTGCTCGTGACAGAACTGTACAATAAGGGGTGAATTTAACAATTTTCATTATTTGCGCCTATCTCCTTTTTGTCGCCAACATTTTGTAGAATGCTTCATTTATTACCCAACAGGGTATTTTTCAGGTCACGCCATATTGCGGGTTTTTAGTGGTACTCTAGCACATTACTGTAGACGCCGGGAAAGAATGGCTTGCCCGGTGAGTAGGTATAGAGGGTCGACCATAAGAAGGCCGGATAGTGATACGAAGTCGGCAAGCCCTTTTCACGGCTAAGGCTATACGTGCTTTTCTCAAGCAGATACAATTAGGTATAGACGATCGACCTTGAGAAGGCCGGATATTGATACGAAGTCGGCAAGCCCTTTTTACGGCTAAGGCATAGATATATATAGTGCTTTTCTCAAGCATATGCAATGAAGTAAAAAAATACACGGCTCAAAAAAAAAATCAGCTGTTTAGCCTGTACATGAACACAGACGCCATGTTTAAAAAAAATACTTCCCGGCTTAAGCCTTGTTTTTTGTATGAAGTTCCTTTACAGTTCTCTCGAGTTGTTCCGCCTGAAACGTGATACTTCGAAGCCTGTTGTAACGCACGTCATAACGATATTTCATTGCATGTTTGAGAAAATTTATTTTACTGACAACGACAAATTTTTGGTAAGTCATTGATGTAAACAAAGAGAAAACAGGATTAAATATTCCGAATTTCAAGTAATTTTTGCCAAAACTATTCACAGTGATGTAAGTCAAGTTTTTTTTCAATAGGATTCAGTATTTGCTTCGCAAGAAGAACGAAGGATTGAGCAGCATACCGGTAAACAATGTTTTGAATTTGGTTGATGACAAATCCTTGACAAATCGCTACTGATGGTTATCACTGCAAATATAAGACAAAAATGCATGGCCTGAACCAGAAACCGAGTAACTGACTCCTTAGATTGTACCTGACTAGTTTAAGGGACACAGTTCTAATAAGAAAGCATATCAAACGTACATAAATTGTGTTAAACCGTCACACTTTCTTGTAGTTTCTATATTTTATTCCTACACTAGTCCTCATTTATATCTTAGAATACACTTTTAATATGTTTTCTTCGATTACATTACATTACATATAGTTAAGTTCATATTCCTGTAATAGTTAAGTACTTATCATTTATGAAAAAATGACTGACTGTTGAGTTTCTTTCGGCGTTTCTTCTCAACAGTGGTCTCCTCTTGTGAAATGCCGGTAGACTCAGACATGTAAAAGTGCCCTTGTGGCCTACTTGCAGAATAAAGTTCAATATTTCATTATAGAGCGTGTATATTTGATATTACCGCAAACTTTACGGGGTCTTAGTATAGGCATTTATAAATATATTGCATCGTAAATTACTAAAAAAATAGGTCATTTTTTGCCATATAAATTAATCCAGCACGCAATGTATTTGTTTGTTGTTGTTTGTTGACACTTAACATCATGATGTGACAACTGTCACCAGTAATAACTACGGCATACATTGCTGCTCAGAAAATTTTCGAATATTAATTACGCTATAGCAGTTGACGCTAAATCAATAATTGTTCTACATATCAGATTACACTTACAGCACTAAAATCTCTGTCTGGCTTCAATTTGCGGTTATATCAAATATACTCGCTGTATATGACGTATGCTAATTATTGCCTTAAGGAAGCTGTTCGTAGCGCCATTATCCCGACCGATACTTGTTAGGATTTTGACACGTTTTTTTTTCAAGCTTAATTCTGTATTAGCTTCACTTGTAAATAAGTTTATTAGGTACAATGAAATCAAATCATGGGAGTAAATTTCAACCTATTTTACATACAAAACCTATTTTACAAAAATACATAAACAGAAATAAAATAAACAGCGGAAATTTACTTCGAAGTCACTCGTGACTCGAGTGCTTATGACAGGCCTGCTATAGAGGGTGACTTTAGAACGGTGTACATTTGTTAAAAAGCATTTTGCAGTTGAAAACTGCGAAGCTTACCAGCAGGCGGCTTAGGATATTCTCTCTTCACAAAACAAAAAACTAATAATCAATCATAAGCAAAGCAAACACTAATTGACAACATTTAAAATTTTCAACCTATTTTTGCTAAATGTTTACAATGAAGCGAAAAATGGAAAAATTTAATGGTTCAGACAGGATTCGAACCTGCGTTTCCAACGGCTTTCCGGGCCAACACTCGATGTCAGAACTCAAACGGCATTCTCGAATTAGGTTCCAGTACTTTCCAAGATATTCAGCCTTAAGGCCGTTCCCTGAGCCAGAAATGCAAAAATACCCCAAAAATTATCCTATTTTTCTACGAAACGTTGATATTAGTAAACGAGGGAAAAATATATATCATTCTTGATTATATTATCTTTAATAACACAGCATTCGATACACGATTCATAACACTTCGCTCGATACAATTAATTCCCAAAGTAACCTCCAATTCGAATGTTTACTCCAACTTTACTTGTTTTTTCACTACGTGACACTATGAAACAAAAAAGGAGAAAAATCAATCATAACTAAAATAGTAATTTGACAGCTTCCGAATTTCAATAATTTGAGGCAATATTTTTAAAATAAATAATCATCGACAAATTCTATCGTAAAAAGATATCGCCTTACGGCCCGCAAGCTCTATCTCCGTCACTCTTTTGAAATGTGACTGTTATGTGACAGGGACGGGTGGCCTGAGGAGGGGCTCGGGGCTCTGGCTCAGGGAACGGCCTTAATTAGAATAGGTGACAAGATCTCAGCCAATATTGAAGTTCCAAATGTTGTAGTTATATTATGTTCAGTTTGTAGTAATGTTTAGTTTTAGTAGCATTTTCTATATCACTCATTGAATTAGGGTTTCATGATGACCAGCTTTCTTGTCTGTTGTCACTGTATATGCCATACGAGTAAACAAAAAGTTACCAATAAAATACTGTTCTAACACTTCTAAACTAATAACCTCCTGCATTTTTTTTATTCTATGCCGTGACTATGCCTCATCCCCAACAAACCTTCCCAGCCAGTTGCATTTTATAATCCAGTTTTAGCCTTTTGCGGCGTACTTGTTGACTTTGGCATACCGCCATCCCCTGATGCCAACTTCTACCCAACCGCTTCCTAGTCTAATTTGGTAAAGGCAGGTTATGGCCAGGAAATTTGGATAGACATTTACCTAAAGTTTGGCAGTGTTTTTATAAAAAAAAACCCAGATGAAAAGACAGGGGTGTTATAAGTTTAACATATGTATCAGTGTGTCTATCTGTGGCATCGTAGCATCCAAACGAATCGAAATTATTGTTTCTTAGACCAAAAAATAGACAGATAGCTCTCTCTCTGCCGTGCCTCTCGCTCTCTATAGAGAGAGAGAGTTACTAAAATAGTGACAAAATCATCAGATCGTATCCTCGTGACAATTCGGAAACTACCTCCAGCCCGTCTTTTATTAATCCACATTAACATCTCAGTGGGACTTACCTGAAACAAGAAAAAAACAACATTAATTAAAAAATATATAAAGCATGTCCAACAACATAATAAGTTACAGCTAGAATCTTTCAGTTTGGAAAAAGACCATTGATAACCTATCCGACATCTCCACATTATATGTTTTTATTTTAAAGATGTCCGCTATATGCTCGTTACGATATTTTTTTTTATCGTAAACATGTAAGTTTCCTACCTATTGTGCCCTTTCTCTCGTATATATCGATACCTTAGTTTCATCATCACCATAGGCCGTTTCGTGTGTTACAGACGATGTTATGCAATGCTGTGGAGACACCTTTTTTGGTGACTGTGTAGTCCGATGCGAGACCGGCATGATCGCCCGCACTTCTGACATAAATGGCTTATGTCAGTCGTTCATCTGGTGCTGATTTGGTGGCTACGCATCCTTTTCCCGGCTAAAGTCTCAAACCAGGCTTCATCACATGGTTTGCGACCATCAAAAATGCGTTTACGCCACCCATCTCGGTCTTCAGCAAATGTTTCCCAAGCCTTGTAGTCGATTTTAAAAACAGCCATATCACGATATTGTGATATGTGATACCTTAGTTTATACTCGTACTAATTAAAAAAAATTTGCCAATGAAATTGACAAGGTGTCCTAATTGCAACTTTCTCCGAAAAGTTAGTACGATTGTGCTCAAAGGTATGAAATGTACGGTCAACATCAAAAGTAGTTGACTATTTACTATTAGTTTATGTCAAATAGCATAAAATTAACATCTACTTTTGATGTTGACTGTCAATCAAAGGTTGTTCAGTCTTTTCCAGACTATACAAAACAGTGGCATGTAGGAAAAACAACGGTTTTCATGGCTATGCGAGCCAATACGAGAACGACACACGCGACCACAGGCTTGGCAGATGTAAGACTGGCCTGCGCGTGAGCAAGGGCCGAGCTGATGTCTTTAGGCACCCTTGGTTGCGAGAGTCCTAAACCATGGCACATTTATTAATTGATTTAAACTTTATTGCACAGATCAAACTAGTTCAAATGGCGGACTTAATGCCACTAGGCATTCTCTACCAGTCAACCATAGGGCTAAACAGAAACATAGAGTTGGTGCACGGTCTACGAGTATAACGTTCGGAGACAATTTTAATAAACAAATTTAAATAAAATATACTTAAACTTACACAAATACATAAATTATTATAATTATACTACATACATATTAGATTAAAAGATAAGTCGCGCACATACAGAAAATCTTTCACAGTTCACTCCGTGAAGTTGTGGAACTCGTTACCGGTGTCAGTGTGGCAATCACAATCCGTGGCATCATTTAAGGAAAATTTGAAAAAGTTATGGCTTTTCAATCCTTGATCTCGTCTATTAATATTATAGTTCAATGCTAATAAGACTCAATATTTATTATTATTATATTATTTATATTTATTAGTTTATGTTTAATACTATATATACGTTTGTAATTATATGTATATTTATTTATCTTAAGGTTATATTTACATTTAGTATATTTGCACGTTTTAGTTTGTTCGTTTGTCTATCACTTCAATGTCTAGTTTTCTGTCTCATTTGCTCAAAGGTTAACTGGAAGAAATCCCTTACAGGGATAAGTTCGCCCTTGTACACATGTATTGTTTTTGAGTTTTTGTCAATGTTGTTTTATGTGCAATAAAGTGTTTACATACATACATACATACATAGATGCATGTACCCAGTGATAACATCATACCAATAATTCATCTTGAAACAATAACTTTAGATAGAAAGATGCTTGCGTAGCATGCGTAAGGAGTGGAAGATCATTCCAGAGTCGTGTTGCCCGGACGAAAGAATTTGACAAAAACCGCGATGGATCCACATCTAAGATCCTACGCCCATCCAACACCAGTTTCCGTCATTTGTCCCCTTTAGTGACTGTACCACACACGATACACAAAATGTTGCTTGGAAGATTTGGCAGCAATAATTCCGTAACAGGCTTACTTGTTGACTCTGGCATTTTGCCATTGAAACTGTTATAAGGATTAATGCGCATTATTAATGTTGGGTCCCATCGTTCATGAGAGACTGTAATATGATTCGCTAATTCATAGATCACGTTCCATTTGTTTATTTTACTGTGGATGGGTAAAATGGTGCATAGAAATGAAATGAAAAAAAAAAAACTATTCAGTAAGTAGGCCACAAGAGCAATTTAAGTCAGATTGTGAATCTACCAGCATTTCTCAAGAGGAGATCGCTGTTCAGAAGAAAGCCAAAAGAAACTCAACAGTAAGTCATGTTTTCGTAAATAATACTTAAAACAATCAATTACATTTATGTTATAACTAATTACATTGGTACACGTAACGGAGTCATCATCATTAGCCTTTTACAGCTGTGGAACGAATTGCCACTGTCCCTTAGGAAGTCTCCATCTGTAGCATCACTCAAAACGAATCTTAAGAAGTTATGGCTTTCCAATGACTTGTGAATTGGATCTACAATGTATTTATATTTATGTGTATATTTATATTACATTATATATATGTATGTATGTATGTATATATGTATGTATGTATTAATAGTTTATATGTGTAATTATTAGTAGCCTTATTATTTTTAATACCTTTTTGTACACGGTGTTAGTTTGTCTATCTTCTTCTCGTACTCACTCAACTGCTCAAAGGTTAACTGGAAGAGATCCCTTATAGGGATAAGTTCGCCTTTGTACCTATATGTTAATTGTAATAGATGTATTTTTTTACTGTTTTTGTGTACAATAAAGCGTTTACTTACTTACTTACTTACATCTATAACAGATGAGTTAAGCAGCGTCTAATAAACTGCGGCACTTTCGAAGATGGCTGGATAGCCCGATACGAGAGCGACAGCCGCGGCCGCATAATTAACAAATAAATGTTGCGCCTATCGATGAATAGGGGAAAAGCAAAGACGCCTGCGTTGGCTTGGGCACGTGCAAAGGATGGAACCATCTCGTTTGCCACGTATAGCTCTCTATTACACATACACATTGTGTATCAAGGGCGGTAAAGCAGAAATTACCAACGAGAACCTATAAGCAAAATCGTGTACAATGTACCATCTTGTATAACCAACAGTTGGCGTTGTGTACGATCTCATTAAAGAAAACAGTACTATTGTGTGGTTTTGTACCTACCTCATTATCGTCCGTCATGTAAGAGAAGCGTGTTTCAAAGATAAGGTGTCATTTCGGTGGATTATCAACTCTAAGGCCAAGAATTAAAATTGCTTTAAATAGTAATTGTGAGGCCTTACACCTCATCTTGTTAACTAAAATAGAACAAGTACGTACAAATATACTTACTGTGAAACTTATGTATCCTTATTTTCGCAATCAATCAAATAACCACATAAGTTTATTAATTAATAAAGCTTCGTTCACACTACCAACTTACGTACACGTAACTTACTTCGTTAACAAAAGAACACCGTCACTTCGCTTTATGAAGAGCTAAATATTAATGCTCACGACACAACTTGGAGCAACGCCAAGTAATTCAAGTAAGGGCCTTGCCACACTAGGAGCCTAAGCCTAAGATATCACAGAATAGGCTAGTAGACCCAGTTTTGAAATATATTTGAAATGGTTAAGACACGTCTCGGACACGCAGCGAAAACGTCGCGGTGATATGTATGACGTCACGGAACTGTCCATTGTAACCTGATCCCTGCGCCAGTAATAAACGTACTCTCGTCTAGCGCACTTGTTTCATTGCTACGTACCTCCGCACATACCTCGCGGACACGCAGCAAAAACATCGCGGATACGCAGCGAAAACGTCGTGGACGCGAAACGAAAACGACGCGGATGCACGACTTTAGAGTACCTACTTATATCTATTCTGGGAAACTAAGTATAGTTTTTGTTTTAATGCCACATGTATGCCGTACGATTAAATAAATAAATGGGCCATTTTTTTCTAAAGCTGTACACTTCAATTTTTTTTTAATCTTCGATATTTTGGGTACTTTCTACTCAGAATCACGAGCTCTTTCGATCTAATTAAGAGAAAAAAACTGTCCCCAAATATTCATACATGTTTTGTTTTTCCATTCCGTTACCGCTGCACTGTAGTAGGTTATATGAAAATGGTAACAGAATGGAACGAAAAAACTTGGGACAGTTTTTTTCTCCTAATTAGATAGAAAAGCTCGTGATTCTGAGTAGAAAATACCCAAAATATCGAAAACAAAAAGTGGGGGTACAACTTTACAAAAAATGGCCCAAATACAGTAAGTATCTTGGAAAAAATATGTAAACATCTAGAAGAATTCTAAAATTGTATTGAAAATCAGTATTTTTATAGAGATCATTATTTTAGGAAAATCTTAACAGTGCGATGCAACAGCGTAGCGCTATCCGTATAGCGCCATCAGTTGGTAAAAATGTATTTGTCCGCTCATCACGCCGATACGGCTGGCCGGGGGTGCCCTGCGCTTGGTCTAAAATTTTATGTTCTAAAATTGTTTGGCCGAAAATGTTTGGTATAATATTTAATGGTATACTTATTCTTTAGCATAAAGATTTTTTTGCACACATAGTTTTTGTCCTAAAACATGTTTGACCTAAAATTGTTTAGTATATTTTTTTTATGACTAAAAGGCTAAAAGTATAATATTGTTAGGTATTATTCTTTATTTTATTATTCTTTAGCCGTTAAAACCTCCTAAAAACCCATATGCTGAAGCGAGCAAGCGAAAGTATAAGCATATGTCGCTCCCAGAACAATAGGTTAGGTTAGAACTGCGTTTCCGACAAAAATAAGGCGCTCCCAGAACAGTAGGTTAGGTTAGAACTGCGTTTCCGACAAACATAAGTCGCTCCCGGAATACAAGGTTAGGTTAGGTTAGAACTGCGTCCCCAACAAAAATAAGGCGCTCCCTGAACAGTAGGTTAGGTTAGGTTAGAACTGCGTCCCTGACAAAAATAAGTCGCTCCCAGACTAGTAGGTTAGGTTTGGTTAGAACTGCGTCCCTAACAAAAATAAAGCGCTCCCAGAACAGTAGGTTAGGTTAGGTTAGGTTAGAACTGCGTCCCTGACAAAAATACGGCGCTCCCAGAACATTAGGTTAGGTTAGGTTAGAACTGTGTCCCTAACAAAAATAAGGCGCTCCCAGAACAGTAGGTTAGGTTAGGTTAAAACTGCGTCCCCAACAAAATCTAAGTAATATTAATTTAATAAAAGCGGCAGTTTGGATGCGATTATTAGTGACACCAATTTTATGCCTAAAATACACTCGACCAAACAATGTTATTCCAAACAAATTCTAGACTAAACAATTTTCGGCCAAAAAAATATATGCAAAACAATTTCGGCCAAAAAATTTTCGACGTAAAAAACAATCGACCAAAGATTATTAGGCCAAAAAAATTGTGCCGAAAAAAATATCGGCCAAAAAATTTTAGATAAACAGATATAGACCCGGCTGGCCGGATTTTAACCAATTTTGGTACAGGGATAGCTGGACGTCAAGAAATGGTTATAGCACACCACTTGCCCAACTGATTGATTTGGAGGATGACTTTACTAGTCTACGATGTTTCCAAGCTAAAATAAAACATTTGTTCTTAGATAATTTTTGTAGTGAAATTTAATAGTATCAGTGTTGTCTATGCATTTGTAAACGAATGTAAACCTTATTACAACGTGTTAGAACTTCATGGTGTACAGTTAAGTGTGCTGCTCAGCTGTTAGTAGTATATTTAAGAGTAAGTAGTTTAGGTAATTAGTGGTTAGTGAGTTACGCAGTGTAACAGGAAAACAAAGTAGAGTGTACATATTCGCCAACAAACTGTTATGCAGTTTGGCGAAATTTAAATTTAATAAAACGCTGTGTATACTTTTTATTAATAATAAAGGGAAAAAAAAAACTACGTGCTGCATACCGCTCTAATAATAGTAGTTTATATGACTGTACATAATGAAGGGTATCAAACACGAGTGTGGGTTTATGAAACGAGCTGAAGGCAAGTTTCATAATAACATCACGCGAGTGTTTTAATGCCTAATTATGTACAGTTACATACACTACTTTATCTACCCTCATATCATAGTCAAACTGAAAGTTTTTAGAAAATCAAAAACTGAACAAACTAGCAAGTTGTTAGTGTTATTATATCTTTTGGGAATAGTTTCCCTTCACATCAATGCATCGCTGTATCCGATGGAACCACTGACAAAAGCGCTTTGCCCACTCGTCCCTAGGGCTCTCTTCGACTACCCTTTGACATGCAGCCACTGCTTCCTCGGCGTCCATAAAACGTTTTCCTAGAAGTTTTTATTTTATTTTCGGAAATAAATAAAAATCGCAAGGTGCGAGGTCGGGGCTATACGGTGGGTAACCCAGTAATTCCACGTCTGACGTCGCCAAATAGTCGATTGTTTGCTTGGTGGTGTGTGACGAGGCGTTGTCGTGGTAAAGGAGGACTCTACTGCGAGGTCGCTTCTCCCGAACTTTTTCCAAGACATGTGGTAAACAATTGTTAGTGTTCCCGTCTGCAGTAACTGTGTTTTGATCCTCTATAATAATTGTTGCGATATGACCTGTCATTCCGAAGAACGACGCCACCATCTTTTTTCCCACGCTTCGACCTCTCTTCACTTTAGCTGGCAACTCCTCTGAAGGAAATACCCTCTGAGCAGACTGCCTTTTAGTTTCAGGTTCATAACAGTAAATCCAGCTTTCGTCACCCGTAAGCATGTTGAAAACAGCATTTGAGTCATCTCCGTTAAATCTTTGAACCATTTCACGGCACCAATCAACACAAGAGAGTGTTTGGGACTCTGTCAAATTATGAGGTATCCACCGGGCACAAAGAATCCTGACTGCTAAATGTGCATGGAGGATTTTGTGCACTTGACTCATACCAATGCCTAAGCTCATCTGAATCCGCTGATAGGACATTCTTTTGTCAGTCTCTATCGCACGCCGTACAATACTGATATTGTCTTCAGTCGTCGCAGTCGAAGGACGGCCCTCACGCAGATCATCGGTGAAATTAGTGCGACCACGGTTAAACTCATTAAACCAGTTATAAACAGTGGCACGAAATGGGGCTTTATCATGAAAGGCCAATCGAAGTCTATCATAACTTTCTTGTTGACTTTAATGACATCGAAAGTAATAAAAAATCACTGCACGAAAATTTTCTCGCCAAAAATTCATGCCGACGTGAAAGAGACAATTTTCAATACACCGCCAAATCGTAAAACAAATGACAAACGAATTAAATACATACACCATAATATTCGCAGAGGGATGCATTTTCAAAATCTAAACTTATTTTTTTATTATATCGTTTACAAGTGGCCTGTTCTAAAAACTTTCAGTGTCACCCTCGTAAAGCCTCCATGATTCATTCAGGAGCCGCACATTATGACAAATTTTACCCGGTAATGGCGGCAATGAAGTTTTCTGGCAGCTGTCATAGTTTTTTTTTAATTCAGAGACAAACTAGAGTCGGCCCCAACTAACAAATCGTTCGATATCTTACTTACGGGCGACATTTGTCAAATTTGATTGCAAATTGACAATTCATTTCGAACTAAACGTCATCTCGACTAGTATTAGAATAGAGGTCTAATCAAATTTCTTTGTTTTTCAGAGATGTTCGAAATTTGAATGAATAATACTATCGAAATCGATGTTATTATTTAGCAATAATAACATTGTTACAGATAAGAAATTTGTTCTAACAAAACAGTCTATTTTTATGGTGGTCATAATGTGCGTTTCTTGAACACATCATGGAGGGTTTATGATATTTGGGTAGATAAACAGTTTAAGACACGCTTACGTCAGTCGGAAGCATCATCAAATCTCTACTACCAATTACGTCGTATTTTAGAAAAAAACAACCAATAAAATACGGTTCTCAGGCAGTTTTCATGAATATCAAAATGGATAACCTTCTAAATATAGCATATTCATTATAACTAAAAAAGAGTTTCTTTTTTGTGAGCTTAAGAAGTAATTTGGATCGACGCCAAGTAATACTAGGACGGGCCATGAAATACACGACTAGCGTTTTTTCCGTGCAGGTAAGGCAACTCAACTCACCACAAGCACACCTCGGACAATGGCGATCAAATGTATGAAAGAAACGCGTTGCTACGCACACAGTCTAAGCTTGTGTAGGTGAACGCGTACCATGCTTGTGTGAGTGAGATAAGACATGCTAGGGTTGCCGCCATTTTGAACGCACGAGTCGGGAACACATCAACACAATGTGCAGCAATATGAGATGACCTTGTAATAGCGGCGTCGAATTAATTTTGTGTGCTTATAATTAAACTAATGTTAAACTACTATTTCTAATTCCGCCCGCGTTAAAATTCGATAACCTCAATGACTAAAAACTCATTGCGCGAATTAGGAATAAATAAGAATCATATTACGCTGTAAGGTGGGTATCTAAGCTCGATTTATACAAATAGTTTCCTATTTTGAATCAGTATAAACGAAGTAATTAAATTTTTGTAAGGAAATTCAGGCCACCAAAATATTACGAAAGTTGAAAACATGATTTTTTGTTCATATATATACCTATTGTGTTGTTTTCAGTGTGATCTGATAGGCTTAGATCGAAAACGGATAGGGCGAAAAAAATACTAAAAATGAGTACCTATTGTAAGTTGGTTTTCTACTAAAACATAAAACACTGAAAATAACTGGGTATGTATTTGCCTTGATTCATCCAGTGGGAATCTGTAGAACTTTCTTTTATTTTGACGTGACAACGTCTTATAAATTGGTTTGCCGGGTGACACTTCAAGAAACTGCGTTACGCTCCGCTCACGTTATGCGCTCACAATGAGAGCGAGTGAGAGGGAGAGAGTGAGAGAGATAGGCATACACACCGGTTCATGTCTTGCGCTTCTATTTCGCTTAGGCGCCTGCATACAAGTTTACACGTTGCCAGTTAATTGTAAAACGATTGTGTAGTGATAATGTGAAGGTAGTTTCGTCCATCGCAACAATTCAAACAGCAAAGGTAAATAATTTCACATTAAAATTATTTTACCACTCAAAGTCGTTGTCACGTAAAACTTTCGCCCGTATACCGACTTTACAGGCAACCAATTTTTTTGTTGTTTATAGAGCTTAAACAACCGTACACAGCACAACACACGCCCATTATAAAAGTATTTGTTTAATATTTGAATATTATACGTGGCCTCCGCTCCGCTCTGCGCACCGCGTCGTCGCGTCCTTGCCAGCCGGTAACTGCGAGGTAACCGAGCGCGGGTGGGCGGCACTTTCGGTGGGAGGCAGGGAGTTTCCATACTGTACGTTAGTACTCTTTATTATACTGTGCCACAAGCGACGCTAATAAATTAAAATATCGATAGTCGTCTAGTACCCATAGTACAAGCATTGCTTAGTTTAGGATTCGGTTAAGATTTGTGTAAGATTATCCTTTAATATTTATATTTATTAAGACTAAGAGTCACGCAACGTGTAATGGAAAGGGCTGTGCTCGGAGTTCTTTGCGCAATTTAATCAGAAATGAGAATATCCGCAGAAGAACCAGGTATCCGATATAGCTCACTGGATTGCGCGGTTGAAGTGGGTAAGGGCAGGCCATGTAGCCTGGAGAAAAGACGGCCGTTGGGGCAGCAAAGTCCTAGAGTAGCGACCACGTATAGGAAATCGCAGCATGGGTCGGCTACATGGACGGATGACTTCGTGAGGGTAGCAGGGAATCAATGGATGCGGTCTGTACGGGATCGCACTTTATGGCGAGTCATGGGGGAGGCCTATGTTCAGCAGTGGACGTCTGTGGCTGATAGATAGATAGATAGACAGATACATTTATATTTTTATTTATTGAAAAACAGTTGGTAGACATTCTTAAAGGAGCGCATGTGTTGGTCGGTTGCGTTGTCACGCTTCACGACCAATTGCCTCGCATTACACAAACAACCAATACAATACAGTTTTCAGATGAATTCTACACACTAGCACGCACCAGGGGTGCGCGCATTTCACACAAGAACGGCGCGCATTGGTGAATCTATAGGCGGCCATTTTGTATTTTTGTGGCACCAACGCGTGGATCAATTTAAATTTATTCTCGGTACACCTTTCATACCCGACTACAGAGAAGTAAAACTGGGTTATGACTTGTTCAGAGGAAGTCTTCTTATACTTCACGATACTATTCTCTTTCACAACACGAAATAACTTGGAGACCAGCCAAGCAATATCGGAGCGGAGGCGGCCATGTTGAAAATTAATTGGGTATTTTTGACAGTTTGACAGGGTAGTTTAAGTTATTGATTAGTTCATTATAAAACGGCCTATTTCTACAGTAAACTTTTGAAGGTAAGATTAGGATTTTAGACGACATCTTCAAAATGAAATATAGAGCCCTGATTCTATATATATATGTTTCTGATAACTCGGAGAGAGTTCTGAAGGGGCGATGCATCTAGTATTTCGCCAATAGGCGTGTAGACAATTTTTTTTAAAGAGGTTAATCGATTCGATCTACACTAAGACTGCTCTAAAATTCAGAAATTACTGTCAAAGTTCAACATTCCTACGGAACGCTAGAAACGCTCAACCACTGAAAAATAGCCAGTGAATCCTACAGACATACCGTAAAACGGGGTTACTTTAGGAAAATATGGGCTACTTTGATAGATTTAAAATGGTTATAAAAACGCAAATATTCATAGTGCGATTGAGCAAATGAAGTAAAAGGTTAGGTCATTGTTGAAGGTATGTATTGCATTGTCACAGATAGTAAAAAAAAAAGAATATGGCGTAAAAACACTTTTCCAAAGTAGCCCCTGCATTTGAAAGTAACCCCGTTTTACCGTAACAGTAAGCCCAACTGCAACAACAGTTAGGCTTACTGAAATGTCAGTAGGATTGAAATGAAATGAAATGATGTGAAATGGAATGAAATGAAATGGTTTTTTTTAATGGAATGGAATGAAATGAAATGAAATGAAATCAAATGAAATGAAATTAAATGGAATGAAATTAAATAGAATTAAATAAAAAGAAATGATATTTATTTGCTGAATATGTAGAAGTTCATCACATTTCGAAAAGTGGGTACATATTCAGCCGGAAATTCGGCATGCATATTTTATATTAGATTCAATGGTTATTATGTCAGTTAGAATCCAATGGCTATTATGTCAGTTCAGTAGGTAGGATTCAATGGCTATTTTTTCAGTGTACAAATGGCCATTTAATCATGACGCCATTATACGTTATGGGTACCAATATTTGTAATGAGACAATAGGTAGTTTGCCAATTAGAATTTTCCTTATGCTTTGTGTGATCTTTGAATTGCGTATTTGAAAGGTCTGTGATAAGAGATTTTGACAAAAATGGGCCGGAATGGTTAGTGTAACCACGGCTGGCGTGGTGTATTTTCGGCTTCGTAACACTTCTTTCATAGAAAAATGCTTCAGTTCATAGAATTTTCATTTCATAGACAAATTATTCTTCGGAAGTCATACATTTTTCAGAAATCTACAAAATGTCAACCTATAGATGAGGTTAGGCTAGGTTTGTGTATAACATTCCAAAATATTTTATGGTTTCAGAAAAAAAACGCTTTCGATAAAATGAAAATTCGATGAAACGTTTCTGTAAAACAAGGGTAAATAAACCGGCGGACTTGCTGCCGTGTGTCTAGCTAGACACACAACAGCAAACAACAATGGGAAGACGAGCTGTTGGCGTGTTTGTGTGTGTATGTAAGTAACAACGCTTTCTTCACTTAATTTCATTCTCATAACCATGTCACTGTTTCTAAGCAATTCAATGCCGTATATATCATTAAAACTTGGGCTGTGAATGATAAAGCGCCCCCTGCCTGCTATACGGCCACATCTCAAAAAACCATTTTTTCGAGAAATCGCTTGTTAAAGTTTTGGCAGCGTAGTGCGTGGTAGTAAAACGGGGCTCACTCCAAGAGTTTTCGGTCAATTCATTTTAAATTTAGCTTTTTTTATTCTACATGATATAACGCTTCTCATGAATACGTCTTTTTTTATAAAACGTGTATATTTTCTAAGATACGAGGCCTTTAAGATAGGTACTTGGAGTTGTGGCCGTATTGCAGAAACATTTTGTTGAAATTTTGAGATGCGTCCAAAACTGAACAAGTATTATTTGAAAATGGTAACATATAAATTATTATGCAAACATTAGGTAAAATGATTAAAATACCTTTATTAATCAACTTTTGTTACGGTAACAACATCACTGTAAGCGATAATCTAGTGCATGCAGCTTTAATACCAACTTTCTAGATGCAGATATCGTCATCATTTTGCATATAATTAATAATTATCTGGTACCTTCTCTTAAAGGCACTTGTATCTTTAATTATCGTGGTAACATGTACCATATGGTATAATACCATATATAACATGTACCATGTACAAGGAGGCCCCGTAGTTTTAGGTTTTAGCGTGGACTAGGTTCCCGTTGCGTTTCTTTATAATATTACCTTTTCATAGTGCAGGATAAGCTTTTCGTTTTCTACTTTTAGGTTTAGCAATGCTGAATGAAGACTGGTTCGAATCAAAGTCCCAATTTATGTGAGTCGGTATTTACAACGAATTTTTAGAACACCTTGCACCAACATGTAGGACATGGCTCTCACAGTTCTATTTAGACATAGTCTCGAATAATATATTTCCACCTAAGTTCAACTGCATACACTGAATTCGGGTAATTCGGGGACAAACTTTTGGACAGGCCAATCTACAATCAAATCAAATCTGTAGTTGACAAAATAATTCCTGTGGAGCAGGCTGGATTCCGTAGTGGTCCGAACTGCGTGGATCAGGTTATGTCGCTCACAACACACATAAATACAGGCTGGGTTTCAAAGGTAAGAGAAAACCGTGGCAGTCTTTATCGACCTTTCAGCTGCATTCAATACCGTATGGAGACAGGGGCTTATCTATAAGCTCATGACCGTAGTGCAGATGGTGGGACTAATCAACTCTATGCTCAGCAATAGGAAATTTATCGTCCACCTAGGAAACACCTCAGGCAAAGTCAGGAAGCTGAACAATGGACTACCGCAGGGATTGGTCCTGGTCCCGCTCCTGTTTAACCTAATAATTATATCGTGTGTGTATAGGTTGAACAGGAGTGAAGTCAGGACCGATTCCGAAAACAGAGAATGGGAAATTTATGTATGCTGATGGATGACATCGCCTTCACAAACCAGGATGGCAAATTTAAACCCTCGAAGAAAGCCCTTCCTTGCGATCTGGAATGTTTTGAGTAATACTTTAAAAAAAAGGATACTGCAGCCCAATGCTAGTAAAACAGAAGTTGCGACATTCCATTTCTGTAAGAAAGAAGCAAATTATGAGCCAAATATCTGCTTCAGAGAGACGGCGCTTAAATTAAATCCTACACCGAAGTACTTGGGTGTCATTCTAGACCGCAATCTTACCTATGCGCCACACATTAGTAAGTTAGGGAAGAAGCTACAGACGCGGAATAACATACTCCACAGATTAAGGGGAACTACTTGGGGAGCACCAGCTGACGTGCTACGCACTACCGGTCTTAGCCTAGTTTACTCCATGGCAGAGAACTGCTTGCCAGTTTGGCTCAACAGCCCACTATAATGTGCATCGGATAGACGTGCTAGACCAAACCATGCGATGCATATTGGGAACCATCAAATGTACTCCTCTGGTTTGGCTGCCTGTGTTGAGTCCTACAGCTACCGCCCAGCTAAGAAGACAACAGGCACTGGTCCACGAAGCACAAAAATTCGTGAATCGTCCCAATTTGCCCATCCATGTAGAGTTCGCAAACCTGCCGTCTCATCGGTTGAAGTCGAGGCACCCACCGTACAATAGAAGAACTTATAATTGTATAATATGAATGACTGTACCTACATAATATGCCATACGAATAAATAAAATAAATAATAAGTACTATCGGTACCCACTGTTGTGAAACAATCAAAATGACGTTTATTTCGCTTATAATATTAAAGGGATTCATCGTAATAACACTAGAATTTACGTTATTCTTATAGGACGCAACTCAAAAAAAATATTATAAATGTATGCTATACAGCCACAACTGGCAAGTGGCTGTCTTGCAGGGAGTCAACTGTCAATTTTTGGTCAGATCCATAAGGCCACTTGTGGAAAAAAGGCTTTTAAGGACACTTTTTCTTATGGCTCTCGAAATAAGGTCATAAATTAAACTATCCTGACTACGAATCTGCAATAATCCAAAAAAAATTTTTTTTTGAGATGTGGCCGTATAGCAGGCAGGGGGCGAAAGTTCCTCGTTACGACAATACGAGTGCCGCGCCCCTAGTATAAGAATAAAATTAATGCATACAGATGTTTATAGAGAATTAAAAATTAAAAAAAAAACTTTGAGCGGGATTTGAACCCATAATGCTAGTGTTATTTTTCAATACGTTGGGGTTCGATTCCCGGGCTGAGTAGGGTAGGGTAACAGGTTTTTTTTAAATGTATGAATGAAGTTTTTCTTGTTATTCCGTAGTTCCTAAGAACAGATCTTCGTACGTGTTATAGTTTCAGACTTTCCCATACAGACCGATCTAAATTAGCCAACCTGTATGTATACATAATCAGTAATAATACTTAATGTATCCGAACTTAATTCCTACGTAATCTCAGAGCGCAGACCCAAACGCTGATATACGGCGAGCGTATAAAGAAAAGGCCCAAACTGCAGAATTCCAATACCTCTAAACTGAATCGTATTATTGCTTTGCTCTGGTCGATATTCCTTTGATGTTTTACGTTAAAATTGAGATTCCAAGTATTAAGCCTGAACCTGCTAAAATAAGGTTTTGGAAAACAGACTCAAAAGATAGGTATTAGGTATTCGGTAGGTTTCGAAATTGCTGTAATTTGTATATTTATTTACAATGAAAAGCACATAATTATACAGGGTATTCCACGGCTATGCCATATGAAGGGGAAGTACATTAAATGTTTTAGACAAAATATTTTGCTCAATCGACATCTCCATTGAGCAAAATACCTTTTATTTTAAAAAGTACGTACCTAATAGGTACTGCATTGATACAATACAATACAAGTACGCTTTATTGCACACCAAAAAACGTTTACACAAGAAATTACAAATAAACAAAGTAAAAACGGTAGACAACAGGCGGTCTTATCGCTAAAGAGCGATCTCTTCCAGACAACCTTTGGGTAGTGGATTATTTTCATTGAGACATATTATAATAATTTAATGTGAAAATTCGGTATTCCTTTATTTAAACATATTGTGTTACTTAAGGAGAATTATTCTTTGCCATTTACTCTTTCGATTGGCGTCATAAAAATAGAGGATGTTTTTTTCACTTTCGGTCGGTTCGATTCCCAGATGAGCCAAGCACATATTTTAAAGTATGTGAATGTAGTATTACTTAATTTAAAAAATAAAAGGTTTTTTCATTGAGCAAAATATCCGATTTAAAATATTTAAGGTACCTACTTCCCCTCAATGGGGCACGGCGACAATTTGGCTGTAATGCAAAACAAATTGGGCAAGTGCGAGCCCGACTCGCGCATGAAGGGTTCCGTACCTATACATACATATAATCTATAACAAGTTTGTTGTATGGGAGCCCCTTTAAATATTTATTTTATTTTAATATTAGTATTTGTTGTTATAGCGGCAATAGAAATACATCATCTGTGAAAATTTCAACTGTCTAGCTATCACCGTTTTCGAGATACAGCCTGGTGACAGACGGACGGACGGACGGACAGCGAAGTCTCAGTAATAGGGTCCCGTTTTACCCTTTAGGCACGGAACCCTAAAAATACTTGAAATTTTCGGAATGGAACGGGGTGTTTAGCCCACGCCACAAATGTTTGGTTACTGACTTTGAAGGTCGGTGAATGTCACTGATATAAACAAAGAGAAAACAGGACTAAATATTCGCATAATAAAGCCAAAAATATCCGCAGTGATGAAAGTCAAGTTTTTTCAATAAGATTCAATATTTATTTCGCAACAAGAACGAAGGATTGGGCAGCATTCCGGTTAACAATGTTTTGAATTTGGTTGGTGACAAATCACCTCTGACGTTTAATAATGCCAATATATCACGTATGCACAATATTGCCATATGAAAGCTGTTTGTAGCGCCACTATCCCTGGGCTGGACCGACGCTATGGCAACAAGCACTTAAACTGTCAGTGTTTAGAGCTGAGCTATCCGATAACTAGTTTCGAGTGTGGATATATTTATCGATGAAACGTGAGCCGAATACAGTAATTGTGAGGAATCAGATTACATAAATTGGAGAGAAATTAATGGCAAATGAAACTGCTTGTTTTTTTTTTCAGAGATCAACTAGTAGAAATCTAATGTTTATGTAAATACTTACAATATACATTGTATTAGGTACATATTTGTGTATGTTTATTTATTGTGTTCATTATATTATTGATATATAATAAGTTTCTCTCGTAGTATAATGTTGATAGTTAATAGGCCCTGCACCATAAAATGTTTCTGTTTAGCCCAATGGTTGACTGGTAGAGAATGCCTTATGGCATTAAGTCCACCATTTGTACACTTTTTGTTTTTTGCAATAAAGTTTAAATAAATAAATCTGGCTGAGGATGACTTGGAAACAATTTTGTTCTATGCGGCAGATGGGATCATCAATTCAACGCTGTTCCGCGTTTGTCGAAAAAGGCCCTCAGACCGCGACAGTACAATTTGCTTGCCGTTCCTGTAGCACGGACTGTAGCGCACAGAAATTTTCCTACCGTTCGAGCACTCGCACTTCTCAACTCGTTTCTGTCGTGGGCACCTGAAAGTGATTTATTTGCGAGTCGATGGGCAGATGTATGTCGGGAATATCTGAGGTACTGCGAGGCGATGGATGATAGTAGAGTATCATAGCATGTATATACCTGTCTTTGTCTTTTATTTGATGTAAACCTCGATAATGCAGCGCTTTGGTTCTGTACTATAAATCTGTATATATTTTGTTTATAATAATAAATAAATAAATCAAATCTTCCGGAGCTATTACTGGAGAGAAATGTGTATGGAAAATCAGTTTCGCGGCATAAACGAAAAAACTTTAACCGTAGAAAACTACCGTGAATCTCAGACATAATAAAATACACACGAAACAGTTTTGCTTCACGTCGCAGAAGTTGAAAATGGCTTGACATGTTTCGAATCGGTTCGCGATTCATCATCAGGAGAGCCGATCAGTCGCGGCGGCGGCCAACCGTGCACACAACTTCTACGACGTATCTACGATATGAGCAAACCCATTTAGTATGTATTTTAAAACTATAAAATGACATCTCTTTTATAGTAGTTTATGCAACTGATACATAATGAGATTACAGTTTGTAATGGTTAGATTAAGTGTCTCTGGACAACAAGGTTCTCTTGATTATGTAAGCCTTAAGGAATGGACATAAAGTCGACTCTTCTTTGACCGCCATCAGAGACAATATTAGATCGTTGGTTTCATCATCATTCCTAACGACTCCATAGCGCAGGGCAGCGCACGGGGGACTATGAAACATGAGGTCGGAGGTTCGAGCCTGAGCTCGTGAAATATTTTTCTATTTTATTAGTAAGTATTAGCAACTGCAAACATTTATTTGTTTAGACAAAATATAATAACTGCAATGTTTGGTGAGCGGCCATTCCAGTACATCTCTCAGCAATGTGCACACACCTCGCTCGAAATGGTGCTACGAAGTTAAATTTACCCTCGTGATGAGTGATGATTATTGAGAACTAGATGCTAATTTAGAAATAGTGCAGAGATTTTAAGTTTTATTTTGAAATTGTGAAAATATAACAGTCGAAGGGGTAAGTGTAGTATATAAGGCGTGATATTAATAGCAACTAGGGTCTTTTTTCGTAACTAACAAGCTAATTGAATGTACTTGTTCTAGCCTCTGGAAATGCCCTTCAAGACACAGTCAGAGTGAAACTGTCCGTTGATACTTTACTGCTGCTGAGTAATGATAAAGCTTGATAGAAGTTTTGCTGTAGCTAGCCGGAAGGAATTGGGATAGGTAGGGACCCATACACAATAAAATCCCTCCTGGCGCCTAACATACTAGCATTAAGATAGTTATAAGCATTTAGCATTTTAAGAGGTTTTTGGGTATCATTATAATTTTTGTACTTAATACAGGTTATTTCATTTGCTCATAACAACCCATAACAATGGCGCACAACGGAAAAAAAATCTAGAGGGTTGACGAAATATCTTGTTATTGATCGTTGTTCCAAGTTAAAGTGGAAATACATATAGCATGCATATGCAGTGAGTGCATTAAGGTTTATTGTGTTTTTTTTATATACTTGTCGGGGATAGGGTTCTGGATGGCCGGTGTGCGGTGTGTGGCACATCAGTTGAGCTATTCGATATAGTTGTAGACGAGGAGGTAGTTCGAGCGAGATGAAGCACTTCAGATACAATTAACTTGATTTATTCCTTATACAATGAAGCACAAAATAACAGTTCCTCGCATAGAGGTCTTTAAGCTGGGTTATCGAAGCCTCGAACAGAATAGTCTTTATTAAATTAACACTGTATTGTTGAGTTATAATAATTCACTGTATAACACAACGAAACGGGACAGTTCCAAGGCAGTAGTGCACTCGACGGTGACCCAAAGTGAAGTGAGGTGTGGTCGTTTGCTGAGTTAACCACCAATACTGTCGAGCGCGCCAAAACAGGTTCAAGGGGGCGCTACTGTCACCTTCTAATGACGCGTTGGTTTCGTTGAGCTTCCATACTCATGACCGTCTCCGCGACATACTTTAATTGATATGTTAAATAGGTAACATTAATTTGATAAGAAGTTATATCTAAGGAATTTACGGGTTTGAGAGTATAATCAGCAGGAGTTGTATAATTTAGGAGAATAAACAGTTTAATATATATAAAAAAAAAACATATATATATATAAAGTCAATTTGGTTAGGATATTGTAGTCAGTAGTTTAACAGAAATTTAAGTAAAAACTTTGGTTTAACATAGTTTATGTAAGGTACTCTTGTAATTTAAGCAGTTTGTAAAATTTTGGTGTATTTTTGAGGCACGGCATTGGTTAACGATAATAATCTACTAAAGGCAAATAATTTCATAAAATAATTAAGCTTAAATTTAAATGAAATCCAATGGTATAAAATTTGTTTTGTTATAACGTGTTATTTTTTATTCTTGTTGTTTTCAAAGAAATTAATAGTCATGGATCCCAATTTCTTATTGAAAGATGAACTGGAATTTGAATTAGCTTGTCGTGGCGTTTCTGTAAAAAGTTCAGTCCCCGTAATGAAAAAACTCTTAAAGGAATTAATGCTTAGCGGGCAGCCGGGGGATTCAGGGTCGGGGGATAAGTCTCTGATAGTGGTCAATAAGGACTTAGACGCCGAACTCTGTTTATGTGAGTCAAAAATAAAGACCTTGGGCAAATATATTGCAGAAATTGAAGGGAAGCCGGATAGGAACCTTTTTAGACGGTTAGTTTCTAGGATCTATCACGTAATTAACAGACTTAATCTGATGCCCTCTAGTAGTACTAAGGCTGACTCTCAAGCCTCGTTGATTGAAAAAGCATATGCTCTCATGAGCAAAAAGCGGTAGAGGATAAGAAGATATTGCAGGACACACTAGGAGACTTTGGAGCAAAATTAATTGAGAAACTTGATAATGATAAACCGGCTGAAATAAAAAAAGGATCAGGCTACGATACAGAGTGAGAACTTCTTAGCTAAAGAACTAGAAAAGCCTCGGCAGGGCGAAGATAGACTACATCGCGCTTCGACTTTAGACGAGGAATTATTTAATCGAAAGTTACCTCTTGCTCAGTGGGGAATAAAATTTTCAGGAAATAGTAGATTTAGTGTAAATGCGTTCATAGAACGAGTAAACGAACTAAAAGAAGCAAGGAATGCCACAGATTGATATGTGCGTAGATAAAAACATTTGCACGCTTGCTTGCAGGCTGAGCACATTGGAAATAAACATATAATTATAAGACCTACTAACACTGTGTTCTTTGACTTTAAGATAAAAAGTAACAAAAACTGCAATTTTACAAATTTATATTAAAAATTGTCTCGAGCTGCCCAGTTGTATTTTATAGGGCTCCCAATCCCGAGATGAGAAACTAGTGTTTTATTCATTTTTTCACTGCAGCTTATTGAGAGAGCAAGATAAATCCGAACTTATCTGGGACGACGGCAGATCTTGTTCACTAAATCTGTACGGACATGATCATCATTCCCTTGCCCTTATCTCGTTTATTTCGGGTCGGCGCAGCATATTCTCTTCCTCCATTCTTCCTTTTACTCGTCATCTTGTCATTTACTTCCTTTTTATTCATACCATCTTTCACACAATCTTTTCATTGGTCTTCCTCTTCTTCTAAATCCGTTCAAATTCACATTCATGCTTAACGCGTTTCTGGTCACGTGACTTTCCTCTCTTCACCTCACTTGCCCATACCATGATAGGTTAGCTTGCAGTTTCTCCCTAATTAGTGCTACTTTCAGACTTCCTCTTACATATACTCATCCCTCATTCTGTCTATAAAGCTCTGGATTCCTAGGTTTCCCGTACTAGTACGAAGTAACACGGAACGTTAACGGTAAAAAAAAGTACCAATTACCAACGTACCAACTAACAAAGTACCAACAATTGTAACGTTGCACGTTATCATTTTAATTAACTAACCAATTTTTATAATAAATTTTACAAATGAAATTAATTTTACCTTGTTAAGTTATTAATTTTAACCCACTAAATATATACACATTTTAAATTATATAATTATAATATTAATTTTAACCCACTAAATATATATACATTTTAAATTATACAAAATTATTACTTTATTATTATTACATTTTAATTATACAATAAATTAAATCTTATTATTAATATTATTTACAAATGAAATTATTTATTTATGCTAATTTATTATCTTTAATTATACAACTCATTTTAATCATTTACTTAATTAAAATACGTTTTGAAATTCATATAAAATAAAATAATAATCAAATGAATGTAATACATATACATAATAATAACAAACGCTTGCACTGTATCTCGCGACTGTCCGCGCGCAAACCGGCTGCAATAACTTGGCCCGGCCGCGGCAGTGTGACGTAGGAACCGATAGTTCTAGAGCGCCCGGCGCGCCCGCCAGTTCGCGTTACACCGTCTTGCACTACGGACCCGTATCAGTTGCGCTCACGAACAAAGGGTCGTGTCGTCATGCGTGCTGATACGAATTTATTTATTTAAATTCAGTGTAGCGGACAACATATTTATTTTCGCACTCAGGACGTATTCCGAGGACATCAATCACGTAACTATATCGCACCCAATATATTGGTAAGTGCAAAGTGTTGAACATTATATTATAATTATTAATTCGCTAGCTTAGCTTAGCCTTTAGCTATCTCAGTGTAGTGCAATATTCATTTATATTAAATTTTACTATCATATCAAAGTTGCAAGTCACGCTTTAGTTGATGTAAAGACAATCCTTTGTTCTTTGTTCTAGGTACGAATATGTACGTACCCACTTTCGTATAAAGTGAATAGCAAATTTCATTTACATTAATATTCCTACTTCTTAGGCTTTTAATATTATGCTTTTGTAACTCCGCTCTGCTTGTGAACACAAACACGCTAAATACTGCACCCTTGTCATTTAACTGCATCTACAGGCTGTTCACAAACAGAGCGAGGAAGAAAGAACATACTTGTGACATTGTGCGTCGTCACGTTTCAGGGTGCGACGTTTACGCTGCTTTTTAAGCGAAGATCCTGCTGCGACCTTACTCGCTGCGTCACCGCTGCGTTTCCGCAGCGTTTGGTTGTTTTTTTTACAAGAAGTGCAATCCACGCAAACTACCATCCAAGCGCCGAGCTGTAGCCGTGTCGTCGCCCGCTCAGCGCTGTTCTCCCCTCGAGACCAAGAGCCTTGAAAGGCCCACCGCCACTGACGACCAGCCACGCAGGGGAGTACCGGTACACACGGCGGTAAATCTAGACGGCCTTTAAATCCACGACCTTTGCTCTTTTATGGGACTTGTGTCCCCATTATATTTATTTATTTTAATGTTGACCGTGGTTTCATTCCTCTCCAATAAGCCGCACATGTCACACAATCAGCTGGTGTATCTAGTTGATATGTGAGGAGAAAAGTAATAACTGACCACCTGGTTGCCAGCTTAATTGGCTGTTTAGGAAAAAAGTTCTAACCGACCATCTAGTTGGCAATTTGGATGGTTAGTTGGGAAGAAAAAGTATCAACCTTCGGGAATGAACCTACCAACCAGGTTTTCCCTTGGGAAAAATAAGTACCAACCGTTCAACTGGTTCGAATGTCTGGTGGGTAATAGAAGGGTCGGTCGGTAATAGACGGGTTGGTCGGTAATAGACGAGTACGAAGCGATGGAAACGGCCGCTATATGACGGCACCGCTATCCTAGGAAACCAGAGCTTTATTGACACCCCACAAATCCATCGTAACATTCGTATATCTGTACGGACATATGGCCCAATTATAGTGATGGATGCACACCTGTCGCGGTAGAACGCTGCAATAACCGATAATGCTGGTCCAGCGATGCGGTACTATCCGACATGCCGTGGGCAGCTATTGTCGGACACAATAAAATTTGTGCAGTACCTACGAAGTTTTGTTAGAATCAAGGATTATTAGTAGGCATCGGAAATTAGAGACCTATGGAGCCGGAGCTATTAACATTAAAATACAACTCATACTCATATTTCATTCGCAATTTTAATTTAATATTCATGGACTAAGTCAGACGAATATACAAAGACCTGATTTGTGAACGCATTGTTTTTTTTCGTCATCATATTCCACCCGAACAAACGTACATAGTTACATACATTGCAAGTTTAATAAAAGCTTTTAATAATAAGACCTATTTTAATAATATCGTTAGTTAATACATTTATACTAATGTCGTATACGACTTTTTAGTCACTGAGTCATCAATTACAGTTCTTCACACACCACGAACCATGGTTTTTTTCCATGGTTATTTCTGTTAGTCTGTTCATACTGTTTCTCCAAAACTGTTCCCACAGAGGTAATGCGCTCTAGTGAGCTTAAATACATTAATGTTGGGTTTGGGAGCCTGCGTTTGGAGATTAATTCGGCGAAATCACAGAATACTTAACAGTACTATATACAGAATGGACGTGCACTACCCCGCACCGAGTCGAGTTACCTCACCCCGCCAGCGCATTGAGGAAAACGAGTATTGTTAGCTGCGTAGATGATTTCGAGTTGGGTGTGGATCGCAGACTTGTAGATGGGCATCAATTCGTGAAATATGGTGATTGATGAAGATGGTGATGGTGTTGATGATGGTGGTGGTGATGATGATGATGATGCTGGTGGGGTTGGTGTTGTAATGATGATGATGGCGATGATGATGATATTGTTGACGGTGGTGACGTTGATGGTCATAATGCCGATAATAATGATGGTGCTGGTGGTGATGTTGGTGGTGATGGTGAAGTTGACAAAGATGATGATTACGCTGATGATGATGATCAAGATGGTGATGATGAAACCATTCATATAGCTGTATAGCAATGTAAGTTTCAAAACGGTTGTAAGTTTATTCAGCAAAACAATAATGGTATGGCAGGAAAATAAACCTTAAAGTAAATAAAAATAATTAAAATTAAAACGGTTTATTAACGTATACATGTAAACAATGCGTAGGTACTTGTTTTTTTAATAGATTTTAAAGATATTTTTTCGTTTTGATAAACTGAACCGGTTAAAGTCACCAATTAGGTAACAATATGAAAACACGCGAACCAAAAATTCATCATCATCATCATCATCTCAGCCATAGGACGTCCACTGCTGAACATAGGCCTCCCCGTTGGACTTCCATATATACCGGTTGGAAGCGACCTGCATCCAGCGCCTTCCGGTAACCTTTATAAGGTCATCTGTCCATCTTGTAGGTGGACGTCCTACACTGCAGTTGCTGGTCCGAGGTCTCCACTCGAGCACTTTTCGGCCCCATCGGCCATCTGCTCTGCGTGCTATGTGGCCTGCCCATTGCCACTTCAACTTGATAATCCGATGAGCTATATCGGTCACTTTAGTTCGTCTACGGATTTCCTCATTTCTGATTCGATCACGTCAGATCTGATCGAATCAGACCAAAAATTAGCTACAGGGAATTAAACATTTCGGGGAAAAGATCTAACACCCTCAGACCATATGTCTAACACCCCACTTGAAAATCCTGTCTTTTTACAATCTTTTATTTAACTTGCATTGTACGTTTAAAGTATGTTTGTTCGGGTGAAATCTTGCAACTCAATTTTGAAGCAGATATCGTCAACCGATTGAGCTGAAATTTTGCATAATTACTTAACTTTGATGACAATACAATAATATGGTACCATGGGGCTGATCTGATGATGGAGCCGGAAGGTGGCCATAAGAACTCTATAATAGAAAAAGTAATCCTACCGAGCTTGGGCTCTTCAGAATCGTCTCGGTGAGCATTTGATGGATATCCAAAGAAAAGTACAGACGACTATAAAAGCTTGCCACTAAAATGTCATTATAGACAGAAACTTTTTGAAGTTACTTGAAAATTATTTGAAGGTACAGCAGAAACTTAAGAAACCGAATCGATGGCCTTGTACTTCAAAACCAATATACTGAACACTCTTTATAATGCTGTACGTCAGTTCTTCAATAGACACGTCTGAGTATTCAAGTTGCTTGAAAACATTTGTAAATCGATAATATCCATCCATCCTCCAGTGAGGAAGATATTACCAACGTATGAAACAAGAGTTCCGTACCCAAAATGATACATTGAAACATTTTCCTTTCCTTTTATTTCGATAGTCCTTGCTATAAGGATCTGCGAACACAGGTAATTCCATTTTCTTTACCATAGTTCGTCCGAAATGTATTTTTAAATTGTCAATTTGACAGTTCTCAATAATAGTGGCTGAAGAGATATTTGCCTTCGAATTTAATAAAAAAATGGTTGGATCTTGTCAATGTCAAACCGTTGAAAATGTTAACACATGTCAGTGTCAAACCATTCAAATTCTGACACGTGTCAGTGTCAAACCGTAGCAATTTGGACATTGACTAGTTTCAACCATAGACTAGATTTTAAATAAAGTTTCGAAGGCAAGGATCCCTTCAGCTACTATATTGAGAACTGTCAAAATATAAATTTAAAAAACATTTTTAATTGGATGCTTGTAGATCCTTACCTACAACAAGGACTATCGAAAAAATATATAATTTCTTGGTCATCCAAAAATTGTAGCAAGCGTTTTCAACGGTGCATAATTAGGACGTAAAAATCTACATCAGAAAACGTATGAAAATATGTTACTATATATTGATTTAAACATTTTAAACTTACACAATTTCCACACATTATTACAATAAAGCGGTAATTCATTCCATAAACCTTCGCCTCTATGTATAAAAATGTATTTTTTTAATTGATAGAGTGATTAAAATCCACATCAAAATCCGTTGCGTAGTTTTAGAGATCTAATTATACATAGGGACAGAGAGAAGGAAGTGAATTTGTTTTATATTATGTAGTGATATAAAAGAAAAGATTTATATATATAGGTTCAATTGCCTAAAACTAATCAGAAAGAAAAAATAAAAAGAATACTCCGTCCAGTATTTAGGTCTGTCTGCGGTAAGTGCGGTATGATTGCCATTACGCTGGCGGCGTTACCTCTTTGGATCTCAAGATTGAGTTATTGTTAATTTTGATAAATTCAATTTATCAATGCAGGACCCTAAATCCGAATCGGTCTTAAAGAGGCCTCTTATTATTCCGTCTGCCCGTCAGTCAATCGACACGTTCTGTCGATTCGGGGCCTCGAACCGTCCGGGAATCGATAGTTCTGGGATAATCTAATTCGGGATATAGATTTTGTGGGATCTTTTTATATTTGTGACTAGCGAAAATAATAGAGTAACTGTGTTTGTCTCTGGCATCGTAGCGCCTAAACGCGTGAGCCGTTTTGAGTGCAAGGTTTTTTTCAATAAAAATCTTTGTCTCCCAAAGTCTAATCCTGTGTTTGGTTAAAATAATAGCAGTAGTCTCCAAGATATTACGCTTTCATCGAAACAAGTGACAAGATCTCTGCCAATTTTTTTTGCATTTCCTATATCACTTACTAAAGCTTTATTACGCATGTATTATGCATATAAACCTTCCTCTTGAATCACTCTATCTATTAAAAAGACCGCATCAAAATCTGTTGCGTAGTTTTAGAGATCTAATGGCGGCCATACACCATGCTTTCTATCGTCCAATCGGCATGACGCTACCGATTGGATCAATTAGAACTGACCGTGTGTGGCAGTGGATTGGCATGACAGTTATACTTGACGGCACAATCGAATTTCGATTCTTTTGGCTTGCTCATGGTGATTGGATCATGCTGATTGGACCGTGTATGGCGGTCGGCGATCATCAGCTCACTCAGGTCAATCTTTAGGCGTAGCCCTTAATTCTTTTAATAAATTTGTATGAGTCCATTGTTTTCTTTTCATTAACCACTGTTTGCATCACTCTGTTCGATCTTTTCTTTTTTTGTTTAATTTTTACGAGTAAAATGCTCAAAACGGCTATAACATCGTCGTCTGTCACCGGTGACGCCATGGCTTCAACTGAACGTCGCTGCCAATTGGACAATTTAAACAGATCGTGTGTGTTGTATATAGACGAACTGCAGATTGGATCAAGCCTGTAGCGTTATGCCGATTGGACGATAGGAAGCATAGTGTATGGCCGCCTAAGTATACATAGGGACAGACAGAAGGAAGCTTTGTTTTATACTATGAAGAGAAGGAAATACTCAAAGCCCTTATTTTGTTAAAATGAAATGAAATGAAATGAAATGAAATATTTATTTGCTGAATATGTAGAAGTTGTACAGGCGTAAATCATACATTTCGAATAGTGGGTACATATTCAGCCGGAAATCCGGCATGCAAATTTTATAGTGTTGCAGTTAAAAATAATTATTTAGCCATATACTGATTTTAATTTACACGAATTGCATGCATTATTAGAAATACACTAAATTAAAAAATTAAAACAACCCCGACACACGTAGTCATCATGAGATCCTCATTCAACGAGTGATATAATAGAAAATGCTAATAAAACTGAACATTACTACAAAATATAAAATTCTTAGCTTCAATATTGGCTGAGATCCTGTCACTTGTTCCAATTAAAGCTGAATATCTTGGAAAATACAGGTCCTATTTCCGCCAAACATAGCTAAGAACCAGCGCAGCAAACAAGTCTGTCGATTAAAAAAACCGCATTCAAATTAGTCCACTTCGTTTGGGAGTTACGATGCCACAGACAGACAAACTTAAAATTAAACTTAAACTTATAACAACTCTCTTTTTTCGTCAGGTGTTATGCGACTATACAAAGAAAGAAACATTATAATTACAGGCACAAACAAACCTACATCATTTATGATGGTCATCCATCCCTTTCTAAACTGCTTAAGTGTGAGTAAGATGAACGCTATCTACTCCAATAAATGCTAACATACCACGGCATCTCCGATTATTCAGACTATCAAGCGTACAGCTCGGCATAAAAGTCGTAACCGCCATAATCGTCGCGTGGACTTACGATATTCTGTCCGGGACATTATCGTGGAGGTAACTGAGCAATTCGGGCTATCTAGCTTCGTTATTATCATAGCTAGGCTCAGGCCAGACTTAATGGAGCTATTAGTTAAGCTATTGACCTTAAAGTATTTTATACTAGGTTAAAATACTTGAAAATACTAGGTATTCTAAGAGTGACCAATATTAAATAGTCGAGCGAGCGAAGCATCTTCGTTTTAGCTTAACCAAAAATTCTTACGTTTGTCAAAAATCCGGAATTTTTACTGTTCTTGGCTACTGGTCGCATTTCTCAACCGATTTTCGTAAACTTTTGTGAGTGGGTTAAATAAGCAAGTAGATTTTGTATTTCGATATTTTTCTAAATAGATATGAATGAAATGGGCGTTAAAAAGGTAAAATAATTACCATTTTTTGCCTTGCGATGTCTGTAGCTCACAGTCATTAGTAATAATTTGATCCAACAATACGTCGATTAAACGCTGCTTCTGCTTAAAATCATTAAAAAGGTAAATAAGATTGTATTCAATTTGTTAAATCCATATATAATACTAGAAGGTGCCCTCAACTTCGTACGCATATTTTTTGTAGCGCAGTGGGGTGAAAAGTAATCTATAACCACCTTTGGATGTCCAATCATCCCTGCAACAAAATTGGTTAAAGTTTGTCCAGCCGTTTCGGCGTGATGCGAGTAGTAGAGGATCCCGATATAGAACGACCTCCACCGAGATGTTTATTTGATGAAATGTATTTTATATTTAATTTAATATGACAATAAATATATTGCATAATATGGGTTGCCTAACAAATTTTAGTCCAGGGTATGTTTTGTTAAAAATTAAATAAAAATAAAATTTAAACATTTCACCGGTTTGATTATAAGATAAATTCATAATAAATTATCTTAATTTTATTTAGTTTGAATTCAATAATCAGACCGTTGCAAAATGCTTGTAGGTATAGATTTACCTGTTAATACCTGGCTACCCGATAGTTGTGACGGGAAAAGAATAGTCAACCTAACGTTTGCATATTCTATGGGCTTCATACTTTCGATTGGTATAGAATTTATCTAATATTAATCAAACCGTTGAAATGTTTCATATATTTTTTTTTAAATTATGAATTAAACATACCGTGGACTAAAATTTGTTAGGCAACCCATATGCAATATATTTATTGACATATTAAATTAAATATTAAATACATTTCATCAAATAAACATCTCGGTGAAGGTCGTTCTATATCGGGATCTTAGACTAGTAGTCAAAGCATATTATGCCTAACAGATGGCGCCAGATTGGCATGACGCCGCGCGCTCATACTAAATAAATGAGGATCCTGCATCACACTATTAAGATTTTTCCTGAAATCATGACCCCCTTCTCCATAGAAAACTGATTTTTAATACAAATCTACTTATAAAAGTATAGATATTATATAATACCTAACATATTTACTAGTCTCTAAAATCAATTGGCACCAATTGATGCAAACAAGTGGTGGCTTTAAGATATGATTTATTACTGAATAATTAAATATGACTCTACCCTATTTTAGCTTCACTTCCAAAAATGTAGATGCAAAAGTATTTCAAAGTCCCGCGTATAAATACCTGGTAAAATACTAAGTATTTACTGTAAATAATAATCTGTTACCACCGAAGGGATTTTATAACAATGGGATTACGTAATCCGTAGACCTTAAATATTTGGGTATTTTTGGGGTTCCGCGGAGGAATGTTGAAGGTTCGAGATTAAGCGGAGATTAGAATAGCGAATCTTTTGGAGATTTACTATTAATATTTTTATGATAATCGTTGACGTGTTTGGTCCACTGGAGAATTTTGATTAGGGTCATGGAATCAAAGGCTATTTGGAAGAAATCGGGCTTTAATTTTATACGGTTTGCGGTTTGTTTTATAGACGAAACGTTTCATCGAATTTTTATTTCATAGATATTTAATTTCATCGAAAGATTTTTTTCTGAAACCATATATTGTTTTAAAATGTTATAACACATACCTATTTTAACTTAAGGCGACGGGTAATGCGAAACTTGCGCCACTTTCGATTTTTTTCTTATACCTTCATAATCTGATATTTTTTTAGAAATAGCTGAAGTCTAGGATCTAGCAAAACACCTTTAATATTTATAAAATCAATAGGTTGACATTTTCAAGATTTCTGAAAAATTTCTGACTTCAGAGATTAAAATGAAGCATTCGGTGAAGAAGAAAGTCTATAAAAGGAGGACTCCAATTTTATACCCAGTCGCAAGTCCTACAACTTTTTATTCGTGTGAAACTTCTTTCTTTTCCGTAATCGAGTAAAAAGTCCAATAACCATCTTTGGATGTCCCTTGCTATCATCATCATCATCATCAGCCTGTTTCAGTCCACTGATGGACATAGGCCTCTCCCATGGCACGCCACTGAGCTCGATTTTCATCTCTCGTCCTCCAGTTACTACCCGCTGTCCTACGAATGTCGTCGCTCCACCTTGTTACAGGGCGCCCTACACTACGTTTACCGATTCGTGGCCTCCACTCCAGGACTCGTTTGCCCCAGTGGTCATCGGCTCTACGGCAGATATGACCAGCCCACTGCCACTTCAGCTTGCTTATCCGCTGTGCTATGTCGGTAACTTTGGTTCTCTGTCGAATTACTTCGTTTCGGATCTGATCCCTAAGAGACACACCAAGCATAGCTCTTTCCATGGCTCGCTGAGCGACTTTGAGTTTGTGGACTGGTCGTATGGTGAGTGGCCACGTCTCGGCTCCGTAGGTCATAACAGGTAAGACGCACTGCCTTGCTATCCCTTTACCAAAATAGGCTAGTTGACTCATGTCAAATTATAATAAACTAATGTTTATTCCGTATAGTATTTAGCAAAGGAATCCTAAATAAATATATGTTTTTCAATTCATAAAAGTAAAAGATGGCTGAAAAAATTGTATATGAAAATATGGTTTTAATCTGTATTTTGAAATGCTTAAAACGCTGTCCCCCATTTTCGCTTATTTATAAATATCGCATAGTGACGTCATCGGTCCTGTAAAGATAACTGAAAGTCTACTTTGACGACTTCGAATAGTGCCGTCCCTCTCGATCTGCTGTCAAAGTATACTGAAGTGAGCGGAATGGCACTATACGACGGTCGAATTACAATTATTAACAGGTAATTTTACGTCACGCCACAGATTAGCAAAAGGCAAAAATGGCGGACGGTGTTTTTGACTGTTCATGAAATTTCTAAAATTCAATTAATAAAATTTAGCTTTCTAGCTTTCACAAAAATACAAGATTTTTTTTAGAGCTAGCAAGATCATTATTAACCATTTCACATATATTTCAAAACTGGGTCTATTGGTTAAAATCCCTTCAGTGGTGTCAGCGTGACGAGCTGCGCGCCGCGGCGTTGACTAATTATCCCACGGGAATACTACATTGTCGGGATAAAAAGTAGCCTATATGTTAATCCAGGGTATCAGCTATTTTGATACAAAAATTCATAAAAATTGGTCTACCCGTCTGAGCGTGAAGAAACAAACGTATACATAAACACACACACAAAACGCCTTTATAATATTAGTGTGATTAACTGGCTCCACACACTACGGCTTCTAGTGGCCGCCACAACACTTGTCTCTTTTCCACACTCGAAGTGAGAAAAAAAGAGATGTACTGTGACGGCCACAAGAAGCCGTAGTGTCCGCCGGCAACTCACGTTCGTAAGTGCCACACTTTTATGATAGCTGCTTAAATCATCTTTTATAGATGCAATAGGCCAATGATGATGATGATTATCTTAAATAATCATCAACATAGTATAAAACAAAGTCTGTCCTGTCCTTATGTATGCTTAGATCTTTAAAACTACGCAACGGATTTTGATGCGAGTTCTTAATAGATAGAGTGATTCAAGAGGAAGGCAAAATACATGCATAATAAAGGTGATATAGGAAATGCTACTAAAACTGATATGAATGCTAGGAAAATTGGCAGAGATCTTGTCACTTGTTTCAATGAAAGCGTAATATCTTGGAGACTACTGCATAGATAGAGTGATTCAAGAGGGAGGTTTATATGTGTAACTAGATGGTGCCCGCGATTTCGTCTGCGCAGGATTAGTATTTCGAGTAGCTTATATTATTAGCGTGGGGTAGAAAAGAAGACATGACATTATCTTCATAAATTGTAGCCTATGTGGTCTTCTGATGTATAAGCTATATCAGTGTTTTTCAAACTGTGGGTCGCGACCCCCAGGGGGATCGCGGCATATATCCAGGGGGGTCGCGAGGATCAGCATCGGGAAAGTCTCGTGACTACAAGGAATGCAGATTTTTTGAAGCATGTACATTTGCAAGTTTAATCGTACAAACTAGGTTTTAGGGGGTCGCGAAAGAATTTTATTGGTCATTTTGGGCCGTGACACCAAAAGGTTTGAAAAGCACTGAGCTATATTATTGTACAGTTTCATTAAAATCTATTCAGTAGTTTTTACGTGAAAGAGTAACAAACATCCATCCATACTTAAACCTTTCGCGTTTATAATATTAGTAGGATATAGCTAGTATATTTAGTATCAGCATTGCACCCGTGCGAAGCCGGGGCGTGTCGCTAGTAAACACTATACCGATGTGATAAGGTTTCTAAACAGACCAATATATCCACGCCAGAATCAATCGCCAATTCGACAGCTATCGCAAATATTCCGAATACGCTGGCAATTCCTCCCTGTATTTCCAGCAATATTTGCTGAACACGACGAACGCCTTCTCTCATAGTCGATCCCAACTAGGTTTGCCAGGTGTCCCGATTTGCGATTTTAGGTGTCTAGGAACACGTCTTGATTTGCATCTGATCGCGACGTTAAATGTGCCCATAAATCAAATAAACTTATTAAAACCATGATTATAAAAATTAGTTTTTGACAAAAAAATCGTTTTTGTGACAAGTTTTTATAGCTGACTGTAGTTTTCCTTGGACATCCATCAATTGCTTACTGATACGATTCCAAAAGGCCCAAACTCGGTAGATTTGCACTATTATAGGCCTCCGTTCCTAGGGCCACCTTCCTTAGGGGCTCCAACATCAGACCCTGGAAACTAACTGAAGACAAAGAATTCATCAAGACGGATCAAACGAGCCCAAACTCGATGGGGTTATGTGGTTTCATTACGGAGTTCCTATGGCCAACTTCCAGCTCCATCATCAGATCAGCTCCACGTCATCATAATAATGCATTGTCACGCGATTTGCATATTCGTGCAAAATTTCAGCTCAATCGGAAACCGGAAAGTGGGTCAAATTTAACTTATGGAAGTTAAATTTGACCCACTGTCTTGTCTTGTCTGTAATGGTACAGGCAACGGGACAGGTGAAAGTAAAAAAAAAGCTTGTGTGTATTACTTCATTCACATCACTATTTTGAGTGCGATAATACGTTCAAAATCGCGCTCATCGCATTACTCGGTCTCGCGGTCGTGTCAGTGTACCCGTGTAGCCGGATCCCCGTGTCCGTGTTACACGGCAACGGTTTTCTGGTCTGTTCGGCACGTGTAATTAAGATCCATGTAACACGGGTACACGTATCTTAATTACACGTGGATCCGATCCGCCCCGAAGTGGAGCCGAGCTCCGCGGATCCGGACACGGCTACGTATCTCGGCGTGTCCGTGTTATTCGTGATCTTAGTACCGTTGAGGTTAAGGATACGGGGCTACGTTGCGGCGTGTATCACGGATATCAGGAGCCCTAATTACTACCTTGTTCTCTCTCTCTCTCTCGCTCAGAGTTACGTCCTTTTCTTCCGTCAAACTCAGACGCGAGCGAGCGACCGACGCAATCAAGTGACCGTATGTCAGCTTCTGTATAGTTATAATATAGAAATACATTTCCTGCAATACACTACAATTCAATACAACACAATAAAAAATGCTTTATTGCACACCAAAAAAAGTTTACAAATTGAACACAGAAACAATCATTCTAATAACGGTAGACAAGAGGCGGTCTTATCGCTAAAAAGCGATCTCTTCCAGACAACCTTTGGGTAGTGGAGTATAGCCAGTATAAATCACATAATGAGTAGGTGATGCATTTCTTATTGTAACATTATGTGATTTACAGCTATCCAGCATTTTAAATATCACTGTACGATTAAAATAGAATTTACTTGCAAGTAATATTACCTACTACCGAAAAGCAATAAATGAAGCATTTATAATAAAGTAAAAAAAAAACTGTCCCGATTTAAAAACCTAAATCTCGATTTGTGTTACCATCTGTCCCGATTTTAAACCGATCGGACCTGGTAACCCTATTCCCAACTGTTTATTATTCTTCACAAGAATCATTTGTAAGCTTCTTTCTATTCAGCAAATCAACGTTGAATAGAGATGGAAGAATTTATGATGTTATATTTCGTTTTAAATTGTGAACTCGTTAGCAAAGACAATTTGAGAAACTGTAAACCTTGTGCCTTTTTACGGCTGTAAACATATTTCCGTTATTTAAATTGACCGTACGAAACCACTCAAACTTCTACAAACATACTCAAAACAAAAATTGCCAATAAAACGGCCCTAAAAGTATAATTAAAACAAACGCTCTCCCAAACTTTCAAGGCATTTATGACCTTAAACAAATGCTTTTCGGCCTATTTTCTGCCCCGTATCCATTCCAATTGTGCTTGGAGACGAGAAGGCTTAACTAAGTATGTAATTCTCAATCAGTTACGTCGTTTAATGAAGGGAAAATATAGACTGGTAAAACGTATTGCTTATATCGCCACAAAGTTAAATTTACCGTTGTAAAAAACCAACGACTATCTCGTGCATACATTTCAATAAAGACTTTTGTTTCGAAGCGTCGTTCTACCAGCAAATGTAAGTTTGTGCTGGTTGCGTAGACAGTTTGACTCTTTGGCGAACGAATGTCGTATGTTTGCATACGTAGTTGTCACTTACGATGCTGTTCTTTAAAGAAAGTTTTCGTCTGATGGTAGTCTACAATGGATTCAGTGATATCAGCGAAAAAAGGGGAAAAGTGTGTCAATGTTTTGATGGGACGCGTCTCTGAATTTTTGAGCATTACAGCCATTTATGCTTTGTGTGCATGGTAAAACGGATGTATAATGATGCTAAAACTAAGCCGTAAACGTGTTAAATTGGAAACACTAGTAAACTCAATCTTCTGTAAGGAATCTTTTCAGTTAATTGCATGTCAGAAGCAATAAAGAGAACGAAATTAACAATAGGAAGGCGCCGGGAGACAAGCGGCGCTGCTCTCAAGACTTGAATACAATAAAATTGTGGTTTAATTGGCTGGAAAATTCAGTTTGTGTACTAGCACGTTTTTAGTTACCGTACCTAAAGGGTGCGAGTAAATGAGAATAGAGGTCCGCTAAAGTTGCTCAATGGCAAAGCGGATGGTTTTCTTTTTTTTATAACGGCACAACATAGTGGTTCTACCTGATGTAAGCAAAAAGGGGAGCCCAAGTCGCAATGGCAACTGACAAGAAACCAACGGTGGCATGTCAGTTGACACTGCCATGCTGGCCTGAGAGATGCTTCTTCACGCTACGTTTGAAGGGTCAAGTTAAAAAAAGGAAAAACACATGAGCCGTTTGCGGCAGGCCCAAGTTTCGATGGACGGACGGCGTTGAAAAAGACCTTAAAACTATAGGCGTTACGGGTGGAGAGAAAAAGCACGGAATAGATTGGAATGGAGGAAGTTACTTGACCAGGCCTGTAGATCCACAGATGATGATGATGGTACCCAAAGGGTCAAACGGGACCCTATTACTAAGACTCCACTATCCATCTGTCACCAAGCTGGTAATAAGACTGTCTTTGTGTCACCAGGCTGTATTAACCGTGATAGCTAGACAGTTGACATTTGATGATGTATTTCTATTGCCGCTACAAAAATAGAATGAAATAAATATTCAAGTGGGGATCTTAGACAAATTATTCATTTTATTTATCATTGGTCCTTGGAGCCGGATTGAATCAGCGACCTATGGAAGTAATTAAAATGATTATTGTCTAGGTACTCACAGTGATTGCGACAGGTACTTGGACAGCCCCAGCTTCGATATCTTGCTGCCCTTGATCCCCTCATTAACAATATTGGTGACCGTTAGGAAGTTCTTCGTCATGCTTGATGACTCTGGTGACGTCACTAGTGTCAAAAAACCAAAATTACACACTCGCACTACCTAAAGCAACACTAATTCAAACAACACTTACTTTTGTAAAGAAAACAACATTGATCAACTCTAACTATTTACGCAACAGATAACGCGCGAATAACAATTGCTTTTGCAACAATTGTTTTTTGATAACGATTGTTTTTGTAACGATTGTTCTTGATAACGATTGTTTTAACAGATGAAGGACACTGGTTTCTCTCTTATGTTTTATTTTATCACAGATATTGTTCTCGATGTATTTTTAATGTTGTGGCACTGGCAACACTGTTTTCAACCTGAAAAAAGTTTTTCTATGTTAGTTTTGTAATTGATTCACAATTTTGTCCGTATTGCCCAAAAGTTGACTTAATTTAAAACTTATAATAGTAGGTATTACTCACCAGTTTGCTTTGTACCAGTTTATTTTTTTCTCATTACGTAGGTAAAGACATATTTTGACATTTGAATGCAATTTTCCAAGGTAGTCTCTAAAAATTGGTCGGAGCACCGAAAATAAAAGAGAAAAAAGCTAACGATGGCCTTCTCTAAGAAAGCGGTCCACCGCTCAAAGACTAAATGTCAATTCATGTGTCAAATGCATTCAAGATTGTGAAATATAATGTAAAACTAATAAAATCGAATAAATTAAATAAAATAAAAAATGGGGTATTCTTTTTAAAACCCTTTTTTATAATTGTATTATAGGTTATTTACTGTAAGGTAATACATACGTTTTTCTTCTGTGTAATCAAATAATATTTATATGTTCCTAAATAAAAAAAAAGAGTTAAAATGTTGTTCCTGAAAAAAGTTAATGGAAAACGTGTGCAACTTTAATCGAGCGAAGTCATCTGGAATCATCAAATGAGTGCACAAAATTTCACAGTCATTACACGAAGCCAACCGAATGGTAACACAAAGGTATAAATAAAATGAAAAAATATTAAGGGACATTCTTAAATAAATGACGTTGTCCCAAACTAAGAAAAGCTTGTACTATGGGTACTAGACGGCGATACACATAATATATAAGTACATATATAGATAACATCCATAATCTAGGAACAAATATTCCAGTTCGTCACAAAAATATTTGGCCCGGCCGGGATTCGAACCCAGGACCGCCGGCTCAGTAGGCAGATGCACTAAAACTGCGCCAACAACGTCGTCAATTGATTCCACAGTATCCTATGTATGGAGTGTAAAAAGAAGGAGCAGCATCTTTCATGGGAGAATATTTGAAAAAGTGACCACCGGTTAGCAGTAAATAATAGTTCCAAAAGGATCCGCAAGCGGCGCTGAAGTGGCTGGAGTAAGTGAAACAGTCTACCCTCCATAATTGGACATAGTTAAGTGCCTTCCAATCATTACTTATAATTAAGGTATTAGTTTTGTAACTAATGTCAATATAAAAAGGGGTATTTGAGTAAAACGCAGCGTCAAGATTTTAAAGCATTGTAGGCGATGTTTATTTAAATAATCAACTAATTTACTCTATTTACGCGGTACCTACAAATTTAAAAATAAATAGACCATATTAAAACCAACTATCCACTAGATTGCTTTTGGTAACTACGGCTACCTTTCACCGCTCTTATTTTATTATATAAATAGAGTCCAACTCAAAATTCGAAGCAATTGAGTGGCTATGGACCTAAGTTGTCTGAAAAGAAAGATATATTTTTTTCACGACACTGCTCGAAAATGTGGTTATAGATTACCTGAATCCAGTACACAAAACTGCTTATATATGTTCATTTGTAAACTGTATATCTATGTTAGCTCCCAACACGACAACATTGTTGGACCTTACGGTAACAGTTCGTATCTACACTTGAATTTCATAGTAAGATACGACTTTTTAGAAAATATTTCAGACTAATTTTCTCGGCCGGCTTAAACGACAATTTAAGCAATCAAAGCTTAATCGTCTGCTGCATGTCAAATTAAATTGACCAATGAGAATGCGTCATTTATGAGGTGTATTTTTTTCTGTAACTTATAAATACCCATAAACGAGTTTATTTTCTTAAGTAAGATAAAACTCCTCAGGTGTACTTTTTAATAAGTTTTTGTTAAAAAAGGTTTTACTCTGAAAATCATGAACATTTATATTTTAAAATTAGTTATGGGGCGTAAAACAATTTCCTAATTTCGACAATTACTAATTTCTCAACAAATAAACAGTTTTCAACAAATAAACACTTTTAGTTACCTGTATAAATATTGAGTTCATATTTTTTTTATTCGGTTGAAAAGCTATGACTCCATTGCGACGAGATGCGATGCGCGCATGCGATACGGGTCAGCCGGCCATATAAAAAAAAATGTATTGTTTAGTTAATATTAAAATTGGTTTTGTAATGTGATAATGTGATTAATTTAATAATGTTCACATTGGCTCACGAAATATATAATATTAGGAACGTATGTTAATATTGCGTACCGTTACAATGACCCTTCAGTGTATAATGTATCGTAGGGTTGTTTACCTGAGTGTAACCTAGACTAAATATTTAAATGTCTAAATTAAGTTGAAAGTGAGGTACGAGTAAGTTTGAATATTTTTGTTATTTCTTCATAACTGGGTTGAAAATCGTCTTTATGTCGTTTGAATCTGGGGGCACGATCAGCTTAATGTTTATAATAGCCCTGATTTTACAACAATGAGGCTGCAACAAGGCGCCGAATTTAATGACCAATATGAAAAACTCGTATTATAATATATTTCCTCGTGTCGTGAAAAGCACTATGTTAAGTCTCGGCTGAAAGTGCAATAGATTAACTCGTACTATCGAAGGCCTCCCCTGCGGGTCGGCCTTCGAAATTTACTCGTTAATCTATTGCTTACTTTACAGCTTCTACAAAAATGTACTATTTCTTATTTTTTTTATAAAATGTACATGCCCTTGAAACACGTTAAAAAATATATCCTAGCTTTTAATTTTTTACCAAAACCGTCGATCCCTTCTGTTCATGAAAAACGCTTCAACCCTACTTTCTTTACTCATTCGCGTACATACCCTGTCAGAACCATTTCACTCGTCCCACTTCACGTAATGGGTACCCCCATTATTTGAGGTTAAAAAATTAGATTGACAAACCGACTGCCGTTAGGAGAAATTTTTAATGAGTTCAGGTCACTCACACAACATGTGTGTCTGTGAAAGGTCGTATTTCTACGCGACTAAGCTACGTGTAAAATAAGTTATGTGTTTATCAGATTATGTATTGACGTAAAGATCATCAAAATGGATCCGCTCGTTTTCAACTGACGTCAAAAAAAGGAGTAGGTTCTCAGTTCGTCGGGGTGTCTTTTTATTTTTTCCCGATTTTTCGAAAACGGCTGCACCGATTTAAAGAAACCTTTTAAAAAAAATCGTACTTTCCAGTTGGCTCTTCATTAAACGAAAAAAATATATAAATGGTTTAATTTGTATCAATGGTTTAATTATTTTACATAATTATAATAAGTTTATGAGTGTGATTATCGGTAATTCTATCTATATCATATTATTATACTGTTAAAATAAAATTTTAGTATAATATTTATATTATTATTATTTTAAGCCCTATTATTTTAAACCTAATTTTTGCATAAAATTAGGAAATCAAATGAGAGAATATTGTGCTTTCCTATCTGTAAGAACAATAAGATAAACTGTTCGAGGTAAAAACTACACCCACTTAATTGAAAAGGGAAATAAGCGACTTAGTTCTACTTGTAACATGTTTTCTTTTGACCACGAACGAATACTGTTCGCATTTATCCTCCAACAACAGTAATTAATTATTGGCTACGGAATGGTAGTAATTTGACTTCGTTAAAGGCAAACAACACTCAGAGGGGTGTTTTTTCGTTGTAACATAAGGCTAATGTTGTGTCTTCATTAGGAGCTTGCGTACAATTAACAACAAATACAACAAATGTCAGACAACCTCACACAAATCGATCTAGTCCCAAATATTAAAGCTCAAGAAGGTTTATGTTATGGGTGCTAGACGACGATATATACTTATATGGATAAATATATACTTAAATACATAGAAAAACCATGACCCAAGCACAAATATTAGAGTTCATCACACAATATCTGCCCTGACCGGGGTTCGAACCCAGGACCGCCTGCAGACAGGTGCACTACGAACTGCACCAACCGCGTCATCATATTTCATCAATACATTTATTTTATAGTCAGAAGGAGAAGCAGGACGAAGCATCTCTCGGGCCAGCATGGTAGTGTCAACTGACATGGCACCGTTGGTTTCTTGTCAGTTGCCATTGCGACTTGGGCTCCCCTTTTTGTTTACCATCGGGCGAAGTGTAGCCACTATGTTGTGCCAATATACTTAAAAAGGAGTCTCTTTCGATTTATAATGAAATGAATTCTAGCCGTTTGAGCGATGTTTCGACAATTTGGCAGTCTCTATAGAAACAGATTTTCTATACAATTTGAGAAAGTTATGATAGTAGAGAATAGTGAGACATCATATCTGTTTTAATGATAGGTACATTTTGTACACCAACTTTCCATGGTGATGATGACAAAAGCTACGAAAATATGATGGATAACGATAAAAAAGTTTGTCTAGAATAATAATTACAAAGTTGTTTTTAAACTTTAATGTATCTATTTAAATACCTGCAAAACGGGTTTACTCACGTCTTAGAAGTCAAACACTCGACATGTATCGTATCGGTACGCGATTCATCATCAGTTGCAACATCGACGATCATCAATATAGAAGCCGAGCGATATTAGACTTCTAAGTACGACGTGAGTAAACCCGTTTTGTAGGTATTTTCATACATAGATAGAACTAAATGTTTACATTCGTACATAAAAAAAAAAACTCCAACAACCTTATTGCTCAAATAGGAACCCACGCAATTTTCCCCACTCCACCCCTATCGTTACTGGAAGACATTACCGCCGTGACAAAAGGCAGAAGCGCACGATAAATATGAAGGAAAAGAATTAAAGATAAATTCTTGAGGAAACCTTTTACTATAAACGACGTCTTGGGACCGCCGCGAAACGTTATGAATTCTAAACAGACATTTTGTTTGCGGAACTTAATGGCTGTTTTATTGTATTAAACCGATTTTTTTTTTATTTGGTTGTAGTCAGATTTAAAAAAATTAAAAATAAAATGATATGAAGGTTTTCGTTGAGTATAAACAAGTGTAAAGGATTTATCGAAAAACTACATTTAACATACAAATAAAATCTGCGTTAAAAGATACGTTTTATCCAGCTACGGCTTAAATTCTTTCATGTACCTACATGATCGAGTATGGATATGGTTTTATAAGTCGTATACTCGTAACATAACAAACTAACAACGAATAAGAATTACACTGGACGTATACATTACACGACCACCGACCAAATCCCCGGTATGCTAAAATAAAATAAACTAAGCTTTCCATACATAGATTCTATTAGAAAACGAATGTAGTACACTGAGTGTACAGTCACTGACTGTCAGTCAGGGAATGAAAATTTTCCACCATTGGTCACGTTACCAACGTGACACAGTTCAAAAGTGACGAACCTATGTTTCTCGACTAGACAAAACGTGTGAAAATACGCAGGTGCGTAAGTTAAACCAAAATGCATAACGGGTAACTCATAGAGGCCTCTATATCGGTTTCATAATAATTATTATGTAAGTATTCTCCAATTTATTATCATAATTTTTATCCTTTTTGATGGTGAAGAAAAAAAGAGGTTTACACGGCACGGCATAACCAGTCTTAGACTCGGAAAAACACAATGTAAGTATAAATTACAACGAACTGACCTAGTCGCTAGTTCCCCACTAACAAAATAAGTAGCTTTCCATTAGTCTAAGTACTTTCCCCTGTAATTGTTCTAGTCCTAATCTATTTCTCGTTCACATTCCAGGCTTGTCGATGCTCAATTATATTAGATTTACTAGAATCCTAGGGCTTTTACGCAACTATTGTGAAAAAGGATAAGTTTAAATAGGAAAGCTGAGTAAGATTTATATCTCGAGGTAAGTATATCGACAATGGGTCCGAGTTTTTCCTCGTGAATACTGAATCAAGTTCCATTGGTTTGCTCATACCGGGTTCTGTTTGGTTTGTTATTACAAGAATATAAAATGTGTGTTATATTTGTTTCTACTTCTTTTATTCTGTTACCAAGAGAAATTATATAATTTATTTTTTCCACGCTGCGCGACAGCAAAGACAGCGTAATGTTTTTTGTACCAACAATCTACCTTACTTATGAGGTATATTTAATTTACTAGAAATTTCAGATTTGATTGATGTTTTTTTAATATGAAACGCGACCATTATTGGTTTATAAATGGTGGTAGTAAAATAAAAATTGCAGTTAATATTGTCAGGTATTACCGACAAAAAATGATGAATGATCAATATTATGAAGTTTTTTAGAGAAGAGGCTCTGCTTGAAAATAAGATTATGTTACCTGAATATTGATTAAAACACGTCCTCTATCACATGATTGGGTGTATGTTATTATGTTTGTTCGGGTGGAATCTTGTAACTCAATTTTTAAGCAGATATCGTCAACCGATTGAGCTGAAATTTTGCATATTTACTAAACTTTGATGACAATACAATAATATGGTACCGTGGGGCTGATCTGATGATGGAGCCGGAAGGTGGCCATAGGAACTCTATAATTGAAAAAGCAATCCTACCAAGTTTGGGCTCTTTAGAATCGTCTCAGTGAGCATTTGATGGATATTTAAAGAAAAGTACAGTCGGCTATAAAAGCTTGTCACTAAAATGATTTTTTTGACAGGAACTTATTTTTATAGCTCTGTCAATAATGATATATATATCTAGGCTGTTGTACAGTTGCCATCAAAAGTAGCTGTCAATTTAAGTATGCAATTTGACATAAGCCAATAGTAAAATGTCAGCTATCCGTGATGCTGAAAAAAGTGGTTGCCACTTTTGAATCTACTATTGGAATAGAATCCAAAAGTGGTAAACTAATTTTAGCTGACTGTACCACGTTTAAACAACAGCTATACGATATCGTAAAAGCATATTGAAGCGCCTACAACACGCAAACCATTCAAAAATATGGTTATTACGGACATTAGGATAGAACATCATACCCTGGCTAACTCGTATTTATTACGTGTTTAAAAAACTCGTTACTAGTTTCATATACGTTTATGAGCTTATTTTCGAATTTATGATTAAAATCTTACTTTGTTTTTTACTGTTTGTTTGCACGTAACTTTTCTATTCATTACGTGATATTTCTTTGCGAAAAACTTTATGAAAAAACTGGACAAGTGCGAGTCGAATTCGCGCCAACCGGTCCGTAACGCATTATTTTTCTTTTTAATAGTAGTTACATGCTTGCTGGATGAGTGGGTTTGGGTTAGAGTTTGCTTTTTCAAAGTATTTTTCCGCACATTTGCGAAACCATTGCTGAATGGACTCTATTTGGAGATCCCGGTGGATGGTGGTGGATGGTGGCGCTCCTGAGACACTTGTGCTGTAGAGTTTGAAGGGAGTTTAGGCTATTTGGGTGCTGTTATTGGTTACACAAGTTCCATGCAAATCTCAAGTGCATTTACCTGTACCTAAAGCGAAAAAACGTGGGTTATATACGTTTATTAAAAGAAACACGTTTGTTCAATGGACATTTGATAAACATTATGCGAAAATGTTAGGTCTCTACCTATTACGGTTGGAAAGATACATCCAAGTGGCAGTGGAGGCGTAGTGTTAAGGACCCTTTGGAAACAGAACCCTTAAAAAAATAGTAAAGGATAGTTTCTTTATTCAATGAGTTAGATGGAACAATCATTCACAATCGTCAGAAAGTACAGCTCTTCTAGCTTTTCACTCCTATGTCATGGCAAACCTACGCTACGGAATTATTCTATGGAGTAATGTGAGCAATAAAGACGAAATATTTAGACTACAAAAGAGATGTCTTCGGGCAATATATGGTTTAAAACAAACTGACTCGTGCAAATCATTGTTCACCGATCAAAATATTCTCACTTTTCCCGCTCTGTACATATATGAGATCTGTCTTTTTGTAAAGAACAATATAAGCATGTTTAGAGGTAGGAATCCAAGAGCAAGACTGCAACAAAAATATGGTTATGATGTGGTCGGACCAAAATCAAATTCAGCGTTTTTCTCCAATAACGTTATGTGCATGAGTACTAAAATTTATAATAAGTTGCCTATAGACCTAAAACAACTAAGTACTCCTGATTTTAAAAGAAAGCTTTTTAATTGGCTAGTCAGCAAATGTATTTATAGCATAAGTGATTACCTTGCCATGTAAGACAAGTTCTGCCTATAACATAATACTACTTAAATGCATTACTATTTTGTTATTACTTTGTTACTATATTATGATGATGTTATAAAAAATGTAGATTACTATAGATTATATTATAAATTGACATTAAAATATTGTACGCCTCTCGGCAGGACATGATGTACTGGTACTAAACAATAAGTAACACCTGTGATGTAAACTCATGACCATGCAATAAATGAATTGATTGATTGATTGATTGATTGATTCATTCATTTTTGCTTGATACATAGCGACATATATTGCTAAAATACGAATACACGTAAATATGTACATATATATGTACATAACAGAAGGTGTTAGCGAGACGGGCCTCTATGTATGCGCATAGAGCGGCGCTAACCTTCACATCAGCGCGCACACACAAGCTCCGCCCTCCGCGTTTGTTGTGTCGCCATGCCTGACGATCATTTACTCTATTTACGCGGTTTACACAACCAACCAATTAGTACATTACTACAGAGGCCGGGAAAGAAGTGCTTTTCTCAAACATATGCAATGAAAAAAATATACATACCACTCAAAAACATCGCCACACAAAAAAAAATATACTTTCCCGCTTAGGCCTTGAATTTTGTACAAAATTCCTTTACAGTTATTTCGAGTTATTCCGCCCGAAACGTGATAGGTACTTCAAAGCCTGTTATAACGCACGTTGCTTCATACATTTAAAAAATACATTATTTAATTTGATGGGAATCGGTTGAGAAATGGGACCTGTAAGCGAGGACAGCCGGAAATCTTGCCAACTGGACATCCGCTCGGTTACCTATCATCATACCTCGAACAAATCATGCGGATGACGTCAAACCACTCATAGGATGATTTCAAAAAGTATTTTCATAAACAATTACTACTTATCAATTATCAACCTCTTTAATAAAACGATATCGCCACTTGACATGAGCAGAGTAGGTACATAACATCTTTGACTGACATTGTCATTCAGTTGAACAATAAAGTGACTTCGTAATTATTTAAATTTTTCTTTACAATTTTTTCAAAAGACGCAGAAGAATGTCGCGTTTACAAGAATATTGTTGTATTTACGCGGTTAATCTGTTACTTCGTGCAATATGTCATACGGATAGTATATATAAAGTACTCTTTGATACGGATGTTGCAATACAGACATCATCCTGTGTGCAAAATTAGGTACGTCATTTTTACGTCATCCGCATGATTTGTTCGAGGTATGCCTATCATAATCCCGAATTTTCATTTGCCCGAAATTTTGAAATCCCGAATTTTCATTTTCAAATTTTCGGGCAAATGAAAATTCGGGATTATGATAGGTAACCCATCCGCTCATGTACAATCCAGACATTGAATACTGAAGCAAAGTATGTCATAAACTAAGGCACTTAAAAGAGTGTCATATCGTAAAGACATAATGAATCACATCCCACCGGTTATTACAGACACAAGCACTCGATGTTGACGCAAGCGTTATCGTTATTACGTGATCAACATGCGTTATGTTATGATTTGTTTTATATTACACATGTAAAATTTGGATTTATTTAATAGACCTACAAAGTAGCGTATTAGGTATTGTATTTTCAAAGTCTTTGCTTAGGTTAACGATCTCTTCTAGACAACCTTTGTTTAGTGAAATTGGTGAAAAATTTAACTTAATATAGTAGGTGCAACAGAAGGTCAATAAGTGATTGGTTTTCATTTGTTATATTTTAAGTGAACAATTTATTTTGCCTTAATATATCAAGTTATAGAATAATCCATACGATACCCAATCAAGACTTTGAAATTATTCCCTAAGTACACTAACTTAATAATAATTTCAATATGCCACCAAATATTTTACAAATTGTGCACAATAAAGAACCTAAAAACCTAGGAATCCGCAACCTTTTTTCAAATAACTTGAAACTTCTCGTGAATCTCGTGTATTCGTTTTCGCATACTATAGGTACTAGTCGGGATTTTTGTCTTGCGTTAGTTTTCTTGTTAATTTGTTTTGTTATTGATCATATTATTATTTCATTCGTTCTGTTCATTATTAGTGTTATCAATTAGTTGTTATTATTGTGTTAGTTATTGTTTTTCTGCTGAAACGGAATGGTTCATTATTAATGTTGGTGATGCTTCCTCATCATCTTCGGTATCATCAAAATTAGACAACAATAGTGACAGTTCAAATTAAACTATGATTACAGTTACTAAACTCTTTTATTTAATAATAGTTTAGTTTTACACAGGTAAGAAAAATTAACTCTTTAACATACTATTTTTAGAAATAACATAACGTGTATTTTACATACCTACCTGCGTTAGTTTGTGAGCAGTACAGAAAAAATACATTTAAAATATTGAATGTATATTCCTACATAACATCTGTGTATTCATTTATTTTACGTCTTGGCAAAGGCCATTAAATTATTTTTCTGCTTTGCCGAACCTTGATCAGAGTCTGACTACCAAAAGAATAATCGAAAGCAAGAATTAAAATTTAACAATTGATAAAATGTTGAGTACACCTGAATATGTCAACTTTGACAGCCAAGGTTTGTTTACATTTAGTTAAAGCCCTATCCGGATGGAGTATAGTAAGTTTTCATACTGTAATTCAAAACAGTAACTTCTTCAGTGTTTATTGACATTCTTATTCTAGGAGCTTGAAGGGGGTTAAAACAAGATAAAAGTTTATATGGGTATGTTAGAAATAAAAATATGCAAGTACTAATATTGGGTACTGTTTGGTTAATATTGCCATACTTAGTTTCTATGTGTTTGACAGTTCAATTGCTTTAAAGAGTTATTGTGGTCCGTCTCTACCACTACGCCAACCGTGAATCAGCATAATTTCACGACATGTCTCATGATCGTGACAGCTGGCATCGCTCCAAGCGATAAACAGACAGACAGACTAGTAGGTATTGTCGCTCGAATTGTTTTAGATGTCAATGACCTTGTTACTCTGTTTGCACAGGAATTCAGACGCGTGTGAAATGATCAGGACGGTCAACGTTTTTCAATTTGTATTTTTCATTCAGATCAATTATTTAATCAATTTGTACATTTCAATTAGATTTTTTTACAAGTTTCTTTGAAGTTGTAACATTGATACAAAGCACAAAAAAAAAATTAAAATCCGTAACCTGGTGGAAGAGGCCGGGAATCTAACCCGGTACCTCTGGATTACCGGTCCAAGATGTCAACCTTCCACTACCCTAACGTCAGATAACCTTTATATTTTTTCCTTATGCTTTATGTGTCAATCGATTGTTTATTTGAAACGCTTAGCATTTTGTTTGACGTTGTTAATTGATGAATTTTCATTAAGTTACTGGCGATCAAAAGCAACGTTTTAAAGTACGGATAAAGCTTAATTCAATTGAAATTATAAACGGATTATAGCGTGGATGTTAATAATTTGAGCTCCCCTGATGTTTCGGAAGCTTTCCAGTTACCGTTCTCAGAGGTTGACAACCATGAACTAATTCAATTTCACAACCATTTACGAATACGGAAAATACGGACTAAAACATTAGTCAAATCAAAAGTTACTATCTACAAAATAATTCCATTTAAACTGACTTCACAAAGTAACACTTACATTAAATAAACGAATATCATAATAAAGGTATTTGGAAACAAATTTATTCAGGTCTACTGAGAGCCTTCTGAAGTCAATATTATTCAAATGGAAATGCTTATTATTTGGATGGCCATTGTCAGAGGTTTTACATTGAGTTCTGGCATGTTGATAGGACAATGAGTTATTTTAAATGGTTGGCTTTGAAAGTAATATTTTAATGTGACAACGTTGTTTACGTAAATAATAAATATCGAAAAATATGTGAAAAATAAAATGGATTAAATTCAATTCAACATTACTTTATTGCACACCAACAAGAAAAATGGATTATGGATATGGAATTTTTCATTGCTGGGCAAAGGCCTCTCTCCCTTTCTTCCAGTCGTCTCTGTTTAAGACAGCAACAGACCAATCTTTTCCTAATATGTCAAGCTTATCCCGCTATCTTCGTCGTGGTCTGCCGCGACGCCGTACTCTATTAGCTGGGATTCAGTCAGTGGTATTCTTAGCCCACAGTCCGTTCAACATGCGGCAAACGTGTCCAGCCCAGTTCCACTTAAGCTAAGCGGCTGTCAGGGCTACGTCGGCTACTTGGCGCAAGAAGGCATTTCTGATACGATCTGCTAATTTGATTCCTTTTGCCCTCTCACAAACCTTAAGGGAATACTTTTGAACATTAATCAAAGACCAATTCTGGGCACTATAGGGGAGGATCAGAAGAATGCCCACGGATACTAAGGTATTAAACAAAGAGAAAAGAGATGATGGGCAATAGGGAAGAATGATGAATGATGATGAAGAAAACATTCACATGTACAGCACTGATCACAAATTAATGGGATTACGAAAGTAGCAAAATATGAAGTTTATCAAGCAAAGATAACCAGGATATCAAGCACGGAAAATCAACACGATAAAATAATATTGGAAGTCATCTCCAAAATGTTGATACTTGGTCTTTGTATCTCTCAGGGTTTGCAATCTCTTATCAAGCTTGATTCGTTCATTGACCTGAACTCAATAAATTAATGCAATGAAGCTTTGAATCAGTAACATTTTAAACAACGCTGACCGACTTCTGACTGAAATTTGATCCGCTATTTCGCTTCAGTCTGAATAAAGCTTTATTGGATTAAATGATTCAATTCCCCGCGGCTCTGTTTACCAATTTCCGTTAACCCGATGAGTTACAAAAACGTAATAAAATATTCAAACCTATTTATATTTGATGGCTTTAATAAATGGATTCCTGGAATGGACGTAATTAGAAATAGCGCTTTAATAACAATGGTTTTGTTTTTTTCGTGATTAGATACATAACAGGAACCGCTCATACTGTAAAAAGGTGAAGTGTGTAATACACACCTTATCTTAAATACGTGATACATTACACTGTCGTTAAATTAATGTTTATTTTACCATTTTAACGGATTTCTAGAATTACAATCTGTTTCTTTTGCTTTTCGCTGCTGATAAATGAATAGTTAAATGTCGTACTTCAATTGTTTCAAGAAAATACATGAATGAACCGTAAAATATTTCATTACCTACTTTTACACATATTTTGGCAACTTCAGCAAGTCAAAACACGGATTAAAACTATTTTTAGTACCTTAGAAGACGAGCCCCAACATAACTTTCTTGAAATTATATTCAGTCGTATAGTAATTAAATTAAACTCAAATTTCTTAATTCCCAAACAAGTATAAAAATCGTGAAAGTAAATATAATCATCCGTATCGTAAAAAATATATCTCCAAGCGGTTTGGTTGAGATAAATCTTAATTCAATCAAAAATACATCACACGTTCCTCCCAATCATCCATTCTAATTCTCAACACCTTTGAAATCCAATTCCAACCAAAAACAGTCAAATTACGTTATCTCAATGTCGCAATACATATTTTATCTCCTCTACACATTGTGTAGTCGTAATAACGAGCAAGATAGCATACATTTCTAAAAACGACTTAAGAGGACTGTATCAGTTCACGGTTGTGCCATTTGGTTTGTATAATGCTCCTTTTATTTTTCTCACGTTCCATAAACACAGGCTGATTCGTAACTTTTTATGTAAAGGGAAAATGCTTTAGAGAGCGTGTAGGTAATGATTTTCTTTCGGCTCTGTAAGACGTATGAACTGGATTCAGTATCGTGCTTATAACTTAGTATAGGATCTAATACAGGATTATTTTGTCTGTCAGTCTCTGGAGTAATTTTAATAGGAATTTTGCAGTTGTTATTGTTCACTTAAAATATAACAAATGAAAACCAATCACTTATTGACCTTCTGTTGCACCTACTATATTAAGTTAAATTTTTCACCAATTTCACTAAACAAAGGTTGTCTAGAAGAGATCGTTAACCTAAGCAAAGACTTTGAAAATACAATACCTAATACGCTACTTTGTAGGTCTATAAAATAAATCCAAATTTTACATGTGTAATATAAAACAAATCATAACATAACGCATGTTGATCACGTAATAACGATAACGCTTGCGTCAACATCGAGTGCTTGTGTCTGTAATAACCGGTGGGATGTGATTCATTATGTCTTTACGATATGACACTCTTTTAAGTGCCTTAGTTTATGACATACTTTGCTTCAGTATTCAATGTCTGGATTGTACATGAGCGGATGGGTTACCTATCATAATCCCGAATTTTCATTTGCCCGAAATTTTGAAATCCCGAATTTTCATTTTCAAATTTTCGGGCAAATGAAAATTCGGGATTATGATAGGTAACCCATCCGCTCATGTACAATCCAGACATTGAATACTGAAGCAAAGTATGTCATAAACTAAGGCACTTAAAAGAGTGTCATATCGTAAAGACATAATGAATCACATCCCACCGGTTATTACAGACACAAGCACTCGATGTTGACGCAAGCGTTATCGTTATTACGTGATCAACATGCGTTATGTTATGATTTGTTTTATATTACACATGTAAAATTTGGATTTATTTTATAGACCTACAAAGTAGCGTATTAGGTATTGTATTTTCAAAGTCTTTGCTTAGGTTAACGATCTCTTCTAGACAACCTTTGTTTAGTGAAATTGGTGAAAAATTTAACTTAATATAGTAGGTGCAACAGAAGGTCAATAAGTGATTGGTTTTCATTTGTTATATTTTAAGTGAACAATAACAACTGCAAAATTCCTATTAAAATTACTCCAGAGACTGACAGACAAAATAATCCTGTATTAGATCCTATACTAAGTTATAAGCACGATACTGAATCCAGTTCATACGTCTTACAGAGCCGAAAGAAAATCATTACCTACACGCTCTCTAAAGCATTTTCCCTTTACATAAAAAGTTACGAATCAGCCTGTGTTTATGGAACGTGAGAAAAATAAAAGGAGCATTATACAAACCAAATGGCACAACCGTGAACTGATACAGTCCTCTTAAGTCGTTTTTAGAAATGTATGCTATCTTGCTCGTTATTACGACTACACAATGTGTAGAGGAGATAAAATATGTATTGCGACATTGAGATAACGTAATTTGACTGTTTTTGGTTGGAATTGGATTTCAAAGGTGTTGAGAATTAGAATGGATGATTGGGAGGAACGTGTGATGTATTTTTGATTGAATTAAGATTTATCTCAACCAAACCGCTTGGAGATATATTTTTTACGATACGGATGATTATATTTACTTTCACGATTTTTATACTTGTTTGGGAATTAAGAAATTTGAGTTTAATTTAATTACTATACGACTGAATATAATTTCAAGAAAGTTATGTTGGGGCTCGTCTTCTAAGGTACTAAAAATAGTTTTAATCCGTGTTTTGACTTGCTGAAGTTGCCAAAATATGTGTAAAAGTAGGTAATGAAATATTTTACGGTTCATTCATGTATTTTCTTGAAACAATTGAAGTACGACATTTAACTATTCATTTATCAGCAGCGAAAAGCAAAAGAAACAGATTGTAATTCTAGAAATCCGTTAAAATGGTAAAATAAACATTAATTTAACGACAGTGTAATGTATCACGTATTTAAGATAAGGTGTGTATTACACACTTCACCTTTTTACAGTATGAGCGGTTCCTGTTATGTATCTAATCACGAAAAAAACAAAACCATTGTTATTAAAGCGCTATTTCTAATTACGTCCATTCCAGGAATCCATTTATTAAAGCCATCAAATATAAATAGGTTTGAATATTTTATTACGTTTTTGTAACTCATCGGGTTAACGGAAATTGGTAAACAGAGCCGCGGGGAATTGAATCATTTAATCCAATAAAGCTTTATTCAGACTGAAGCGAAATAGCGGATCAAATTTCAGTCAGAAGTCGGTCAGCGTTGTTTAAAATGTTACTGATTCAAAGCTTCATTGCATTAATTTATTGAGTTCAGGTCAATGAACGAATCAAGCTTGATAAGAGATTGCAAACCCTGAGAGATACAAAGACCAAGTATCAACATTTTGGAGATGACTTCCAATATTATTTTATCGTGTTGATTTTCCGTGCTTGATATCCTGGTTATCTTTGCTTGATAAACTTCATATTTTGCTACTTTCGTAATCCCATTAATTTGTGATCAGTGCTGTACATGTGAATGTTTTCTTCATCATCATTCATCATTCTTCCCTATTGCCCATCATCTCTTTTCTCTTTGTTTAATACCTTAGTATCCGTGGGCATTCTTCTGATCCTCCCCTATAGTGCCCAGAATTGGTCTTTGATTAATGTTCAAAAGTATTCCCTTAAGGTTTGTGAGAGGGCAAAAGGAATCAAATTAGCAGATCGTATCAGAAATGCCTTCTTGCGCCAAGTAGCCGACGTAGCCCTGACAGCCGCTTAGCTTAATTGGAACTGGGCTGGACACGTTTGCCGCATGTTGAACGGACTGTGGGCTAAGAATACCACTGACTGAATCCCAGCTAATAGAGTACGGCGTCGCGGCAGACCACGACGAAGATAGCGGGATAAGCTTGACATATTAGGAAAAGATTGGTCTGTTGCTGTCTTAAACAGAGACGACTGGAAGAAAGGGAGAGAGGCCTTTGCCCAGCAATGAAAAATTCCATATCCATAATCCATTTTTCTTGTTGGTGTGCAATAAAGTAATGTTGAATTGAATTTAATCCATTTTATTTTTCACATATTTTTCGATATTTATTATTTACGTAAACAACGTTGTCACATTAAAATATTACTTTCAAAGCCAACCATTTAAAATAACTCATTGTCCTATCAACATGCCAGAACTCAATGTAAAACCTCTGACAATGGCCATCCAAATAATAAGCATTTCCATTTGAATAATATTGACTTCAGAAGGCTCTCAGTAGACCTGAATAAATTTGTTTCCAAATACCTTTATTATGATATTCGTTTATTTAACGTAAGTGTTACTTTGTGAAGTCAGTTTAAATGGAATTATTTTGTAGATAGTAACTTTTGATTTGACTAATGTTTTAGTCCGTATTTTCCGTATTCGTAAATGGTTGTGAAATTGAATTAGTTCATGGTTGTCAACCTCTGAGAACGGTAACTGGAAAGCTTCCGAAACATCAGGGGAGCTCAAATTATTAACATCCACGCTATAATCCGTTTATAATTTCAATTGAATTAAGCTTTATCCGTACTTTAAAACGTTGCTTTTGATCGCCAGTAACTTAATGAAAATTCATCAATTAACAACGTCAAACAAAATGCTAAGCGTTTCAAATAAACAATCGATTGACACATAAAGCATAAGGAAAAAATATAAAGGTTATCTGACGTTAGGGTAGTGGAAGGTTGACATCTTGGACCGGTAATCCAGAGGTACCGGGTTAGATTCCCGGCCTCTTCCACCAGGTTACGGATTTTAATTTTTTTTTTGTGCTTTGTATCAATGTTACAACTTCAAAGAAACTTGTAAAAAAATCTAATTGAAATGTACAAATTGATTAAATAATTGATCTGAATGAAAAATACAAATTGAAAAACGTTGACCGTCCTGATCATTTCACACGCGTCTGAATTCCTGTGCAAACAGAGTAACAAGGTCATTGACATCTAAAACAATTCGAGCGACAATACCTACTAGTCTGTCTGTCTGTTTATCGCTTGGAGCGATGCCAGCTGTCACGATCATGAGACATGTCGTGAAATTATGCTGATTCACGGTTGGCGTAGTGGTAGAGACGGACCACAATAACTCTTTAAAGCAATTGAACTGTCAAACACATAGAAACTAAGTATGGCAATATTAACCAAACAGTACCCAATATTAGTACTTGCATATTTTTATTTCTAACATACCCATATAAACTTTTATCTTGTTTTAACCCCCTTCAAGCTCCTAGAATAAGAATGTCAATAAACACTGAAGAAGTTACTGTTTTGAATTACAGTATGAAAACTTACTATACTCCATCCGGATAGGGCTTTAACTAAATGTAAACAAACCTTGGCTGTCAAAGTTGACATATTCAGGTGTACTCAACATTTTATCAATTGTTAAATTTTAATTCTTGCTTTCGATTATTCTTTTGGTAGTCAGACTCTGATCAAGGTTCGGCAAAGCAGAAAAATAATTAAATGGCCTTTGCCAAGACGTAAAATAAATGAATACACAGATGTTATGTAGGAATATACATTCAATATTTTAAATGTATTTTTTCTGTACTGCTCACAAACTAACGCAGGTAGGTATGTAAAATACACGTTATGTTATTTCTAAAAATAGTATGTTAAAGAGTTAATTTTTCTTACCTGTGTAAAACTAAACTATTATTAAATAAAAGAGTTTAGTAACTGTAATCATAGTTTAATTTGAACTGTCACTATTGTTGTCTAATTTTGATGATACCGAAGATGATGAGGAAGCATCACCAACATTAATAATGAACCATTCCGTTTCAGCAGAAAAACAATAACTAACACAATAATAACAACTAATTGATAACACTAATAATGAACAGAACGAATGAAATAATAATATGATCAATAACAAAACAAATTAACAAGAAAACTAACGCAAGACAAAAATCCCGACTAGTACCTATAGTATGCGAAAACGAATACACGAGATTCACGAGAAGTTTCAAGTTATTTGAAAAAAGGTTGCGGATTCCTAGGTTTTTAGGTTCTTTATTGTGCACAATTTGTAAAATATTTGGTGGCATATTGAAATTATTATTAAGTTAGTGTACTTAGGGAATAATTTCAAAGTCTTGATTGGGTATCGTATGGATTATTCTATAACTTGATATATTAAGGCAAAATAAATATTATATTTTTTATTAAAGTAATATTATTAAATACAAAATCGACAAACCAATGTTGGCCTGATAAAGCACCTAATTTATTATGGTTTGTTTACATTTAGTTAAAGCCCTATCCGGATGGAGTATAAATACAATGCAAAAGTCCTCCGAAATATCTTTTGTAAATATTTTTAAGTACAAATACTGATCAATGCATAACTTACCAAGATGTCTTTTATTTAAGCATATATTAAATTTGCTAGAATCTAAAACTATTTTACATAGAAAACTATCGTGTGTCTCAGAAATATTAAAATACTTAAACGGGTTTACTCACGTCGTAGAAGTCGATTAACGCTCGACATGTCGACTGATCCGCGACTGATCGTCTCTCCTGATGATGAATCGCGTACCGATTCGAAACATGTCGAGGGTTATTCGACTTCTACGACGTGAGTATACCCGTTTAAGTATTTTAATAAATCTAAAACTAGTTTAAAGAATAAGAATAATAATAAGAAGGAGGTTCCTCTCTCTGCAGCCCTAACCACCAGTAGCCTGGGCCCCGCCTAGGTTTTTTTTATAATGTATTTATATTTTGTAATTAATTTGTTGTATTTTACTTTTTATATAAATGTATTGTAAAAAAACTTAACCTAAGAAATTAAATGAATATACGAAATAATAAGAATAATATAGTATCACGACTACTTTAGTGCCCTATCTTCTGTTGTCATTATACCGATTTGCAGCTTTGCGTCTACGTGTTCTTTTTCGCGGTTATTATTTAATTATTGTTTATTAAATTATTGTGCCCTTAAGTTATGAATTTTAATCAAATAAAAACAATACATTTCTAAATCACGATTCAAACCTATAATTTACTGTTAAAACCGTTAACTACAATTGCCAAGCAAAATTCAACTACAGGGAGGTAATTCGACCAATTTTAGAGAGATGATGGAGATCTCTACATTTCATCGCCATCCGTCACTTTCAACGTGTCCCTGCTTGACAAGTGGCAATATCCCTAGAAAACATCGCAACTTCGTCAATCCGGTCGCGCATAATTTGCGTTTCCTTGTATGTGACGGCATAAATAACAGGCGCATACTTTAACTTGACCGTCTAGTGGGTCAAATTTGCCAGTTACGTTTCGTTCAAAACAGAAACTCATATGCATGCATTTTTGACCATCATTATCGCTTTTGTATTTCCAAAATTGAGATGAGATATGGTACTTGAAGCTCATCGCAATTTAATAACAGTTCAAAGGGTATATCACTGTTATCTAATAGAGTTTTGACGTTTTGCGATCTCTCAAAGGGCATTCTCGAATTAGGTCCTGGACTACAATTATTACAAGTCGAATCAAAAGTTATAACTACAAAATGAACCCATTAAACTGACTTCACCAAGTACTTACAATAAATAAACGAATGTCTTAATAAATGTGTTTGGAAACAAATTTATTCAGCTCTGAGAGCCTTCCGAAGTCAATTTTATTTAAATGGAAATGTTTATTATTTGGGCGTCCTTTGTCACAGGCTTTGCGTTGAGTTCTGGCAAGTTATTAGGACAATGAGTTATTTTAAATGGTTGAATATTTTGATGTGACTTATTGCGAAGATACATTTTTTACAAAGAACGTACCTCTATATATAGAAAATTGGTGGAATGGAAAGGAATGAAAAAAAATTGGGCAAGTGCGAGTACGACTCGCGCATGAAGGGTTCCGTACCATAATCTGTAACAAGTTTGTTGTATGGTAGCCCCCCTTAATTATTAATTTATTTTAATATTACTATTTGTTGTTATAGCGGCAAAATAAATACATCATCTGTGAAAATTTCAACTGTCTAGCTATCACCGTTCTTGAGATACAGCCTGGTGACAGCCGGACGGACGGACGGACGGACAGCGAAGTCTCAGTAATAGGGTCCCGTTTTTACCCTTTGGGTACGGAACCCTAAAAATGGATTGTGTGCAACCGAAGCGATTTGCTTCACCATTTCTAATGCGAAGTGCTAAAGAATGGAACTCGCTCTTATCGTGTGTACTTCCTGAAAATAATAACTTGGGTATCTTCAAGACAAGAGTGAATAGGCTGTTGCTGAACCAGCGAGCTACTTCTTCGACTACGCAGTCACTTACTCATCAGGGCCATTTTTTTTGTTGTCGATTTCTTTCTTTTGACAGATTTCTGTAAAATTCGGTGAGTTGGTAAAGTTGCTTACTACTGACCATGGTAAGCCCAATTTCACGATATGTCCTACAAATTTTTCTCCATTGAGTTACACAAAATATATTACAGAAATTGGCACATGAGCCAATTTTTATTTTGATGTCGAATTATTTGTTTTTCATTTCGAGCTCCTCATGTGTACAAAATTTTACGAAATTTAGTAAAAGAAATCCATATTTTTTTTGTAACTCGATGGGAATTTTGTTGGACATATCGTGAAATTGGGCTTACCATGATCAGAATAAGCAACTTTACCAAGTCACCAAATTTTATTGAAATCTGAGTATGGTTTTCAATTTCTTCTTCACATGCTAGGTGGTCTATAATGGTTGCTTTTATCGCGACAAGTAAGTGACAAAGCATCCGTTGCGTTTTGATAAAATGCGAACGTGAGTGACATATGCTTTGTCACTTAGTTATCACATTATAAAGGCGAAAATTTGTGAGTGTGTTTATGTTTATGTTCGTTACTTTACGCTGAAACGGCTGACCAATTGTGATAAATTTTGGTATGAAGGTAGCTGACACCCTGACACACATGGGCTACTTTTTCTCCGGAAAAATGTAGTGTTCCCGTGTGATGAGCAGGTAATACCGCGCGGTGCAGCTAGTGATGTGATAAACGCAACCATTAGCCCCGTGGAATAAAGTCCTTTTATAATGGATAATGTGGACACTCTTGTAATGTTTTCGCAACGTTTTCCAAATGTCAAATAGAAAATGGAACTCGAAATTGCTTGTACAGATTGCAATGTGACAACGAAGTCATTCAGAAAATCGCAAGCCTGGAAAATTCGCACTGGGATTTCCACCTCTATCCCAGTGTTCCGGGATTTTCCAATTATATCCGGATTTTTCCGGTAACAAGGTGTAGTTCGAATGCAGCGAACCGGCAATGGATGGAGGGGATTCTCTTTGACTTAAAAGGAAATTTCACGGGTAAGTTTCAGGTGAAGTTCTTTAACTTATCGTAGTTACATAGTCTATACTATTATAAATTTCTAAATTTGTATTGAGTCAGTTTTCTATGGAGAGGGGTCACGATTACAGGGGAAATCTTTTTATTTTAAAAGCTTTTATTTAACTTGCGTTGTATGTATGTATCTAAGTATGTTTGTTCGGGTGAAATCTTGCAACTCAATTTTGAAGCAGATATCGTCAACCGATTGAGCTGAAACTTTGCATACTTACTTGAATTTGATGACAATACAATAATATGTTACCATGGGGCTGATCTGATGATGGAGCTGGAAGGTGGCCATAGGAACTTTATAATAGAAAAAGCAATCCTACCGAGCTTGGGCTCTTTAGAATCATCTCAGTGAGCATTTGATGGATATTCAAAGAAAAGTACAGTTGGCTATAAAAGCTTGCCACTAAAATGACATTTTTGACAGAAACTATGTTTCCTGATGTAGGTTCGTCATTTTTTTTGTATGGGCGGGCCGGCCTGGCGATATGTTCTCATAATTTATTTCGTGCTCTTATCACGCCGAAACGGCTGGACCGATTTTAGGCAATTTCGGTACAGGGATAGCTGGACATTCAATATGTAACTTTTTGCCCGCCGACGGTAAAGAAAAAAAAATCAGACGAAGTTGGGAAGTAGGCACCATCTAGTCGTATATGGGTGCTCAACCCATATGAGTCAGTAGGGAGAAAACGAAAACTATAAGAAATAGGGAAATCTGTTCTTAGAAAACATGGCGTCGATTTTAGATTTAATGGAAATTTGTTTTTTGTAAATCGCATATATAACCATGAATTCAACCTGGTTAAAATTCTATAAGTAATCGTAATCGCATGTCGCATTATAACGTTCTTTACAGCGGTTTTGACCAGGTTATGTATGAGTAAAAAAAATAGTATAGAATAGAATAGAATACTCTTTATTGCACACCTCAAGAAGAAAGAAATACAGATACAGATGACACTTAACATTACAATGGAGGCAAACAATAGACAATCTTATCGCTAAAAAGCGATCTCTTCCAGACAACCTTTACAAAATACAGTTTTTATTAGATCTAAAATCGACCCCATGTTTCTTAAGCACAGATTTCCCTATCTCTTATAGTTTCTGACTTCTCCCACCCATCTCCCACCTTGAACCATTTAGATTCATCACCCGGTATACCTAAGCTTTTGATAATATTGTGATATAAAAAAAAAATTGAATACAATTAGGTACACAACACCAAGCTTTGTATTCCCACACATGAAAGAGGATAATACAACTGTCTTAACAGATAAAAGCGGGTATCTGCAGAGATTACGCGGAACTGGAACAATAATCATTGTTCTCACTGTCATCAACAACATACGGATAACGGGATTTTATATTTACCCAAAACCAGTTAAGCAAAACTTGTGCTATGCTACTAAACAATTCTATATTAGGATTAAATCAGTTTTACATGGAGTGCGGTCATTATTTCAAGAAAAATGTTAACATAGCGCCATCAGTTGGTAAACTTTCTTTGTCCTTTCATCACGCCGAAACTGTTGGACCGATATTAATTTCGGTACAGGGATAGTTGAACATCTAAAGATGGTTATCGAGGATACTTTTTCCAGATTACGCTAAATAAAATAAATATGCGGAGAAGTTGCGAACTAGTCGGACCGTCGCATATATAACTAAGCTTTGAGCTTAATATTGTGATATGAAATAAATGAGAATACAATTAGGTAAATACCAAGCTTTGTATTCCCACACATGAAAGAGGATGATACAGCCTGTCTTAACAGATGAAAGCGGGTATCTGCAGAGATTATCCGGAAATGGAACAATGGAACAATAATCATTGTTCTCACTGTCATCAACAACATACAGACAACGGGATTGTTTATTTAGCCAAAAACAGTGGGACGTAAGGCCTTATTCCTTTGAAATAATATTTTTTTCATAATTATTATGACAAATATACCTATTGATAATTTCAACCAACGCTTCGAAGTGAATAATATTTTTCCCCGAGTTCTAGGTAACAGCTATTTCATGCTTTCATTGCGTGCAATCGAAAATAATAAAATAAGTTAAAGAAAATAGTTTACCGCGTGAATTTATCAATTTCGAGTAGTTTTGAAACAAAAAATATTTGTGATATTTTTTATTTATTTTTTATTTATATAACTAAAAAAAATAACATTTAACAATGTAATTACTCGCCAAACTGTCTCGTTTAATGGCGAGAGAAACTGTAGCCAACCAATACTGCAATAGCCCTGTCCTATCCTAACCAGTAACATTCATAATGTGTTAAGAAACGTGTTTGATCATAGAGAAAAATGTCTTAAACAATCAGCATTTTTGAACGGATAAGGAGCCGTATAAGTACATTACATACCTAGGACGGGGAATTCGTGAATGTCCCAGACCGAGGGTGTTTGTGGCCCGAACCAAAGGTGAGGGCTATAAATATGCAACCTGGTGCTTTACGTATTACCACCCGTGTGTTATCTAAAGTCTTACATCTTGCCTTGGCCAGGAAATGAGATATGAGACCGCGTAGCGGGCAGAAAATCCCACTTACGGCCTAGGGCGATGAAAATTTACCTAGTGAAGATCACACTAATATTAGAGGCGAAAGTTTGTGAGTGTGTTTGTATATTTGTATGTTTGTTACTTCTTCACGCCCAAACGGCTGGCCCAATTTTGATTAATTTAGGTACGAATGTAGCTTTCACTCTGGATAGACGCATAGGCTACTTTTTATCCCGAAAAAATGTAGTGTTCCCGTGGGATGAGCGAGTAACACCGCGCGGAGCAGCTAGTAAATAAAAAAATATTATTATCATATTATTACTGTTCTTGTTTATAACCCTGAAAACGAATGTTTTCACCATATAAGAGATATAGTAATTTTGAGGTTATATTGAGGTTACCCAGAAAGGGTTTAGGCCCCAAGCGACCTTATTTTCAAAGTTTTAGTACTTGGTTCGGCGTTCACATTTTACACATGCATCCCTTAGGATGAAAGTTTAATCGAAGTAAATGTAAGACTTCTGGGTATAGTTTAGATTGTTCTAAGGATAATCTTATTATGGTACTATAAATAGTGCCATAATAGAGTGTTGTTATGTTTTTTTTTTATTACCGAATCACAATGAAAAGTGAGTTTTTAATGAATATTTTCTTCAGCCAAGCTGTTTCATGCCTTTAAGAGGCCTTATTCCTTTTAAAATTAATTTTTTTCGTATTATGACGAATATATTGATAATTTCAACCAACTGTTTGAAGTGAATAATACTTTTTCCCGAGTTCTAGGTAGTAACGTAGCTATTTCATGCTTTCATTGCGTGCAGTCGAAAATAAGTTGATAAAACGAATTTTCCACGTGAATTTTATCAATTTCGAGTAGTTTTTCGAACAAAAATTATCAATGAAAAATTCAAACTGTAGGTTTCAAATATATACCAATAAATCCCAATAGCCCTGTTCTAGGTAGTAACATCAATAATATGTTAAGAAACATGTTTGATCATAGAGAAAAATTTCTAAACAATCAGCATTTTAAAAGGAATAAGGCCTCTTAAGAGGGCGCCAGCGCGTTGGCTAGCTCTCTCTCTCACTGAGCGTAAGCGTGAGGGAGATGGAAGTGCGTGCTCGGAAGCGCGTAAATCATGTTTTTTGAATTGTGTCATAAACGTGTGCATTTTATATTGAAAATAGTTTTACAGTTTTTGAGAACTTATAATCGTGCATTTATTAAGCTAAAAAACATTGTTAAAAACGGAAGGGTTTTGAAGATCCAACTGAAGATATCTAAAAAAAGGGTTATGTTTGAGAGATAAAAGTATCGAGAAAATTATTACCAATCGTGTTTTCACGTTGACAAGATTGAAGAAAAACTGTTTAAGCTTCTTATTTCCAAGGGACAGATTTTTAATCACTATGGATGTTGAGATCTAGGATCATTCACATGACGAATTTTGCATGGGTGGGCTCTTAAGTACTTAATCGTAAATAAATAGAAACACACAAATAGAAAGTTTAGAAAGAGACAAATGGAGACAGGAAGATACTGAAAGGTAAAGATACAAAGAGATATATATAGGTAACTATAGAAGGACATACCTAAATCGACAAAGTGACGACAAAGAGAAAAGATAGACGGAGACAAATGGATATATGAACAGAATGCGATAAGATAGAAAGAGATAGACAGCGGCAGATAAAAAGAGATAGATTCAGAGCCAGGAATAGAGTGGTAGATAGAAATAGATAAAGAGATAGAAAGAGACAAATAGACACAAATTTGTGCGTGTAGACAAATTGCCTCAATCAGTCCTCATTTTTAAAGTTTTAGTACTTGGTTTAGGCGTATACACACGCGTCCTTTAGGGTAGAAGTTTAATCGAAGTAAATGTAAGACTTGATTCTGTTGGGTATAGTTTAGATTGTTTAAAGGGTAATATTATTATGGTTCGGATTATGGCACTATTAACAGTGTCATAATAGAACAGTGTTGTTATAACCTGTTTTCTTAGAGTAAGTATGTACGCCTTGAACGAGAGTCTGCATACAACAGATTTGCGAAATATGAAGCCGCTTTTTAGTTGTATGTGTGCGTGTCTACGAACCAATCATAGAGACGTGTTGCTTGTGACATTGAAGTTGTGACAGATGCACACACGGACAAAATTTGTCCCGTGGCTAACAAAAACTGGTGTGAATTCAAGCACAGACTAGGCATATTTATTCTAAGCATTTAGAAGGCTTAGTCGTTGCTTACTTTTTACCGTCATTGTCACCGTCCAAGCTAAAATTCTTTACTATGTCCGGATATTTGGATATCCAAATTTCTTGACCGATTCTCAGGAAATTTCGTGAGAAGATTTTTTAAGTATAGATTTTTTGTCGATTTATTTTTCGAAATTTTACAAGATGGTGGCGAGATGGGGTTAAAAACGTTAATAAATTGCAAGTTTCTGCCATTTTGAAACAAATTCGCTAGATCTACTTCTTCGCTAGATCTTAATAAGTAGTATTAATGAATATCCGTGGCCATACTTTTCTTACTACGTTTCTTTTTCTTAGTCTATCTTTCCGGATATCAGACTTACTTCGGGTCGATCTATTAATACACAATGGAGAATGACTCGCTATTATTAACGTATTTAGAGACTCTTGGTTTATCTTATCAGAACTCGCTTATATAGTCCAACAAACACTGACCTTAATGTAGGACTGTCGGTCATATTGCTTTTTAGGGTTACGTACCCAAAGGGTAAAAATATTGGCCAAGTGCGAGTAGAACTCGCGCATGAAGGGTACGAAACCCTAAAAACGGGACCCTATTACTGAGACTTCGCTGTCCGTCCGTCCGTCTGTCACCAGGCTGTATCTCAAGAACGGTGATAGCTAGACAGTTGAAATTTTCACAGATGATGTATTTCTATTGCCGCTATAACAACAAATACTAAAAATAAAATAAAATAAATATTTAAGGGGGGCTCCCATACAACAAACTTGTTATAGATCGTCCGTCCGTCTGTCACCAGGCTGTATCTCAAGAACGGTGATAGCTAGACAGTTGAAATTTTCACAGATGATGTATTTCTATTGCCGCTATAATTGGAGCGGAGCGAGCGAAGCGAGCGAAGCTCCCATGGATCGACTCGAATGGACTTTGTAACAATGCGCAGATCTCAGCGAGTTCTCAACCGATTTTGGAAATTTTTGTTTTAAAATGCACAAATTAAATTTCGCTAGGTCGTGACGAAGAGAAAATTTTGAAATTGTTCTTAATTAAAAAGTTATGATAAAAAAACAAAAAGCTCCCATGGATCGACTCGAATGGACTTTGTAACAATGCACAGATCTCAGCGAGTACTCAACCGATTTTGGAAATTTTTGTTTTAAAATGCACAAATTAAATTTCGCTAGGTCGTGACGAAGAGAAAATTTGGAAATTGTTCTTAATTAAAAAGTTATGATAAAAAAACAAAAAGCTCCCATGGATCGACTCGAATGGACTTTGTAACAATGCGCAGATCTCAGCGAGTTCTCAACCGATTTTAGATTTTTTTGTTTTAAAATGCAAAAATTAAATTTCACTAGGTCGTGACGAAAAGAAAATTTCGAAAAAAAAAAAACGGCTCCAATCTATGGTGCAAGCTTAGCCGGTGGCTAACTCTGCATCGACCTAGTAAAATAAATATTTAAGGGGGGATCCCATACAACAAACTTACAGATAATGGTACGGAACCCTTCGTGCGCGAGTCCCACTCGCACTTGATGTATTTTACCGTTATGAAAGGGAGACCGAATGTTTTCGGAACAGAGATGGGTTGAAACAACGTCAATTTCTCGGATCTATATACGTCAGTTCCGCCTTCCTTTTTTGATCGGGCACAATCTTATTCACTTTTAGCACGGACGCAATATAGTCGCGTAGTCCTACGACTAACTTTGTCGCATTTTATTACGAAGACAATTAAATACATATTCCTAGTGTTCCTATTGCGTTTCCTCGCACATCTATCAACGTATCCAGTCAATTTATCCGCTGTCACTCACCCCATTAAGCTATCTCCCCGTCATCTCCAATTGCAGAGTATGACTTAAGGGAGAAGACTAACGTTCCAAAACATGATTAAAGCATCATCAGATACACCGCAAACTGTGCTAAGCCCGCACCAATATGTTAAACCTCCATCTTCCATTTTTGAGCGGGCACAATAGGCGCTCTTTCGTAGTTATTTCTAGAGTCACGTACGAGCAAAGTAGTTGGAGCTCTACGACTAATTCACTAGCATTTTACTAGAAGATTCTGTGAATATCGAAACAGACATTATTCTGTAATTTGTGTCGCCTCTTCCATCAAGCTCATACCTATATCAACGTATCTAGGCAATCTATCAGCTGTCTCTCTCACTCCATTAAGCCATCACCCCGTCACAATTTCCGGCTATCACTTAATGGAAACTCCATTAAGACTGCAAGAGTTGCTTCGGGTGATACCCGATAAGATAAACGTTCCAAGATATGATGAAAGTATCATCAGGTACAAACGTAAACCATGCTAAACGCGCACCAATTAGTTTAGACTCCACCTTCTATTTTTGAGCGGGAAAAATCGGCGCTCTTTCGTAGTCACTCCTAAAGTCACAAACGCAAAGTAATCATAGCCATACGAAAAATTCACCCACATTTTACAAGAATATCCACTGAAATACAACATGCTCTCAGGGGGTTCTGTGTCTGGTTCTGTTCAACTTCCCTCGTTAATTTGTACGCTGAATCTCTCACTCCATTAATCCATCACCCCGTCATCTCAAATTGCCGATTAAGACTGCAAGAGTCGCTTCGGGTAATAGGGGACAAGATAAACGTTCCAAGATATGATTAAAGTACAGTCAACCAATTTGATTCCTAGGCCATTTCGTACCTTGTCACAGTGAACGTCAATATGACAGCCGCTTAAAATCTTATATCATTGTCATTGTGACAAGGTTCTATATAGTGGCCTAGAAATCAAATTGGTTGACTGTACCTACCATCAGGTACAACCGTAAACCAATGAGTTATTAACAGAACAATTCTGAAAAGGAAGGGCATCCAACAGACCGGCTCTTGTTTTAAGGGTTCCTAAGTCGGACTCGCGCACCGAGGGTTCCGTACAAACACTTTCCATCTTAACTAGTCGGGTTGAGTTAAGTTTTGTATGCATGGCACCTGGTACGTATGGCGCCGCATACAATTGAGGTGCAAAGTTAACACAACCGTTCACGTTTGTTGTATAGGAGCCCCACTTAAATATTTATGTTATTCTGTTTTTAGTATTTATTGTTATAGCGGCAACAAAAAATACATCATCTGTGAAAATGTCAACTGTCTCTATCACGGTTTATGATATACAGCCTGGTGACAGACGGACAGACAGACAGCGGAGTCTTAGTAAATGGGGTCCCGTTTTTTACCCTTTGGGTACGGAACCCTAAAAATTACCAACAAATGGCGCTGAACGACCGTCGCCGCGCTTTTAAGATAGATGTCAGGGTGAAACGTCAACTTTGACATTTCATTTCCCTCGCTCCATTAATCCATCAGCTCGTCTCGATTACGGGTTACTCAATTTAATGGAAATCCGATTACAGGTGCAGGTGCAATCGCTTCGGGCGCTGAAGGATATTAAGGGTTCCGTACTGACATAAATAACATCATAGAGGTTGAGGGGAAGCGAGGAAGGGGAAGGCCAAGAATAAATAAATATAGGTAATAATAAATATCAGACAACCTCACACAAATCGATCTAGTCCTAAATTAAGCTCAAGAAGGCTTGTGTTATGGGTACTACTTAGACGACGATATACATACTTATATAGACAAATATATACTTAAATACATAGAACAATCATGACCCAAGCACAAATATTCGAGTTCATCACACAAATATTTGCCCCGGCCGGGATTTGAACCCGGGACCGTCGGCTCAGTAGGCAGTTACTTAACCACTGCGCCAACCGCGTCGTTCAATTAATTATGGCAAATAAACTTTAGGTTAAAAGTATTTAGGACAAATAGGGCAAATGATTTTAGGACAAACGTTGTTAGGGATTCTGAGGATCCTCATCGTAGATGTTAGTTAATCTGTCTCTCTCGCTCCACTAAGCCATCAGACTGTCTCGATTTCAGAATGTTACTCAATTTTAATGGTGATCCGATTATGACTGCAGCCGCTATCGCTTCGGGCGCTGAGGGAGTTCCGTACCGACAGAGCACTTTAGAGCCGGTACAGACAGACAGCATGTAAACTGCAACATAGCTGCAAAATGGAAATGTTCGAGTGCAGTTGCCTTCAAGAAAAGAGCGTATTCCCCCCTGAAAGGCTGGCAACGCACTTGTGACTCCTCTGGTGTTGCAGGTGTCTATGGGCGACGGTGATCGCTTTCCATCAGGCGATTCGTTTGCTCGTTTGCCCCCTATGACATAAAAAAAACTGCAAGCTGACTGTGCAGTCCGTTTATAGATGCCGTGCAGTCCTATCAACCGCATACCGAGTACCGGCTGCACGGTCGTAATGCAGTCTACTGATGCAGTTGGTGTAGTTGCATCTGAACTGAAAACCAACTGCGCAATCCGCTTCTGTTGGTCCGTTAGCTATATACGAAGCATCGTGTATATATTTAATAAAAAAAAACATTAAGAAGAAGAAAAAGGCTTTGAAGGTAACCTAATTGAAAAAAAAAGTATGTCGGTATGTACGTACGAAAACAGCGGGGTATTAATTATAAGTGTGTATTTGTGTATCTGAGTGTCTGTCTGTGGCATCATATCTCCCAAACGGATGGATCATTTCAAATGCGTTTCTTTTAAATCGAAAGACATGTTTGAAGAAATAGTTCTTAGCTATAGTTGTTGAAAATAAGACCAGTAGATTCCAAGATACTCCAAATTTTGTAGTTATGATCAGTTTTTGTAGCATTTTCTATATCAATCATTGTATGAGGGTCTCATGACGACCAGCTACTTGTGGCGGCGGTGTTTTAAATTCTTAATTTAAGTTATTTGTATTATATTCATATACTATTTCATCAAAATTTGGTACAATTTATCTTTCCCTTACCCTATCTCTAATTTGGAGTAATACCAATGCCTCGTCAGATGAATCTGTATTTGCCTACAGAACCCAACAAAGCTTGCAACCCATGCATGCAAATTGAATTCCAAAATGGAGGACTAATTAAGCCACGCGTCATTTAATTACTTAATTGAAAACATATTATTTTATTTACTTTTACTGTCTTTCCGATTGAATGAAGCTTTATAGGCAAGTTCTCTTTATTGCTTTAATAGTGGCCGTATAAAGGCTGGTTTAAACGGTTTAAGTAGGATCGTTAAGGAAAGCTTACAGTAGAAGAATAACTTGAATGCGAGTGACGACGTGGTTGGCTCGGTATGTAGTGCACCTGTCTACTGAGTCGGCGGTCCTGGGTTCGAATCCCAGCCGGGGAAAATATTTATGCGATGAAGTCGAATATTTTGTTCATGGGTCATGGATGTTATCTATATAATGTATTTATATATTACTAGCTGTGCCCCGCGGTGCTACCCGCTCATCCCACGGAAACACTAAATTCATTCGGGATGAAAAGTATCCTATGTCCTTCCCCGGGACTGACACTATCTATATACCAAATTTCATCTAAATCGGTTCAGCGGTTTAAGCGTGAAGAGGTAACAGACAGACAGACAGACAGACACACTTTCGCATTTATAATATTAGTATGGATTAGTATGGATGTATATCGTCGTCTAGTATCCATAGTAAAAGCTTTGCTTAGTTTGGGACTAATTGATTTGTGTGAGACTGTCCCTCAATATTTATTTAGTTATTTATTTAAAACTAGAGTGCCTGCGACAGTCGGCCGTGTGGATAAATTAATAACCATCCTTCTTACTTCGTCGTAGTTGGTTGGAAAATGGACTTTGTTAATTTGCGAATGCCCAGCTACCTTGCACTAAAAATATTTTTATCGGCCCAGCCGTTTAGGCGTGATGGAAGGACAAAGATGCTATTTATTGGATGGTACGGAACCCTAAAAGTGCGAATCCGACTAGACCAGTAAATCAAATATGATTATTTTTTGTACAGTCCAGTTCATTTACATCTACACACTTATGAGAACAGAAATATCTGAACATGACCCTATTGTCAGGAGTATAAAGTCGTGTTCAGATATTTTTGCTCTCGTAAGTGTGTAGATGTAAATTAACTCGACTGTAGCACGATTTCAGGTCACATTTTAAATACTAGCCTCGTGGAAACCAGTCTTTATAGTAAATTAAGAATAATATGGAGATGTATTTTATTGACTTTCTACTTGAAATGTGCAGTTGAGGATTGAGTGCTTTCCATAAAGTATACATTCATTCAATGGTTTGTTTGAATTTTACTTTAGTTAGGTAGGTACTTTACCGCAATTTTTCATGTTGAAAAATGGCAAGTTACTTATTCACTCTATTGTTAAGTAGGGGTGGGGTACGCTCTTTTCTTGAAGGTTTGAAAGTCGTATTGGTCCGGAAATACTGTAAGCGACAATTGACAAAATTTCATATTTTTAAGACTACAATTCGATTAATTTTCTGTATTCCGCTTAAAAAGCGGACGCAATCATTGTTTTTATGTTTCTTAAAATAACTAATTGATTTAATATTAGTTTATTAAAAATTACTCATTCCAAAATGTCGTAACTCGAAAACTATGACACAATGGAAAAAACAAATGACGTCGGGCTTGACTTTATTGACAGGTTATTTTTTTTTCGCGGATAGGTCGAAGACAACAACTCTATGCAGGCATAGTTGTCGTAGATTTCGGTTATTTTTATATTTTCTTACATTCAAATTCAAATCTTTATTTCGAATTATTGCAATCAATATATTACATTGCTTTACACACAGTAAAATAAATTAAAATATTTTTGGATGTACAGGCAACCAATTTGATACCTAGGCCATTTCGTACCTTGTCACAGTGAACGTCAATATGAAATCCGCTTGAAATCTCATATCATTGTCATTGTGACAGGTTCTATAGTGGCCTAGAAATCAAATTGGTTGACTGTACACGACGAAAATCTCTCCCAATCTCTTTATTTCCACTTATTTATTTATTTATTTATTGAAAAACAGTTTACATGACATTACAGTTTACACCAATGCGTCATGAACCGAACAATGTTTATTACGACGGCGAAACGGCGTGGCCCCGTTGTTCCGACATCTCAGGTGTTGGATTTATCAGGTCTTGGACTTGTTAGAAATATGAAATGTTGTCAATTCATTCCACAATGCACTCGTGCGAGGCAGGCATTTTTGTGTTATGCTTATGCAACCTAATAGTATCCGAAGCGATTACCCGCAGGTGGTGCCAACGCAGTGTGACGTCACAAAGGAACACTTGCACTGTTGTGTAGTCAAGTAACGTCACTATAATATCACAGTGATTGGGTCCAGTCTCTAATGCGCTTTTAAAAACAGAAAAATATAGAGGACGCTTAAAAAGTGTCTCACTGACATGTTTTTATAGCATTCAGGAGTACCTAGATTATAAGTAAATAGGTCTAAGATTATTGTTTGCATGCCGTGATTCGGTGGATTTTAGTGATACCCTAATGTACGTGTTTTATTTATAATATCTTAATGTAACTAAAATCACGCAAAATAAAAAAAATAAAAGTTCATTGTTTCACGCTATCCGTGTAGCGGTCCTATAGCTCAGTGGTGAGAGCACTCCGGTCAAGCAGGGGTTGTGGTTCGATTCTCACTAGCACTTCAGTGGATTGCGTAAAATTGTGGCTTCTTATTTATCCTTTGTATTAAATAAATAATAAAATATAAATAAATATCAGACAACATGACACAAATCAACCTTGTCCCAAATCAGGCTCAAGAAGGCTTGTGTTATGGGTACTAGACGACGATATACATACTTATATAGATAAATAAATACTTAAATACATAGAACATCCATGACACAGGCACAAATATTCGTGTTCATCACACAAATATTTGCCCTTGCCTGAATTCGAACCCGGGACCGTCGGCTCAGTAGGCAGTTGCTTAACCACTGCGCCAACCGCGTCGTCAAGTGATAATAATGTTAAGAAACATGTTTGATCATAGAGATAAATGTCTAAAACGCATTTTTGAACGGATAAAAAGCCTTAGCGTAATCCCGTGTAACAAGAGTGAAAAGTCACAATGATTTATTGAACCTGTTCCATAAGTCACAGCGATTCATATGGTACTTTTCCCATCTCTAGCATGCTGCAGTCTAATGATACTCAACAATGGGAACATTTCCGACCATTTCCAACCATTTTGTTTTCCATACCAGCCTGGCTATTTACAAATGTGTTTACGCTTCTCTCCGCTGTACCTAGCTCGCTGTCGGTTTATTGAGTGAGCGAACGTAGCGAGCGAATCGTCTCTATTTCAACTCGGGCAAAAAAACTCGGAAAAGAAAAATGTAATATGATCTACTATTATGTAAACAGGACTCGAACCTGCGACCCTACGTTTCCGGCGTAGTGCTCTCCCAACTGAGCTATCACATCGTTACGTCAATCACACCAAATCTTTGATTCCACAATTCTACTCTGGATTATATTTAATTTTTAATTCATAATTTTGTGTGCGTCAATATTTATAAAAATAAAAATAAGAGTGGACACTCCACATAAAAACAGAATCAATAAAAATATTATTTTAGAAACGTACTCATATAATTTCTTTCGCTTTTATCATTTACAAACTCATTTTCATCTCGGTTCATCGTTGGTGCTTGGTGTAATTTATCATTTGGGTTTTGCGGGTGTACTTAGGTTTTGCGGAGTGTACAGTCAAGTAATTATGATGTTTTTGTTGTTTGTGAAGTTAGGTTAAATTATTCATGTTGTAAACTTTGCTTTATAGCGTTGGCAGAGACTATAATTATTATTGCTCGTAGAACCGATGGAGCAGGAAGGGTCTTGAGTGGCGACCGCGGACAGGAAGACACAGCGTGGGAAGGCCCCCAACAAGGTGGACTGACGACCTGGTTAGGATCGTGGGCAGAAATTGAGGGTGGCGCCAGATCGATCGTTGTGGAGGACTGTGGGAGAGGCCTTTGTCCAACAGTAGACGTCTATCGGCTGATATAATGATGATGATGATTATTGTTATATGTCCAAAATGGAGATGACGAGATGCCCTAGATGCATTCTAGGACGCATGTCAGGAGCATGCAGTTTACCGAGTGAGCCTGACCGTAAAGAGGGGAGGCCTTTGCTCAGCAGTGAATGCGATCGGCGTACGTCCGTGCAGCTCTCCGTGGCGCCACCCGTGGTCCCACGGGAAGATCAGCGCTGGCTTTCGAGCTGGCATCATGCTGATGTGGTACCTTTCTTTATTTATTCATTTTTTCTTGCCTTTTTTTTTTTCAGTGGTGCACAAGTTGTAAATGTAAAAAAGTATGGATAAGAGTAATTAAGAAGCCTAATTAGACAACGTCATGAACAAAGGAACAGTATTCTAATATTAAAATCACCGCAGCCTTATAATTAGCAGCTTTGTTCGTTAAAATGTCGGCCATTTTATAAAACGGGCCAGACAACTTATTCGAGTATTTTTCTGCAGTTCTGTTTACCATTTTTTAGTTAAGACGTCTTATACATTTTAAAATTTACTTTTTTCATAATTATGACAAATATATTGACAATTTCAACCAACTTTTTAAAGTGAATAATACTTTTCAATGAGATAGTAAAATAGCTACTTATTTAATGCTTTCATTGCGAGCAGTCGAAAATAAGTTGAAAAAACCAGTCTGGAGTTCTGCGTGAACTTTGTCAATTATCAATGAAAAATTCAAACTGTAACTAACTAAAAAACTGTAACTGTGTTTCAAATGTACTTATATCAATAAATCGCATTAGTCCCGTTCTAAGTAGTAACATTGGTAATATGTTTTAGAAACTTTTTTGAAAGCATAAGGATCCGTAATACTATATAAAACTACTAATACGGTGTTAAAGCAATCCTAGAGTTTGGGCTCTTTCGAATCGTATCTGTGAGCATTGATGGGTGTTCAAATAAAAATACACTCTGCTATAGCATGTCATAAAAATGAAAATTTTGATAGCAACTTATTTTCGTTTTTAACCATGCTGTTTTCAAAAAATTGATATTATTTTATGCTCGAATAAAATATATATTATAATCGAAATGGCTCACAAGAAGTCACGACAATCGATCTATAAATACGACCTGTAGCGTTAAAGTAGCAAAAAAAAAAACATTTGACGCATTTATTTTTTTATAACAAAAATAAAAAGCTTAAATCCAATAAGCACACAAAAATCGTGACAATGATTTATTGGAATAAAAACAAAATGGAACACAAGAACAGAACAGAAAAAAAATTGAAACCAAAAATCCCATATAACTGTCGACTATATTTAAGGCAAAAGTTTCCTCGTAAAGGAAATCCTAATTCGGTCACGTAGGAAGTTGTAATTAATTTGAAATACGTGACCTGGTCAGCGTTATTGGTGCTGATAAGGAATAGACAGCGACATAGCGGACATTTCAAACGGCGGCTGTCAAATAAAAGTCCAACAGTGAATTGTTGAGAAAACTAAACATTGGTTGTCTGTATAGTCGGTTTTCATCACACTTGCTCGTAAATCAAGGGTTTACATGCTAGAAAACCGGGCGGTAAGTCGTATATTACGTCCTAGGGCGGTAAGTAATTTTAGTATTGACTACTATTTGTTACTTTTGTTTTATTTCCTTCAAAGTGTGATGAAAAACGCCGTACATGACTCTGGTGGTAAAGGAATTCCAAACTCGTGTCATTGGAGCCACACATACAATAGACACTCGTTTGTAATTCCTCGTTTACCATCCTTGTTACGTAATGTACTATTACGGACGATAATTTTACGTGATAACGTATGCCAGCCGATGGAGTGGAAGAGAGATAATATGCGTCACAAGCCGAACGCTTAGGCCGATCGTGCCTCTCTATCGCTTGTTTCGCGCTCTCGCTTTCACGCTCGGCTCAGGCGCAACGTGACAATGAGTCATACTTTTTCGTGCGTGCGTTCATCGATTTATAAGACGTTATCACATCAAAATGTAAATATAACGGTGTTCAGATGTTGACATTTACCTAGCTGTTTGCCCAATTTCAACTTTCTAGGTAACAGGTAACCTAGTTAGTAGTCAAACCTTTTGAAGATTTCTGTCAGTGGTAATAAGTAAAGGCGATTTTACTATTTATTCTAAAATCTGTTTAAACTTTACTAGCGACCCGCCCCGGCTTCGCACGGGCGTATTAAACATGTAAACCTTGGTCTTGGATCACTCTATCTATTAAAAAAAACGCATCAAAATCCGTTGCGTACTTTTAAAGATCTAAGCATACATAGGGACAGACAGATACCAGTAAGCGAATGTTATACTATGTAGTGATTAAACAAAACAAAAGTCAGCACCAATGGCGAATTTAATGCCAAACATTCTCCAGTCAACCATAGAGCCAAAACAGAGATAAGTACTTAAAGCGGGTGCAAAGTAGCAATTTACTCTGTAAATTTTATAAAATTTTGGAGTAAATTATAAAAAAAATTGTCTCGAAATGTGGCAACCGGCGTGTGAGCTGAGTACGAACGCGCACCAAACTTAAGTGGAAGGTGGAAATGGTGAGCCGGTCACGTAGAAAAATCGTATTTACACACGTACCAACTCGTATCAACTCCCTACTCAAAGATTGTCTGGTAGATATCGCTCTTTAGCGATAACAGCCTGTTGTCCACTGTTTTTAACTTGTTTGTATTTGATTCATTTTGTAAATGTTTTTGGTGTGCAATAAAGCGTATTTGTATTGTATTGTAATAATGTTAATATTTCTGTACGAAAATGTTTATAATAAAACTTAGCATATGAACATTTTTGTAAGTACTAGGCCGAAATAAGTCCAAGTTTATATAAAACTATCAACTCTTCTACCTTAATTTGGCAATGTACACCAGAATGTACCAACTTGACCATCTTTTTTAATTTTTCTAACGAGAATTGTTTGCTCTATCAGCCTTAACGAGACTCGAACTATCGAGCTTCCTTTTGTCAAATTAAGGGTTAATATCTTTTCTAAATGATATCTGTTCCTTTGAACCTTTTGTGTAACTTGGCAAGCGAGCAGCGAAGCAAGAAATAAACGAATAATACACGTTAACTAAAAAATGACTTATCTCCCATAAAATCTTCCAATAAATTACGACATTATGTTGTACAGTAAAAAAAAGGTTCGTTTGTATAAAGTTAGAAAAAAAGACAATTGAAGGCTTTGAAGCCAAAAAGTTGGGTCCATTTGCATTTGGGTGAAACAAAAAGTTCTTTATATAGATTTGTCGTTCAGTTTGCTTGACGTAACAAAAGTTTCTTGTCTAGTATTGTTACTACTTTCTTACTTCGATGACGCAGTTGGCGCAGTTTGTAGCGTACCTGCCTACTGAGCCGGTGGTCCCGAGTTCGAATTCCGGCCGAGGCAAATATTTGTGTGATAAAATCGAATGTTTTTTTTTGGGTCATGGTTGTGTTGTATTTAAGTAGGTATATAATTTGTGTATATAAAGTATGTATATCGTCGTCTAGTATCAATAACACAAGCCTTGAGCTTAATTTGGGACTAGATCGATTTATGTTAGCTTGTCTGATATTAATAATAATATATCTGTAATATTGTTATTAATTTTATACTCCTCTGGCGTAGTGATCTAAAGTGAGTCTTAGAGCTCGCGTAGATAATAGAGAGAAAGAGAGAGAGTAAGAGAGAGGAGGAGAGAGAGAGAGAACATTTGTTTAAACATAAGTGAGTACAGATAGAGCTTTTGAACTCTATGTTTTGCCAGATTGACTTACAGATACTTATTTTCACATGAATACATAGCTCAGGTTGATAACATAATAATTATAGAAGCTTATTATATTATTACAAAATTGACATTTACATTCATTCAAAAAATCTTAACGTTGAAACGGCGCGATATGACGTGAGTTTAAATCATTTTATAATAAAGATGTCTAAGTACGCTCTTTTGTCGACGGTTGGAAGGTCATATCGGTCCGGAAATACCGCAAGCGACAATTCATTCCACAATATAGACGTACGAGGCAGGAAAATTCTATAAAAAACGCAACATATAGGCAATACACATGAAGGTTTCTCTGTACCCCTTCAAGTTCAGGTGAAATCAAAGATAAGAACACTAAAAACTACTATTAAGTGTTTTAGTTTCAGCCATTTCAACGTTACAGTGAAGACAGTGTGACGTTAGGGTTGCCAAAAGTCCCGTTATGAAATGAAATGAAATAATTTATTCAGTAAATAGGCCACAAGGGCATTTTTACAAGTCAGATTGTGAATCTACCGGCATTTTCCAAGAGGACACCGCTGTTGAGAAGGAAGCCGAAAGAAACTCAACAGTAAGTCCTTTTTTTCGTAAAAAATACTTAAAACAATCAATTACATATATGTATTATTACTCTGCACCACCTACTAATTTCAAACATACATTTTCAACTACTCCGCTACCTAAGGGTTGTCTGGAAGAGATCGCTATTTAGCGATAAGACCGCCTGTTGTTTATCTCTGCCTGTTATTCTAATGTATCTCATGTTGTGTTGTATATTCCTTGTTGTTTGACGTGTGCAATAAAAAGTATTTGTTGTTGTTGTTGTTGTTGTTACATTTATGTTATAACTAATTACATTGGTACACGTAAAGGAGATGTATATAGATTCTCCAAATCAATGTGAGTAGGTACATGAAAATATAAATGATCAATTTCAAATATTAATTATTCCCAGAGCTCTAAATAATTTCTAGGCGTCGCAACATGCAATAAGACGCAATTACTTTTACTTGTTAAGTATAAGCATTACGTCCCGTTTCTAGGGCACTTCACAAAGGGTCGCGTGTGACACCCCGTCTCGTTTTCGGGCTCTATATTATAAGCGTTGAACGCACGTTCAGATGTAATTTTGGGTAATTTGAGAGGGCATGATATTAATTTGAGTAAAAAGAAATAAATTAATTTCAGACAACCACGCACAAAACTATCAAGCCCCAAAATAAGCTCTACTGGACTTGTGTTATGGACACTAGACGACGATAAACATACCTGTACAGATAAATATACATCTCTTCAATCGGTCCCCCATTGCTGAGATCGTGATCACGGCTGGTTTCGCTTTGATGATCTGTCTCCTATTTACTCTTAAAGAAGCGCATGCTGTAGCCCCCGGGTACCTCGGCAGGGAGCTCGGTAGGGAATGCCTCTGGAACAGCTCAGTTCCAGATGGTCAGATAACCTAGGTAGAGCTGTGGGGACTCACTGGATGCGGGTCACTTACGGCCCGTGTGGTAGTCTATTTAGAAGGCCTGTGTCCAGCATGAGTCACCAATGTTACTCGAAATAAACGATTTTATTCATTCATAGGACTTATGGCTAAAATGATGAACGTTGCCAACCCTAGCTGAGGCCAATTTTTCGATGTTTACAACAACCTCGAGATAAATAGACTCGTAAACCTTCTGACTTCTTTATAGGCGAGATAAGACGTCAAAAATAATTCTCTTTATACTGATTAGTTTCACAGTTGTTCAGACTTGGGTCGTAAAATTTATTTTCCACTTTGTTATTCCAAGCTTTTCTTGGAGATCAAAGATCCTCGTCTGAAGGCTTCCAGTGCTTAAATTGGAATATTTTATAAGCTATTGAAACACAGTGGATGGTTTTTTACACGCCTGTAGGTTATGGCTCCTTAATCCTTATCCGCTCAAAAACGCTGATTGTTTTAGTCATTTTTCTCTATGATCAAACATGTTTCTTAACATATTATTAACAAGCGACCCGCCCCGGCTTCACACGGGTGCAATGCTGATAAATAATGCATGTATTTAACATGTAATTTAATGTATTCGTGTACTTGTAGTGTGTAGTTATACCATAAATATTATGATTGTTTTATGTATGATTTACGAAAAATAATATAACTGTTGAGTTTCTTTCGGTTTTCTTCTGAACAGCGGTCTCCTCTTGCGAAATGCCGGTAGATTCACAATCTGACTTGTAAAAGTGCCATTGTGGCCTACTTACTGAATAAATTATTTCTTATTTCATTTCATTTCAAATAAAACACACTCCCTTTTTATTCCAGCAAATTTGTCCCTAGAATCTGACTCGTGTTAATGTACAAATTAGTGTTTCAATATTGCGTTAATAAAGTGGCCTAGACGTCGCCTGTCTAGTCTAGACACTATGTGACGTACTCGCTTAACAAATACGAAAATACGAATACAAGATTGAATCACACATACCTTCTTCATTTTAAGAGATGAAATAAAAAGGGTTTTATCTTTACTTTCGTCAAGAAGAAGGAACAATTGTGAAGTAGTCTAGTTCACTCTTTTTATACGAGTAGCTTACTCGTTTATTAACTTTCTTAGGTTCTTTTCTAGATATCAAAAGTAAAAGCAAATAATCAGCAATATAAAAAGGATACTATAAACTCAATAGCATGTAGTTTAAACGCTTGATTTCAATTTATCCTCAATAAGGGTCAAAAAGGTAAGCGTTTCAGTTTCCTTTACTGTACATATGTAATCATAATTATGTTTACGTAATGTAATAAACTCGAAAACGGTAAAAATAAAGCAAACTCATCCTGTTCATTACTTTTCCGTAAGTAACTCGAACCGCAGTCATTATGGGTCCCTCAGACGCATAATGCCCTAATTTACGAACGCAAAATGTCCTAAACGCAAATTGACCTAAATGCATAATGACCTAATCGCATATTGACCTAAAGTCGCAAAATGTATTGTGTGTGTGTGTGTGTGTGTGTGATGTGTGTGTGTGTGTGTGTGTGTGTGTGTGTGTGTGTGTGTGTGTGTGTGTGTGTGTGTGTGTGTGTGTGTGTGTGTGTGTGTGTGTGTGTGTGTGTGCGTGCGCGCGCGAGTGTGTGTGTGTGTGTGTGTGTGTGTGTGTGTGTGTGTGTGTGTGTGTGTGTGTGTGTGTGTGTGTGTGTGTGTGTGTGTGTGTGTGTGTGTGTGTGTGTCTGTGTGTGTGTGTGTGGGGTGTTCCTTCATATCAAAACCTCATTCACTCAAAGTTAACATCCCGACACTAGTAGCTGGTCATCATGACCTAAAATGCTACTAAAACTGAACATAACTACAAAATTTTAAATTCTTAGCTTCAATATTGGCTGAGATATTGTCACTTGTTCCTATTAAAGCTGAATATCTTGGAAACTACTGGTCCTATGTCCGCTAGATATAGCTATAAAATAAATAAATAAATATTAAGGGACAATCTTACACAAATCGACCTAGTCCCAAACTAAGCAAAGCTAAGTACTATAATTGATACTAACGAAATAATGTATTTAAATAATGTAAAATAATCAAATTAATATGATGTTCTTAGTCGTAAGTTAAATATTTCTACGCCATACTGGCAGAATATGCAGAACTAACCTAATTTGTACCATTTAGAAATAAATGATTGATTGATTGATATGGGTACTAGACGACGATATACATAATATATAAATACATACATATACATAACATCCATGACCCAAGCACAAATATTCGAGTTCATCACACAAATATTTGCCCTGGCCGGGATTCGAGCCCAGGACTGCCGGCTCAGTAGGAGTGCTTACAAACTGAGCCAACCGCGTCGTGGAGCTAAGAACTATCTCGATGGACAAGTCTTTCGATAAAAAACAGACTCTAATTAGTCCATTCGTTTGGGAGCTACGATACTTACTTAAGCTCCAGTGTCCGTCTGTCTGTCTGTCGGTCACCGGGCTGTATCTCATGAACACCATCGCAAGTGCAGACTTCTGGCCGAAGGGTGTTGTGTTTCGGCAGTTCCGGGGCAATCTGCCGAATCCTGCGCGAGATCAGACGACGCAACGGAGCCACGCTGTTACGTCGCCTACATCCAACTAGATTTAAGTTTATTTTAATATGTATGATTTTGTAGTTCACAGTGCCTTAGTTTAATTACTGTAATGCTGTGCAACTAATTTGAATAAATAAATAATGAACCGTCATAGCTAGACTGTTGAAATTTTCACAGATGATGTATTTTCTTGCCGCTATAAGAAGAATTAAAAACAGAATAAAATTAATATTTAAGTATACAACAGGCATACATACAGCAAACCTGTTTTTTTTTTATTCCGACTCCGAGTCCATCTCGCACTTGGCCGTTTTTTTTTTATCACACTAATATTATAAATGCGAAAGTTTGTGTTTTATGTGTATGTTTGTTACTTGTACGCGCTCAAACGGCTGGACCAATTTTGATAAATTTTGGTATGAAGGTAGCTGACACCCTGAATAAACACATAAGCTACTTTTTATCCCGAAAAATGTAGTTTTCCCGTGGGATAAGCGGGTAACACCGCGCGGCGCAGCTAGTAAGAAATATACATACATATAATGATTTTACATAAAGCATCAATTTTATTGCTCTTAACATTTAGAAATGTCTTGAATCTGGAATATATCACCCCATTCCAATCCTTTGTGAATTTCCGTAAATTCCTCCCAACAACCCCGAGCTTAAAAACGTCCTAGGAATTCATAAAAGTCAAAGACGCTTACTACCTTTCGTTATTCGAAACTTCCACGCCTTCAAACGTTGAAGAAGAAAGAGGTATCAGTAGGTACTTTTGGAAATAACTTTTATTGTGCTGTGATGAGAGATTTCTTTGTAATTGTTTTTGAATAAGGAAATTCCTCACACACTGGAGCCTAAATGGTTGAAAACTGTGCGGTTCCAGTGAAATTCCACTGCCGCGAACGCTCCGAATGTGGAATGAGCTCCTACCGAGGTACCCGTAGGCTACAGTATGCGGTTCTTCAAGAGGGGAGTAATAGGTTCTTAAAGGGTCGGCAACGCGCGTGTGATGCTCCTGGCGTCGCAAGCAAGACGGGCCGCATGCTTGTTTGTCACCGTCGTAGTATTTTTTTTTAATTGCATGAGTTTATGGTGGTTTCTGGAACACTCCTTTTATTCCAAATCGGGTCTAACAGATCCGTCTGACAGACCCGATTTTAAATAAAACACAATGACATTGTTGACCACGCTCAATATGCATCAGGAGAGCATATTGATTGGATAGTTACAAGGACAAATAGTCGGCTGATCATTTTACAACAACTGGCGTGACTGAAAATGATGAAATTGCATAATTTGTCATAAAATGTAATAACATAATTATTACGACAGACAACCCCCACTAGACGGAACATGTAAGGCGACCCGCGCGCACCAACGATATGGTACGGCAGAACATTAAAATATCAACACGGCGGCCACCGTTTAGTTGCGTCCATGTTTATGAGGTCTCTCTACACCACTTAACACTACAATTTACCATGTTATTTATTTAATTTATTTTTTCGTTGACGTACGCATGGATCATAAACAATGACGCAACAAAACGGTGGCCGCCGTGTTGATACTTTAATGTTCTGCCGTACCATATCGTTGGTGCGCGCGGGTCACCTTACATGCTCCGTCTAGTGGGGGTTGTCTGTGCATATTACAAAACATGAAAGTCTAGCGACTCGACTAGAGGTCACTTTCTATTTTGAGGGCAAAAAACAGCCATGAGTCCCAGATTGTATTTTTTATGCCAATTGCGACCGCGAATATGCAAACACATTTTTAGTAAGCACCTAAAAGAACTCGTTTGTGAGTAACTTTCGAAAAAGCAATCTAACTTCTGGGGGCAAACAGTTGATGTTTAACTTTAAATGGCTTGTTTTTATTCATGCGGATTTAAGAAGCGGTCAAAATATTTGGATTCACAGTCTGGGAGAAAATAATCTCTACAGTGTTATTTTATTATTATTATTCCATCTTGTTAAAGGAATCCTGACGCTTGAACTTCAAACAAGAAAAGTGTCTATAAATTACCATGCCAAACTCGTCACGTTTTGTAACTAACACATTTAGCTGCTAAAGGTCCAATGGACTCAGGCCATTTACTGACCATATGATAAAAACTCATGAAATATATGAGAATGTTCGTTTTTAAATTAGGAAATAAAAACATTATTTTAACAAATTTCACGGTGTACCTACGTAAATGGTCACCACTGGGTCTAGCAAACCATAAATATTACGTCTGTCCCTCACAAGCACTGCGTGCCGACAGACTGCTTTTGCGACGATTCATTGCGATGCACTGTGGTCGCGTTCATACGACATATCTCTGAAAATCCACAACATTCAACCTGTAATTTGTTATTGCCCAAGTACTTAGTAATAGCCAGCCTACCAAAAACTATAAATAGTTTTGAAGTAATTGGAGACCATCATTATTTTTTGACCCTCTGATGTGAACACACTTACACCACGTGATTAACCTTATCAGGGAGTCATTAAATTGCAAGTTGTTTGTTGATGAATTTCTAAAAAGTTGTTGGTTTCATCTTTGTGATTCATTATGGAAATTAATGACAAAGGTATGTTTTCTGTTTTTTATTATTATTTACAGTCATTCTCTTCATAATTTTGTATATATATATACCTGCTACGAATGACTTAATTTTACACAAAAACATTACGTACCTGTGTTTTCAAATTGAGATTCAACGTAGTTCAGATCCTTTCATAGAAATAATATTATATCTGAAATAAACCTTGAATAATGTAGTATCTGACTCATTTCAGACCAACTGCCCGATTTTGCCCGTTCTTTGATAATATGGCCTCTCCGCTTTTCGTAGAGGGAGCTACGAAAAATATCGAATTCTGATAATATTTGTATGTTTTCTTTCAGGTTCTTTTTTGCAGGTGTAGTTTACAAGAATGCATATATTTTAATAATGGAGTAATTTTAAAGGATCAAACAAGGAAAAAACTCAACAAGTATTAGAGGATTTTTTTAAAAATGTGCCGGTAAATTAAAAGTCTTAATACTGAGACATTAAGTAATCGTGTTACATAATTCATCACACTGCTGATGGCTTTCTGGACAAAATCAAATAGGACTTGAGAGAATTTAATGGGCTCTAACGCAAAATGGCTGGCTATCCTTGAAACAATTGAAATAGTGCAGATTTCGGAGGCGTCCACCAGTAAAAATCAATTGCCCGAACAAGAAAATTGTACTTCGAAACATCGGTCGCCCACAAAAAGATTTTGGATCTTGCAATGATCTTGCGACAACAACAAAGATAATTAGCGGAGCTCCAAAAATTGACGAATCAGCTGTCAGTGCGTTATTGAATACTTCGTCAGTACCAGGTAAACATAGTAATAGATGTGAAGTGGATCTAAACGAGACTTTATCGTTTATAACTCAAAACACTTTTATTCACGGTGCTGAAGTAATAGAGGACATGTTGGTTTCCATAGGAGAGCTCTCAGAAGAAGCGACAAATAAAAATATAAAGGCATTCAGGCTTAGAAATACTCGAAAAATATCACGCGAGTTGACCAACCAGGATCTTTTGAATCGTCTTTTATTAAATTCAGATCCATTGATTTCAAGCCTCAAAAAGTTACCTCTGAAAAAAAAAACTGTTTTGTCAAAATCTGTAATTAGTCTATTAGATTCATTAAGTAGGGTTTAATTTTATAGTCAGTGTTAGTTTTAATTATTTTAAGATATCGGGACTTACGTAAAATATTTTATTTTGTATAATGACTTAACCTGCTTGTAACAAGCAGATATTTGTATAGAAATATGACTCTATTGTTAACGATAACATAATTTGTTTGTATACATTTATGCATGTTTAATTAAATAGTGTTAGTTATTAATTTTAAGCATTATAAATAAGCCATCAAAATCAAGTAATTTTGACATAAATTTAATTATTTCGTTTTATTTTTTTAATTGCATTTCAAATGATTTTTTTATTATTTCTCATCATTTATTTAATAAATCTTTTAATATTAAACTCGAATATATTTTTATTTTTTCAATATCTTTAATACTTTCGGAGATATCGACTTTTGTCACTGTCTCCATACAAGAAAAACCACAGTGCGATGTTAAGAACGGCAAGGTCGCGCGGTGCAATACGGAAAATTAGTAGGTATAATGTGCCTACATTAGCTGGGTCTGTCAGACCCATTCGCGACTGCTCAAGTGTTAAATCCAGGCTCAATAAGAAGTATAGTTGACTAATTCAGCTCAGTAACTACTAAAATATAATAATGTATTTAGAATTATGTCAAGGACTATGCTCTTGAACGGTATGATGTTTATTGTAATGTGCAATAAAAAAAAAATGAATAAATATAACTTGGAAACTTGTAGACCTCCACTGAAAGAAAAAGGTTTGTTAACAGTAGCCGTAGTGTTAGCTGCTCTGCCGTCCTAATTCAAAAGGACGGATGTCCAAAAAATCGGTTTTCAGTTTTTGACATTTTCCTATAGATTAGGTATTAATATCATTATGAACTAAATAAAAAAATATTAGTTATTTTTTTTTAATAAAAGTCGTTAAGAAAATTTAGCACATCTCCAAAAACATACTATTTCCTAAGCGAGTTGGTCGTATGTGCCTTAAACTAAGCTAAATCGCCCCAAGTTCACTTTCCTTATCAATTATGGACGCATATCACTGCTATGCGTCTTTATGGCTTACGAAATCAGCTATGCGTCTTTTTAACTAGCAGCTAGTTACATAAATCTCGGTTATCGCAGCAATCGTCCAAACCGAAGAGTTCCGATAGTGATGGCTTCACCTTGGTGGAGAAAAAGAAGAAGCCGGCTCGTCGCAACCAGTGTGGAACTGCAGTGACTGGATCGCAACATCTTCTCCAGCCTGCGGCCCCGACGACACTGTTGTATGTGTCCAGACTGCACTACACGACGAAAGCAGATAGCATCGTCGAGTATTTGCGAGTAAAGACCAACTTCACCCTGAGGGTTGAACAGTTAGAGTCTCGTCACAATGTGAACTTCGCTTCATTTGTGGTGAGGGTGCCTACTAGCAAGCTGTCGACCTTCCTGCAGGAGGAATTCTGGCCGAAAGGTGTCGTGTTCCGGCGATTCCGCGGACGCTTACCCGACACCCAGAAGTTACGTCGCACGTCGCCGAACTAACGTGTTTATGATTATTTTATATTATTTTGTTATTTTATATGTATGTTAGTTTTAAGGTATTTATCTATGGGCCACAGTTGCCTGAAAATAAAATATTGATATTGATAAATTTGCGGACTGACAAACTTAGGGCTACTAGTAACCAAAATAGGTTGGTTACACACACAATTTGGCTATTTCTCAAGTAGTTAATACTAGTTGAGCTATTTTTTTTTTTTTTCATTCTACAAACATTGTAAAAACGTTTTTTCATTGTTAAACTAAAGAAAGCGGTTCAGAACAACTTCGTTCAAATTCTATTTCGTCCGATGGTCATAAAACATTACCCTTTCTTCCGAGTATTTCTAGTAAAGTGCAAAATTACATAAAACAACTAACTCAACCCTTCCCGCGTGAATGATTTATACACGAAACCCTGCCTCGGATATTTAATTATTTCGTGATTAAAACAGACCAATCCGTTCAAAAATCTTGATGTTTTTAGATTTTTTTTCTATATAATTATAATGAAACACGTTTCTGAACATATGTATTATCAATGTTACTACTTAGAACAGGGCTAATGCGATTTATTGGTATATATTTTGAAACCTACAGTTTGAATTTTTCATTGATATTTTTTGCTATGGAGATCCGACGGAGAACCAAAGTGACCGATATAGTCCTAAAGATATGCAAGTTAAAGTGGCAGGGGGCGGGTCATATTTGTCGTAGAGCCGATGGTCGATGGGGCAGACGAGTTCTAGAGTGGAGACCACGAACGAAAGGCCCTGTAGGAAGGCCTCCCGCCAGGTGGACCGACCACCTGAAAAGAGTGGCGGGAAGCGGTTGGATGCGGAAAGCTGAGGACCGGGTATGGTGGCGCAAACTGGGGAAGGCCTATGTCTAGTAGTGGACGACTCCGGGTTGATGATGAATTTTTATTTCAAAATCTACTCGAAATTGACCAAATTCACACTGAAAACTGTTGTTTTTTTTTTACTTATTTTCGATACAGCTGTGTTACTAGGTATCTAAAACTAGGGAAAAGTATTATTCACTTACAAAAATTGTTTGAAATTATCAATATATTTATCATAATATAAAAAAATAAAGGAATAAGCCTTCTTAAGTAACTGCTCATTATCTTCTAATCTTGTAATTATAAAGGTGTGTTATAATATTATCGCAAATGTTGTTAACAGTGTTAAATGAAATTGGTTTCATAAAAGGGTTCATTAAGATTCAACCCGCGATTCGGTTAGGTCGTTATGAAAAAGCGGCAAGTGTATAAAATATTTTAATCCGTTTTCGACTTAAACTCAAAACTATCGTTTTAATAGGACTTTAATACTCTTCTGTTACGGTGTTCTAAGACTTTATGAATTAAACAAGAAACTTTAGAGCATATTTAGACGGAGTTTTACGATATTTAAATTTGAGTAGGTAATATTTAAGTTTTATAATAGCTTTATTTTTTTTTCTTAAATAAAGACCTTTTGGAGCCAAAAAAACTGTCGCGATGAAAATTTAAAAATGATTATTGAAGAACCATGGCACGATAAATTAAAGATCCTATAGCAAAGACTATACAAAAAAATAATAATATATATTATATAAATTTAATTGGATGACTTTTTTGATATGTTTTGGCAACCGCTTGTTTAAGCAGGGATCACCACGTGTTAGTGATATGGCAATACACCATAATACGTGAAATAGTTATAATATAAAAATTAATAATAAAATAAATATAAAAAAAAATATTTCGAGCAACGCAGACTCATTTATAAAAGAATGATAAAATTCTCCTTAAAATAAGAATTTTGGTAGATTGGCGTTTTCCAAAAAAAAAAAAAACAGTTTCTCAGAAAGTGACGTATTTTGGCTCATCTTAATCAGTATAAATAGCATTTTCAATGTGAAGAATAAAAAATCGTGTCCTAAATTTGTCCGTTCCGTTATGTCACGTTTGAATATGAACTTTGTTTTATTCGCACGAGCGTTACATAGTGGAAGCTAAAATTCCCATAAAAACGGGTCACTTTTTTATTTTTCACATTGAAAATTCTTGCGATTCTGATGAGGAACCCTGAAAAGTTTAATCCTGGAAGAAACAGGGACCCGGGTTCTTTTTTTGGATCATGCACAGTTAGTTTCGATAATTACAAATAAATACGTATTTCTAGCGACCCGCCCCGGCCTCGCGCGGGTGCAATGCTGATAAATTATGAATGTATTATACATATAAAACTTCCTCTTGAATCACTCTATCTATTCAAAAAAGCAGACACAGATAGACAACAGGAAGCGACTTTGTTTTATACTATGTAGTGATATTCGTATATGTCAATACCAAACTGAAAATAAATGAATAAATAAGCAACTTGCATGGATAAGTAGCGGTGATAGCCTAGTGGTTAGAGCATGCGACTTTCAATCCGGAGGTCGCGGGTTCGAACCCGGCCCGTACCAATGAGTTTTTCGGAACTTATGTACGGAGTGTCATTTGATATTTACCACTCGCTTTTCGGTGAAGGAAAACATCGTGAGGAAACCACCTAAGCCCAATAAGGCCTAGTTTCCCCTCTGGGTTGGAAGGTCAGATGGCAGTCGCTTGCGTAAAAACTAGTGCCTACGCCACATCTTGGGATTTTAGGTAGCCGACCCCGATTGAGAATTCATTCTCAAAAAATGGGACAAAGGCTAGGAGGATGATGATGCATGGATAAATTTGGACTGAATTAATATAACCTTTGTTTGTTACAATTATCGCATTCAGTCCGTTACATGCTGATATTCGATTTAAATTAACAATATTATCATTTGTTGTGATTATATTAATTATGTATACAAATACAGAGAGATTAAATCGTTACGGACTATTTAAATACCACAATTTAAACAGATAACATTGCGTATATTCATTGAAATTAAATTAAATCAAATAATTTATTCAGTAAGTAGGCCACAGGGGCACTTTTACAAGTCAGATTGTGAATCTACCGGCATTTTGCAAGAGGAGACCGCTGTTGAGAAGAAAGCCGAAAGAAACTCAACAGTAAGTCATTCATTATTTGAGCCTCCCTGACGTTTCAGCAATTTAAACAGTTACCGTTTTCAAAGGTTGACTTAGAAAAACACAATATTTCTCTGTCAAAGTTACATTTTGTGGAAGCTACCCATTATCTTTACTTTCATAAAACTCTAGGTTTGTATTGTTAATCAGTTTTTAGGGTTCCGTAGTCAACTAGGAACCCTTATAGTTTCGCCATGTCCGTCTGTCCGTCTGTCCGTCCGCGGCTTAGCTCCGTGATCATTAGTACTAGAAAGCTGAAATTTGGTATGAGTATGTGTATGTATAACGCCGACAGAACAGTAAAATAAAAAATTAAAATTAAAATTTTTTTCGGGTACCTCTCGAACACCTAAAGTGGGGGTGATATTTTTTTTCTTTTCAACACTAGTGTGTGGGGTGTCGTTGAATAGGTCTTCTAAAAATAATAGGGGTCTCTTAACATTATTTTTTGATAAAACAGCAGTTTTGTAAATATTCGCTCCGAAAACAAAAAAAAAATAGTGTCCCCCCCCCTCTAACTTTTCAACCACGGGTCAAAAAAAATCGGAAAAATTCATGTAAATGTGGCCTTATAAGTTCTTTCAATGAATACTATATTGAACAAAATCTGTCGAGCCGTTTTTGAGTTATCGTAAGTTGACTTCCAGAAGGTAATAAGTGATTACATTTTCTAGGGCGTTTACGACCTTTTTATACAGCATAAAATCTTTCTTAACTTAAAACTCGGGCTTAAAACAGCAGTTTATTGTGAAGGATGAGCAACTACGGAACTCTACACTGAGCGTGGCCCGACATGCTCTTGGCCGGTTTTCTTTGGGTCATGATTTCAGGAAAAGTTTTAATAGCGTGATGCAGGGTTGACTTTTGTTTTGTATGGGCGCGCAATCTGTTGGGCATAATTTACTCTGTCCTCTGATCACGCCGAAACGGCTGGACCAATTTTAACCAATTTCAGTACAGGGATAGCTGTACATCCAAAGACGGTTATAGGATAAAGACTTTTTACCCGACTATAGTTGGTGCCCCTTTTAGGATAGATATAAAGTCGGTGACTCAGATCAACAAAGAAGTAAGTATTCCTAAAAAAAGTTAATGTAGGTAATTAAGTATACTTTTTTGGAAAAGTTGATGAGATGCGATTATATAATCAAGTTCTTAACACGACGTAATAAATAAGGATGTAATTTTATTTGGTTAATTTGACATTTATGGGTCATTCTTTAATAATTCCATTTATAAAATACAAGAAAAAAGGTTAAACAAAGAAACAGTAGGTAAATAAAAAGCTTAAACACTCCTAACAACTATGTACAAAAAAGCTAAAAACAAATTCAAAAAATTATCCCCCTGGGGCATGGTACCGAAAATGCTGGCAGCATTTCCTCGCTGAATGTGAGGATGTAATTACCTTCAAAAATCATATATATAACAAGCTTCTATTTACTTTAACCAGTCCCGATGTCTGTAATCAAATCTTGCAAGTAAGATGTGGACCACTTCTCATTGACTGATTGAGCTGAAATTTGGTAAGCATACGTAACTTCGATGACAATACAATGACACCATGGAGCTGGTCTGGTGATAGAGCCGAAAGGTTATAGGAACGATGTAATAAGTCGATGCAATCCTTACAATTTTGTAGAATCGTCTGGGCTAGTAAATGGCGAATGTTCAAAAGAAAATACTGCCGGCAATAAAATATTGTGACAAAAATGAAATTACTACTCCCTACTCATCTCATTTCATTTATATGAATCCGCTACCCAAAGGTTGTCTGGTAGAGATCGCTTTTTAGTGATAATATCGATTATTGTTTACCTCTATTGTAATGATTAGTGTTATCTGTATTTGTATTTCTTTCTATTCAATAAAGAGATTATTCTTTTCTAAATTTTGTGAAAAAAAAAGCAATTAATTGCTGCGGTGTTTTAAAGCTTATGAAAGCAGTTTTGTTAAAGCAAAATGGTACTTAATTAAGGGTAAATATTACTTTTTTATAACATAGACGTTTAAACCCGTATCTTTTCTTGATGCTCTCATGTTTTTTTGAAAGGATTCAGAAGGTTGCAATACCTTAAAAGTAAATGTTATTGAGATCATGAAATGGTGATATCTTGTTAATTTAAAAACATTTATAAAAATGCTTATCGTTGTATTTCTATAGATAGTGAATAAAAAGTTTTTCAATAACTTATTTTATTAAGTAATTTGCTTAAAATTAAACTTTTGGGCAATACGTTATAATAAACGACCATTCAAATTTGGGTTTAAAGTTTCTACGACAAGCTTTGTTGTCTTCGCGTTATCATCGGTTCTACGCATATCAACATTCAAGTTCGCGACCGCAAATTGGGTCAAAATGGATTTCCGAGATATGCAAACATAAATTGCAGTTACATAAAAGCCATAAACCCAAATTCGACGCACCTTAAATATAACCGACCTGTTACGTAACTCCGAAAAAAAGCACAATTCGAAACCAGACACCAAACACTGATTGTTCAACACTTAAACTATTATTGCTTTTGAATTTCGAAGGATTTTAGAGAGAGACAGATAGGTGGGAAGAGAGAGACGTGCGCGCCGTAGCAAACTCGGATTCACACTGGCTACGGGGATGCTACGGGGATCCGTAGCTGCGCGTAGCGGCGCTACGGAATTCTTGCCTTTATTATTTTGGTTATGGTTCTATTTCTGCGTTCTACTATTCCATTGTAGAACGGTGAATTTTTACTTAAGAATTTATTAAAAACGGTGTCTTATCATTTGACGACGCGGTTGGCGCAGTGGTTAAGCAACTGCCTACTGAGCCGACGGTCCCGGGTTCGAATACCGGCAAGGGCAAATATTTGTGTGATGATCTCGAATATTTGTGCCTATCATGGATGTTATTTGTATTTAAGTATGTATTTATCTATATATGTTTATCGTCGTGTAGTGTCCATAACACAAGCCTGCTAGAGCTTACTGTGGGACTAGATTGATTTGTGTGAGGTTGTCCGAGCCGTTTGGGATTGTTCGAACCCCTCAATGGCCCACGGGAGTTGTTGTTCTAACCGTTGAGGGGTTCGAATCCCGACATAACCATAATTTTTATTTTTTTAATTTTGCCTCATTGTAGAAATTTGGTTTACGTTAGACGTTACTGATCTAATAGAGAATGTCCCACGGCATTAAATCCGCCTTTTTTACGTTAAGTTTTGCTTTTGTGCAATAAAGTTTAAATAAATAAATACACAGCTTCATGGCGTGCGCAGTGAATTCCATACAACCCATGGTTTGTCCCTAATTTACATACAAATTATGTAACATTATGTTTGTAACACTGAGTGTGTATTTAATAAACCTTTATTATTTTTACAACGTGGCAGAACGCGTTCAAATCCCAAACGCACTAAACTTCTCAACCTTTTCATTGAAAACATAACTCTATTATTTCAACACAAGTTAACTTTTTAAAGGATACAAGTAGACTTTTACGATTTAAAACAACAGACAAAATATAATATCCATACAACTTAACTTACAGAAATATTTTATTTAAAAGTGATCCCTTTGAGGACGGTATTAGGTTTATTTTTGAATGTCAAAATAGCTATATATAAGAGTTTTAGTAATTTATACATCAGGGGTTTAATTTATTCTGAGATTAACTTTAATTATGCGTTGTAGCGTAGCGCAGTGTGTGGAAATAAATGAGTGTAAAGAGAATAATATTTGTGTATTCAAACTGGCCAAGTGCGAGTCGGATTCACGCATGAAGTGTTCCGTGCTGGCACATTTTTAGGGTTCCGTACCCAAAGGGTAGAAAACGGGACCCTATTACTAAGAGTCTGTCTGTCTGTCTGTTCGTCGTCACCAGGCTGTATCTCATAGACCGTGATAGTTAGACAGTTGAAATTTTCACAGATGATGTATTTTTGTTGCCGCTATAACAACAAATACTAAGAAACATAATAAAATAATGATTTAAGGGAGCTTCCATACAACAAACGTGATCGGTTGCGTTAACTTTGCACCTCATTTGTATCGGGCGCAGTAAATACCAGGTGCAAACTTAACCCGGCCAGTTAAGATGGGACCCATGGTATAAGTGTTTGAACGGAACCCTCGGTGCGCGAATCTGACTCGCACTTGGTCGATTATTTTATTTATTTATTGGATATTTTCAAATATATAAATAAAAAAAAACGTTCATATAATAAAAACGCCGACTACCGTTAAATTTTTCACTTATTTTAGTTTAAAACAAGTTATAAAATAGGACCCAACGCTAAAATATGCAACTTAAAAATTATGTAAATAACGCGTTATACTGGTTTACTAATGTTTCGCCGAAAATTATTTAGCAAATTCTTAACTCGCCGAACTACGTATCCCATATTTTTATTTGGTCAAATTTTCATTTCCCAACTCAACGTTTCGCACTGATATCTTTTCCCAATTAATGATTTGATAAACTATTGTTAGACCAATTATTATCTGGGATTTTTATAAGATGTCAATTATGTTTTCGTCAAATGTATTGATTGGCATACCTTGATTTAGCAACATATTGAATGGCATTATGCAAATCGCAGTATAATTTTATTGCATTAAGCGGGTAGGGTGATGCACCATGCACCTAAATTTAGAGGGTACTTTTGTTTACATACTTTGTGGCTCAAAATAGCATTTCATTCTTGAGTTATCATCGCTGATAGTTAATGTGCGTGTGTGCATAAAAAAAAATAACCCTCACCTACCTATCTCTGGGAGCAGTTTCGTCCCGAAGACTGTAATCCCGACGGCTAGAATTCCTACAGTTCACATACATACGTATCACAAGTACAACAAAAGAGCGTTTTTTAGGGACATAAAAAAAAAACTAACCTAACCTAACCCGGCCGAGTCGGATCTGCTCACATACATACGTATCACAAGTACCTACAACAAATTGATTTTGATAAAAAAATATTTTTTTCGGTTTATATTTGTGTTTTATTTTGCATTATCATCATACCGTAAGCAATGGTTGTAGGTAATTTGCCCAAATGGCTTTTGATGAATCGTTATTTGACTAAGCAAATTATTTGCTACACAATTATTTACCACATAAAATTTGACGATATGTTATTTGCCTTAGCAAATCATTTCCTACACAATTATTTACCACATCAAATTTGACATAATAAAATTTTGGAATATAAAAATGTAGCGAAATAAAAAAATTACGAACTAAAATTATGCCAAGGATTGGTTTGCGTAATAAAACTTCGGCGAAAAGTTGGTTGCCAAATGAAATTTGACGAAACATAATTCGGCGAAAAGGCAGTACACCCGTTATACTATACGCGTTATACTACGTATTTTAAGGACAGCCTTAATACAAGCACTTTTTCTCGCTCACTAACCCTCCACTTACCCAACATTAGTGAAAGCCACAACCACTAAGCGACTAACCCAAATCCGAAATAGCTTAAGAACTCAAAACCTCCCAAAAATAGCTTAAGCGCCATAGTAAAACAAAGACACCTCACACCTTTTAAATTACAAGCTCAAAAGATAATCCCTGAATAACAGCGTAACCGCCAATATAACACTAAGAGACTTACTGCGTGTCTCGTTGAGTTTAGAATCCCCGGAAGACGGCGTAAGAGCCACCGTAACACAAAGGTACTTAATGCCTTTTTCGGCGCGTGTTTAGAATTAAGACAGCCCGAAAGCCTGAAAAGGCGAGTAATTGCGCCTGAAATATTCAGCGGACACCGCGGGCCGTGTGACGTCACCGGAGTACTGGCGACAAAAAAGATATGCCAAAAAAGTTATACCAAAATAGTAATGCCTACAAATTATGCCAAAAAAGATTTTTTTGTGACACTTTTACTGCCGACCGTACTTGCTTACACAAACGTCAATTGACGAAGATCAATCAAATGAGAATGGTCGGCCGTTGGGGCAGCAAAGTCCTAGAGTGGCGACCACGTATAGGAATGCGCAGCGTGGGTCGGCCCCCAACTAAATGGACGGATGACCTTGTCTGCACGGGATCGCATTATGTTCACTTGTTCAGTTATAGTAGGATTTTCTACATCACTCATTGAATGAGTGTCTCATGATGATGATCTACTGAGCTACTTTTATCGGGGGTGTCTTAAATGTTTAATTCAGTTTATTATTTTCTCTATTATTATAAAAAAATGTTCTTTTACACGTTTTCAACCCCAAATAAATGAAGTTTCAACCTCAGCCTCAGATTAATTAATGTTTTACCCTACTTCTTGCTACTATAATTAAGTTGCGTTCACTAACATTAGACTTGCTCGTAAGTTCGCAACTTAGTTTGAGATGCATTAGATCGCGGCCATAATGTGATATTTAGACGCCGTCACATAATGAACTTTACTCCCATTATTGTTAAATTACTAACAGGTTCAGATACTATAGGTAAAAACCTATTGGCAGCACGGCGGTGGGCATAGGGGACATGGATCACGATTATAATGATATTCCACAGTCTGAGCACTTCAATTTTGTACAAAATGTGTGATATGATGCTACATACATTATATATGTACAATAAATCCGACACACAAATACAGTAGCCGGCAAACAACTTGAACCAAAAGGGGGGATCTGCGCATGTAAATTTGTACGTAAATCGGCTACTGCGCAGTCAAGGTCACGGTCAAGAAGTTTGCCGGCTACTGTACGACACATTAATCTATACAGATGTGTGTAGGTAAAGTAGTGTATGACACTGTACATAATTAGCTTTAAAACAAGAGTGTGAAAAATAAAAAATATGTGAATTAGGTTTCTTTTGATTAAAATTATGGTACACAACAACAATTCATCTGCTTAGCCACTGGGCTAAGCAGATAAATTTTTTTTCATCACATTTGCTCGTAAAAGATGGTATTACATGCGGGTGTACTGAAGGACTAAGGCCTATATAGTTCCCGCGGGAGTTATAAATTGACATAACTCCCTCGGGAGTTATGGTTTTAGTTTTAAAAATATAGCACGCACTCGCAGATTACTTCAGACTAAGGAGGTTTCAATCCAGCCAAGGTTTTTTGTTGTATCAACAAAACTTGCCTACCAGCAAATTTTATTGTGTATTGAATTAATACGCTATATATGTAACTGCATTAATATTTATGTGTATTTTGCAATAATTTTATTAAATTAAATTAAATTTTTAACTATCGTTACAATTTGGCAGTATAGCCTGTCAAGTTTCTAAACGAAACGCAGTTCTTAGCATTATCTGTGGTAGACGACACAAAAAAAAGGAAAAAAGTTATAAAATTATTGGTTAGGAACTATTTAGTTTGTAACAAACTTACTGTTCATATTTAAGTTTTATAATATTACGCTCTTAATTATTGCTGCATAATATTGATAATTGTTATTTGTTTAATAATAGATGGTAAGATTCTGTGTATATTTGTTTTCTGTTTTAAGCTGATGGCCGTTTTGCCAGTGCTTAATAGTAAATTAAAAAAATATATACAGAAAAAAGTTGGTTGTCAATCGTTATCATTTAATGTTTATTTTTGGCTTATTTATTTGTTATTTACTCCAAAATGTGATGAAAAATATTGTGTGTAAGGCGGGTAGTAAGGGGATTACAAACTCAGGATATTAAAAGCCCTCCGCCTTCGGCGTCGGGCTTCTAATAGACCTTCGTTAGTAATCCCCTACTTACTACCCTTATGACACAATATACTAGTTAACCACTGGGTTAACTTAATGCTCTATGGAATTAAGTCCGCCTTTTGTGCTCTGTTGTTTTCCGAATAAAGAAAAAAAACATAAAATAAAAGTCATATTTTTTAAGATTATTATTTAAATTTTTCGTTGTGCTTTATCCTTTGTATTAACGGTTCAAATTTATTTTCTTTACCAATAAATGCGTCAAATTTTAAGATTTATTTAAAAACAAGGATTCAAACAGATTATATCGCGTATATATTAATTATTTGAATAACCCGCCTACCTGACGTTTCGATAACTTGAATAATAACTTGTCACACGTTTAAATCGTTTTATTTAAATGTGTGACAGTCGCGGAAACCGAAAAAAATATATTAAGGTTTGTTTTAAAATGTCCGTCTTCTTTTCCTGTTTTACTGTCAGTACAGTGAGGCTTGCTTCATATCTCACGGGCCTTTCTTTGTGTGCCGCCATATTTGCCGTATCGTTTAAAACAAAACCACAAAGAACAAATAACTGCGACCACAGACATATAAAGACCTATTCTAACCCCTATATGTCTGTAATTACGGTTAATGCTAGAGAGACGCTGTCGGTCGACTTGATACGTTTTTGTAATGGGTTGAAGGTTGTAGAGTAATGAAATAGTCCACACTATTTCATAGTGGTTGAACATTCTGAGCTCTATTGCATATGTCGCAGTCGCATTGTATAATCCGCCGTATTGCAATACGGCTAGCCGTTATCAAAACAGGGACCAACGATTAGCCGGATTATCATACGTTCTTCAATAAGGCGACCCACGTTAAGCCGCATCGTACGAAGCGCCAGAACCGCACTGCTAGCAGTAAAGTAGGTTAGGTTGGGTTAGAACTGCGACTACAACTGAGCGTACCGTGGCAGTTGACGGCGAAGTGCCAGAACAGAACTGCTACCCGTAAAGTAGGTCACTCACGTAAAGTAGATCACTGCGTCTTGCGGTGCCTCCCTCTTCATGGCCGGGGCATTGTGGTAGAATCTTCGAAACCTCATGGCGCCCCTCACTTTCGACTCGGAAGGAAAGCCCCGAAGTAGGTTTAGTGAGTAGTCGCAGCCCCAAATGGCCTCCCCAGCCGGAGGGTATGCGTAAATGCATTCTCACTCCGTTAGCAAAAAAAAAAGGTTAAGAGAGGCGGCTAATTGACTCGTACGGCTAGCCGTATTGAAGTACGTATGGTGTCGATAACATTAGTCGTAAAACAAGTTACATTTCTTGGAAACTCGAAAAAAATTATCGAAATTCAAATAAACCGTCGCGCCATATTTGTAAACGAACGAAATGAACGAGATAGTGACAGCAACGGAGGCTTTAGCATATAATCGGTTACTTAAAAAAAATGGGCAAGTGCGAGTCCGCCTCGCACATGAATGGTTCCGTACCATAATCTATAACAAGTTTGTTGTATGGGAGCCTTCCGTAAATATGTATTTTAATTTATTTTTAGTATTTTTGTCATAGCGGCAATAGAAATACGTCATCTGTGAAAATTTCAACTGTCTAGCTATCACCGTTCTTGAGATACAGCCTGTTGACAGACGGACGGACGGACGGACGGACGGACAGCGAAGTCTCAGTAATAGGGTCCCGTTTTAACCCTTTGGGTACGGAACCCTAAAAACGGTTTCTCGAAACAGTATTTTGTGAAACGGAAAAGATTGCGTTTCGTTTTACAGATAACTCGAAACGACCCAACTCTAGAATAAACTATTTTATTTTATGTGATTCTGTACCTTTACCAAGAGTTAAAGTGACTGTACTCGCTAGCGACAGCGTAAACGATTCGTATGGAGAACAGTACAACGCCTCTAGCGGTTACTTTGTAGAACTACAATTCTCCATATAAACTCATGGTAAACGTAAATACTGATATCAAACATGAATATAACTCAATTACAGTTTGATTCAATTACATCTAAATCAACATTGATTGCCCGATGAATGAACGCCGAACACTGAATCAATAGTGCTGAAAGGCAATTACAGCTATTGGTGATATAACAAATATGTGGGGCGCTACTTCTGGCGTTTTTTTGGTAATGCGTGTAAATTGCGTAGTTGGGTAGTATCTTATCAAATGCAGGAGGAAAGGAGAATAGTACCGTAAAACGGGGTTACTTTAAAATGCAGGGCCTACTTTGGAAAAGTGTTTTACCCTATATCCTTTTTTTTTCTATCTGTGGCAATGCAATACCTACCTTCAACAATGACCTAACCTTTTACATCATTTCCTTAACCGCACTATGAATATTTGCGTTTTTATAACCATTTTAAATCTATCTAAGTAGCCCCAAATTTTCCTAAAGTACCCCCGTTTTACGGTAATGTGATCTTTTATAGCCCTACTAAGGTCGGTCCTGCCTCCTGTCCAATGGTACTGGCTAGTATTCTTATGGTCTGTGGTACTGGCGCTATAAACAGCTTTCATATGGCAATAATGTGTATACGTCACATATTTTCATTATTAAACGTCAGTAGCGATTTGTCAAGCAACCAAATTCAAAACATTATTTACCGGAATATCCCTTTTTCTTTTTGCGAAATAAAGGCTGAATCCTATAAAAAAAACTTAATCTCCATCACGCGGATGGTTTTGGTTTTATTATGCAAAAGATACTTGATGGGGAATATAAGTCTTGTTTACTCTTTGTTTACATCAGTGGCATTCACTTACTTTCAAGTTTTCAACGACAGTTACCAAAAATTTGTTATTGTCAGTCAAATAAATTAGTACCACTTAAAATCCACACCCTGAAAACCCTGTTGGGTAATAATAATGTAACATAATTTGCAACTTACCTCTTTTAATTGTGTTTAGTAAAAGGTCCCACTATGCGCCTTAAAGGACGAAAGTTGTTATCTTTTTATCAATAACCTGTCAACGTGTCCTTATTGGTAAGCCACACAATAATACCTTTCCCTATTCAGTGTCACAAAGTGCCATATTTATTCTACTTACAAATTCCTTTCAGTACATTTCAGATGTTGACCATGTTGACTTACCTGAAACAGAAAAGGAAGTTATGCTTTAGTTCTAAAATGTAAACATTAAATAATCAAAGTTTTATTATGAGGAGAAAAAATCTTGTTTCTACTACACAACTTACTCAATCAACTGAGTTATGTCATTGTTACAACAAATTGGGCACCACCAAAATACTGGGTGTTAGCCTGTAAAAGGAGCAATAAATTAAAACATAGATTCATTCAAACTGAACAACATTTTGCTAAAGCAACTTCTGAAAATAACATAAATAATTTGTAGAATAATGTTAAGACACAGAAATAATGTATTAAGAGAGTGACAGTTATGTCAATGCTCACGGAATGTCAATTTTGGACGGCTTACATTGAAAATACTATTTAATTTGTTTGAAATAATGACATTCTGAAAACTGTCTTTTTTTAAGTTACTGAATAAATGTTGTTCAGTTTGAAGAGTAGAACCTATGATTTCATTTATTGGTCCTATTACAGGCAACACACTGTATGTCTACTACTAACATATACTTTAAAATAAAAATAAGATAGGATTAAATTTGATACCATATTATACAGGGTGGAACATTTGTAAAGACTGAGCTGACTGGATAGTGTTATCTGAGTGATCTACAATCGACCAATTATAATTGTAAAGCTGGATTTAAAGTAAGAAAAAGGTCGGTACAACTCATACCAAATTGAACGCAAGTAATTTCTCTTAAATCATGGCGTCTGTACATTCAATGTTCATGAACAGGCTAGACAGTTGAATCATTTTTTTTGAGAGGTGTATTTTTTTATTTCATTGCATATGTTTGAGAAAAGCACTATACATGCCTAGCCGTGAAAAGGGCTTGCCGGTTTCGTATCACTAGCCGGCTTTCCTAAGGTCGACCGTCTATACCTACTCACTCTGCAAGCTCTTCTTTCCCGGCGTCTGCAGTAATGTACTAGAGTTACAAGCGTTTTATTTAGAGTAGTAATGAGTAAGACGTAGAGTGCAGCGATCCATCTCCCTCCTGTCAGAGCAAATGGATCTGTGCATCGCAGTAAAGCAGAAACGGTGTAAGCGCCAATGAATCCCATTGGTGGTTACAGCATTTCGTTATTACCTTTGATATCGACAGAGATAAATTATTGAGTTGCTGTCTTCAACCTTAGACCAACCTTCATACATGTTCCACATTATATAATGTATGAAGTTGGAATTCCTAATTTCTTTAGCTATGCCAATTCAGATACACTATATTAACTCTAAAAGTAGGTATACAGGGTGACTTCAAATTGGTAATACAAAACACTTGATTGTGGCTCAGTTAATCACTATATATTTAGTATAAAACAAAGTCGCTTCCTGCTGCCTGTCCCTATGTATGATTATATCTTTAAAACTACGCAACGGATTACGATATGATTATGATAATTGATAATGATAGTTGCACCCGTTCGAAGCCGGGGCGGGTCGCTAGTGATAAAATAAATAATATATTACATTCAGTCAATTTCTCAAGTTAGCTATCTTAAATTATCGTTAATTTTCTAACTAAAAATAGCGATATTCAACTTCTACAACGTGAGTAAAGCCGTTTCGTATTTATTATATTATGTCATGAAATGTCTATACTAGAGTTACAAGCGTTTTATTTAGAGTAGTAATGAGTAAGACGTAGAGTGCAGCGATCCATCTCCCTCCTGTCAGGGCAAATGGGTCTGTGCATCGCAGGAAAGCAGAAACGGTGTAAGCGCCAATAATTCACATTGGTGGTTACAGCATTCCGTTATTACCTTTGATATCGACAGAGATAAATTATTGAGTTGCTGTCTTTAACCTTAGAATATAATGTCGAACATACTCGTATATGCTGGAATTCCTAATTCTTTTAGTTATACCAATATCAGAAACACTAAATTTACTCAAATTTAAAAACAAATTCAAAAAATTCAAAATAGCTTTATTGGCACAACATTGGAACAGAATATTAACAATTAAAGTATACATAAAGAAGAAAAAAACACAAAGAAGAAAAGTGCTATAGGTTTCTAATCTATGTGTATACAATACTAACTTTAAAAAACAATAATATTGGCCATGGGTACCAAGCTCAACATAGCTGGCCGTTGGACGACCAGCGCTGATTTTCAGCTTGGCCTTACTCTAAAAGTATACAGGGTGATTTCAAATTGTAGGAACATTTTCAATAGTATGGAACGCATAAGCATAGATTTTCTAAAATTTTGAAAATAGTTTTAAAATGTTATCATTTATCCACACGCCAAAATTCAAAGACTGTAGAACTGACAAAGGTTGAATATCTATTTCACTCAAATATTACTAGACTATGTACACATCTGAAATCCAACCATCCGGACATACGAAAGAAGTTTTGGCGAAGTTGTTACAGAGTCGCTTCGCTCGTTCGCACAATCAAATGGCAATATCCCAAAGCCTCGTCGAATCAGGCCTCGGGCAGAAATAAATCATAGCAAACTGAATCGTCTCGCCGCCCCACCGATCGCAGTACATTGCCGAATAAATCGTGAGGTTTTTTTCTGTGGCTTGTTACGTGTGGTATAAGCGACAAGCGGACCCGTTTTTACGAGATATAACATCGCCCGTCACTCTCTTATAGTACAGCGAAGAAAGAGACAGGTAATATTCGGGCTAGAGGTACTGGGAATGAAGAAGTAAAGTTAAAGACCCAAATTGCGGAGACCCTTGGGGGCAAGAAGTGTAAGAAGAACAGTGTTCGGTCTGTAATGTTTAGTTCACATGACAGTTAGTTCACACTCCCTTTTTCCGTATACAGGCAGGTACATACACATACACACAAACTCGCACACACACTGAATCATAGTTTCAGGCAGAACTAAATCATAGCAAACTGAATCGTCTCGCCGCCTCACCGATCGCGGCGGTACATTGCCGAATAAAGCGTGAGGTTTTTTCTGTGGTTTGTTACGTGTGGTGTAAGCGACAAGCGGTGTAGTAGTAGAGGATTCAAAACAGGTTTTCTCGTTTAAAAAGCTGGTCAAGTGCAAGTCGGTTTCTTGTACAGAGTGTTCTGTACGAACTATTCCATGTTGCTGCATATTGCATTTGCAGCAAAATTTGGAATTCTTAGCATCAATGGCTGAGATCTTGTCACTTTAAACAATTAAAGCTGAATACCTTGGAAACTACTGGTCATATTTCCACCAAACTGCCATCAACCATCTTGACGGACATGTCTTTCGATTTAAATAAACCGCACTAAAATTGGTGCATCCGTTTGGGAGCAACGATACCACAGACAGACACACAGATACACATTTTAAACTTAAATATAACACCCGCCTTTTTTCGTCGGGGTTTAAATAATAATGATGATGACAAGGAATACACAACGAAAAGAAAAACTAACAAACTCGCTATCTTTTGTATCTTTCACCAAAACAACACTATCTTGTGAATGTATCGTTATTTCGACGGAGTGATGGAGGAGGTCACGGCACCCTTGTACTTGTACAATTTAGTGATATGTGTGTAAAGCATGTGGGTATTGTGGGTACGCGTGTACAAGTAAAGTAAAGCCTGACCAGAAATATATGAGGATTGTCAAGAGGGCGCTATTTATAGAAAGAAGAAAGAAATAAGTTTATTTAGCATAATATAGACATAAACATGATTAACGTGTAATACTTATGTGTAGATTAAATTAATGCTAAAAAGGTCGTCACTCAGCTTAATGTCATGACGTAAGAAATACTCACTTCATGACGCTGATTTTCAGTGACGCCTATACTACAGCAGATCACTAGTGACACATAAAATGTACAAATATAAAACATAAAACATCACAAGTAACTACCTTAATGAATGAATGAATGAATGAATGATTTTTACTTAGTACCTAACTTTATATTCTTATGATTATACATTAAACTTTAAATTACATACGTGCCGCACAAATTAATAATGAAAAATACAACGAATAGGAAAACAAACAGACTCTGCGATTTAAACTCTTGGGTGTGTGTGTGTGTGTGTGTGAGTGTGAGTGTGAGTGTGAGTGTGAGTGTGTGCGTGTGGATAATGATAGACATAAATACCTATGTATACGTATAACTAAATGAAATATATGAAATTATGGCTGCATGTGTTGGAACTTCTGTTTATTTATCAGGAACTTTGTGATACGGGTTTTGAATGCTGCTACACTGTTTGAGTTCCTTATAGGCGGTGGCAGATCATTCCAACATTTCGTGGCAGCAAAGCGGAAGCTACCACGAAAAGCAGCCGAGTGGTGTATGGGGCATATAAGGCGTGGCGCTTCTTGTCTAGTTCGGCGTTGTGAAAAGGTAAGTTTTTGAAATAGGTATGTCGGTTGCTTATTTTTTATAACTCCAAAGAGTAATGTGGCCATGTGTAGTTTACGCCGCGCTTCCATGTTCAGCATGTTGTGACTATTTAGAAAGGGTGTAATATGGCCTCGATAGGGAACAGGGAAACAATATCGCGCACAAGCATTCTGGATCCTTTGAACCATTTTCTTGGTCCTCGCCAATAAGCATCCTCCGAAGACTGTATCAGCGTAATTGAGCTTTGACAATATGAGAGTTTCGCATAACTTTACACGCATATTGACACTTAGACATTCGCGAATCCTGTACAGAACTTTGAGTCGGTAAAAACAATTGCGCATTGTTTCCAGGACATGTCTTTCGAAACGTAGTGTTTCGTCCATGATGAGACCCAGGTTACGGGCCTCATATACCCTCTCTAGTTGGTCTCCCGCGATAGACACCACCAGATTATGTGTTTCTATTTTCTTGATTTGGGTTTTTGTACCTAAGATCATGTACTTTGATTTGTTTGGATTAATCATTAAGCTATTCTCATGACACCAGTTGCATATATTATTCAAATCGGCATTTATTTTACTTACAGCTTCGTCGGTTGATTTAGCGTTAAAAGATAGATACAACTGTATATCGTCGGCGTAGATGTGATAATTGCAATTACTGATGCAATTTGTGATATCTGCACTGTAAACAATAAACAGAATTGGACCCAATATAGAGCCTTGAGGCACCCCTCTTACGACTGGGAGTTCTGAGGAAACAAATTCTGTGCCATCCTCGTTACAAATTTTCACATACTGCGAGCGGCCGGAAAGATAACTATTGAACCACTTCAGTGTCAAACTGTCAAACCCATAGTAAGCCAATTTTGACAGAAGCAGCGTGGTATCGATAGTGTCAAAAGCACGGGAAAAGTCGAGTAAGACCAGTAATGATCCCTGCCCTGCATCCTGCGCTGTTAACATATCATCCACTACGTCTATTAGAGCCGTGGACGTACTACGACACTTTCTAAAGCCCGATTGCTTCGTGGGGAGTATGTTGTTTGATTCCAGAAATTCTGTCATCTGTTCAGCCACAACTTTTTCAAGAATTTTGGATAAACAAGGCAAAATGCTAATAGGGCGAAGATCTTTATAAGCAGATGGGTTCTGGATTTTAGGGATAGGTTTAATAATGGCCCTTTTCCACTGTTCTGGAAATACTCCCGTTTCTATGGATTGATTCACTATGGCAGTAATTGCGGTTAAAGTTCTTGGTAAAGTTAATATGAGCATATCGAGATTTATTCCATCATCGCCTTGTGCATTGGTCGTAATGGATTTTATGATTCTCGACACCGTTATTTCAGTTACTGCCTTAAGTCTAAATGTATTGGGTCCAAATTTATTGTATTCGTATTTCGTCAGTAGAGATATGTCAGTGTCATGTTTATTAGGTATGTTTAAGAAATTATAGTTTATTTTGTCGGGATCTTTTAAGTGTGGAGGTATGTCAATATCTTTTTTTTTAAAGTTGGCAACGTTTTGTTTGATGTTCTTCCATAAACTGCGAGCGTCTTTTATAAAATTTATTTGTTTATTGAAGAACGCCACTTTCTCGCTATGTAGTGCGGTGTCGACAACCGCCTTTAAGTCCTTATAATATTGTTTATGTGATTCAAGATTTGTTTTTTTACATTTAGCATGAGCATTATCACGGAGTTTCATCATTTCTTTAATAGTGGGTGTGATCCATGGATGTGAATTTTCTCTGATAACAGCAGTCTTAATCGGCGCGTACTCATTAAAAATATCAGTTAAATGTGTATTGAGTGAGTTCACCATTATATTAACGTTCTCAGAAACAGAAACAATACTTTCCCACGGGATACGGTCGACATGTTCATAGAAAATGTCTTTATCCATGTCTTTTAATGGCCTATATACAACATGCTTAGGAGGCAGTTTAGATGTTTTAATATTTAATTCGCAGGTAATAAATGAATGGCTACTAAGATGAGGAAAGTGGTTAACCGACAAATTGGATATCTTAGTGTTCGAACATATAACGTCAATTAACGTGTCGCTGTGATCCGTATGATGAGTGGGCTTGTCAACATATTGCGTCAAGTGCATAGCGGTTAAGAAATCAGATAGCTTTTTCGCGCATATTTTTTGTTCCTTTAATACATTAATGTTGAAATCCCCAACCACTACTATACGGTCGTATTTTCCGAGCGAGGCGACTGTTTCGGTGAGACCATCAAGGAAGATGTCCACGTTTAACCAAGGAGGGCGATATGCAGTGCCAATTGCGACTTTTTCATTATTAATATTAAGACCTAGCCACATTTGTTCAACAATTGAATTGGGTGGGTGATCGATAAAACGAGGATGGATTCCGCGCTTGATATATAAGATTTATAAGATTTATATGGCAACAATTTTGCAACCAATCGCAACCCGCTATAATGACATTAGTTTAAATACCTGTCAGTTTCACTATGTTAACCTCGTATTATCATTTAATGGAATGCACCCTTTTCCTGGATGTTTTTCGAGTAGTAAACACGTGTAAATTTTATTTATAATATTACGTTTACGACTGTGAATGGTTTTCGATATTTACTTTGGATAATTTTAAATATTTGTATTTTAAAGAAACCAACACGAATGACATTGACATTGTTGACAAACCATCATAAAATCATTGCCAGTGTGTTGACGCGCAGTGCATGTGTGCGTCACATGCACTCACACAGCGGCGACCGCGGGACTGGATCGCGCCCCCGCGCCGGACACTCTCGCATAGACATTAGACACGGCACATACGTCATTTGTACATTTTAAATAATTAAAGCCGTATTTTTCAAAATCAGCGATTTCTTACATTATTTCTCAACACATCCACCGATCCGCCATACGACGCGCTTCCCGTTCTTCATTTTGATCCATCGAGCCGAAATTTTGAACCTACTAAGGAGCCGACGAGAACAAAGGAACGCGCACAGTTAACGGACCCGTTACGTGGACGCCGAGAAAAGGAGTTCGCCATTAAACTACAAAGATCAATCTTCGAGAATTGCCATTAATCGGAAGAGAAGAATCACGCCTACTGCAAGAAAAAGTTCGTGAGAGTGAGAACTAGGAGTAGCGTTAACGTAAGTTCGTTCCGATCCTTTCTCCGTTAGATAGGTCCCTATTATAACTTCAGTGTTCAAGTAGTGCTTACTTCGCAATTTAAAAGCGAATTCATACAGTTAAGTATTATACTTTAATCATATATCCATATATTTCGTGCGTTTAAAGCACATTCATAAAGTAGTGCACTTTAATTCTTACATACCTACACATATTCGCACTTTAAAAGCGAATTCACTTGATATTGCATCATTATCCGTCTTCTTACCTAAAGTTTACATGTAAATATACGTAAATAAACGTAGATATAGGGGGAAGTCCCCTAACGCCGGACGGCACCTAACGCCGGACACTCGAACTATCTCGGCAACTAGCAACGCGAGCGAATCAAGGACAAGTGGAAGGGGCGCGGGGGACCCCCGCGCCCCTTCCACTTGCCGAGTTGCCGTTGCCGAGCTTCCAGTTGCCGAGATAGTTCGAGTGTCCGGCGTTAGGTGCCGTCCGGCGTTAGGGGACTTCCCCCTACGTAAATAATTATAATTCGCAAGTTATACGCGAATTCTAAAAGATTGCATCATTCTGATTAGTACCCACACATTGTTAACTATAAGTTTCTATCAATTGAATCATTTTCATTCGCACGTTAAACGCGAAATATCCGAATTCTAATCATACACACGTCGTAAATATATCATAATCTGACAACAAATTCACTTTTAATTTCAAGTTAGTAATCTTTTCGTATGCTCGTAGCCTGTGAACCGAGATTATGTGCGTGATCGAGTTTAGCTATTGATAACTGCAGTGATTTTTTGTTGCATTTTCCAGCTGATGCATTGTGCGTAAGTGGGCCTCGACCTTGGATTGCTCGGCGCCCGGTAGCAACAGCAGCCGGCTATCTTCGCTTTGCTACATTGCACTCGCATGACTCACTGCACCCTCATTACGCTTCGCTAAAAACAAAATTTAAGTATCCCGATTATTTTGTTATTTTCAACCACTGATTGTAACTTAACTATTTTGCTTACAGCATTACGCATTAGATTATTGTAAGTACGTAAATCTTATTGTTTATTAAAACATAATGGATCTTAAAACATTAGTAAAACAACGAGCTACATTTAAAACTAAAGTTACGCAATTTGAAACATACTTAAACACAGTAAACAGTTGTCCTAGTCTAAGCAGATTGCAAGTCGGCGAACTTAGCATTCGTCTGACAAAAATAGAAGAGATTTATTCCGATTATGACACTTTGCAATCTGATATAGAAAACGCATCTGAAATTCCAGATGAGCAGTTCAAGGAACGCGAATCTTTCGAGACAAGGTATTTCGGTGCACTCGCGCTTGCTCGGGAGGTGTTGGCGAGAAACGAAGACTCTGCAGGCGCCGCTTCGGAGTCCAGGTCAGTCTCCGGTTCTGGTGTGCAGCACGTGAGGCCAAATATTAAGTTGCCTACCATACATTTACCTATCTTCTCGGGTCAATATCAGGACTGGCTGGAATTTCATGACACGTTTAGCTCGCTTATACATTTAGATGAAACAATACCCAAAATAAACAAATTTCATTACTTACGCGCTGCATTAAAGGACAGTGCTGCATCGTTAGTGCGCTCGCTTGATTTCTCCGCTGAAAATTACGATATAGCTTGGGATTTACTTTGTGACAGATTCCAAAATGAGAGACTTCTTGTAAATAATCACTTACAGGCCATTTTCAATATAGAAACATTAACTAAGGAGAATTCTAAAGCGTTGCGTAGTATCATTGACACTGTAAACAGAAATTTACGTGCCTTAAAAACACTTAAACTGCCCACTGAGCACTGGGACATACTTATTATATACATAATTTCACATAAATTTGATGCTTGTACCACACGCGAGTGGGAAACATATCGTAATACATTAAAGGATTTACCTACACTTACTAATTTCTTACAATTTATAAAAAATCGGTGTGATCTATTAGAAACTATGGAAGGAACTCATAATAAACGCCGCTTCAGCGACGTAACACATAACCGCCACAAAACATTTGTTGTGAGCCCTCATGCGTCTTCGCCCCCTGCGGCGCGACAATACGTGTGCCCGTTATGTAAGAATAACCACGCGCTTTATCAATGTCACAAATTTAAATCTTTTTCAATCGACGCGCGCATGCAAAAGGTTAAAACTTTTAAGTTATGTTTAAATTGCTTGCGCCAAGGGCACAGCGCAAACGCGTGTAGAATCGGTCCATGTCGTGTGTGCAATAAACTCCTGAACAGCCTGCTTCATTCTCATGACGCGCCGACCCAGGCGCCCGCGGCCGCGCCGCACAGCAGCGTAGCGTTGCATGCGGCGCCGCCGCGGCCGCTGGAATCAACGGTTGCATCTGAAACATAAACTTTTGAACATGATGAGTCACAACATAGCATTACATTATCAGCTGTTCATGGCAATTGTGTTCTTTTGTCCACGGCATTAATTCACGTAACTGACAATAATGGACAAAAACACACAGTACGCGCGTTATTGGACAATGGAAGTACTTCGAGCTTCGTTACAGAAAAATTATGGAAAAAATTAAATTTACCAACCACTTCGACCTCGTCATTAGTTGAAGGGTTAAATGCGCAAACGTCGCGCCTAACTAAACAGTGTGGTATCACTTTAGCTTCCCTTATAGAACCGTATGAAACAAGCATAAATTGTTTTATTGTTCCTCGCATTACACAACAGTTACCTACTGTACACATAAATCATATGTTGTTAAACATTCCACCTAACATCACATTAGCTGACCCCACGTTTAACATACCGTCCGAAGTAAATATGCTTCTCGGCGCGGATATATTCTGGAGCGTATTAGGCTCTCAGAATATAAGATTAGGCAAAAATATGCCAACTTTAAGTAAAACCAAATTTGGATTTTTAATTTCGGGTCTCGTGCAAACACACAATACTTCTAATACAGTCCATTGCAACCATGCCGTCATCACACCTGATGATCAATTACATGAACAATTATCACAATTTTTTGAGCACGAATCCGTTCCCCAGCATAAGCAAATGTCCTCCGAAGAGCAACAATGCGAACAACATTTTCTTGACAACACTCTTCGTGACTCTGAGGGACGATTCGTTGTCACTATTCCATTGAAAGAATCTCCAGAAAAATTAGGAAATTCATATGATCGAGCGCTTGCTAGGTTTCAGTCATTAGAACGTAGATTTAGTAAGGACCCTTCGTTCAAAACAAAACTTCGTTCAACAGTACTGTGAGTTTATGCAGGAGTACATTAATTTAGGGCACATGGAAGAAAACCCGAATCCTGACAAAGACTCTTACACTTACATAATACCCCACCACGGTGTTGTCCGCGAGGCAAGCCTAACGACGAAGTTACGCGTCGTGTTCGATTCTTCGGCCGTCACAACGACGGGATTATCGTTCTCTCTGGAGTCGGTCCCTCATGTCTGAGGATCGTGGTCAGCTTCAGGGTTGCATCTGGCGCGGATGATCTGCCTCCACCGGTTTCTGTCCAGCGCGTCTCTTACAACCGAGTAGAATTTGGAGGTTGATGAGTCTTTTACTTGATCGGTCCATCTTGTTGGTGAACGACCGCGCGATCTTTTGCCTTCGGTGTTCCCAGTCACGATCAGTTTTTCGAGATTTTCGTCGTCTCTGCGCATTGTGTGGCCGAAATAGGAAAGAATGCGTTGTTGGCACGTGGTGGACAAGCGAGTTTTTATTTGGAGCTGGTTCAGGATCGATGCATTGGTGCGTTATTATCGTTCAACAATATTCAAATGGTCGGTCCGACGGTACAAGACGACCTGATTAGTATTTTAATTAGACTTAGACAACATAAATTTATAGCCACTGCCGATGTAGAAAAAATGTATCGTATGATAAACGTTAATCAAGACCAACAACAATTACAACAAATATTGTGGCGCTTCGAGCCACAAGAAAGGCTTAAACTTTATAAACTTAAAACTGTTGTTTACGGGAATTCGAGTTCACCCTACTTAGCTACTAGATGTCTTAAACAATTAGGCGTAGAATGTCCTGACAAAACGATATCTGAAATCATTCAACACGACTTTTACGTGGATGATCTAATAACAGGAGCGTCTAGTGCGGACGAGTTAATACACATTTGCCAAGGTGTCACGGAAAAATTAAACAGGGTCATTTTTATTTACGAAAATGGCACTCAAATTATCCCCAAATAATTAATGATTTGATTCATGACAATAGCGGTGATGAATTACTTAACCTCAGCCACAATGAGTATTCAAAGACGTTAGGTTTATTGTGGGCTTGCAAAGAGGATAAACTTTTGTATTCAGTAGACATTAAAAACAATGAGCATGTTAGCAAAAGAGTAATCCTATCCGTAGTGTCACAAGTCTTTGATCCCCTGGGATTAATAAATCCCTGTATCCTTAAAGCTAAGATTATCCTGCAAAAACTGTGGGCATCAAAGATTTCATGGGATGAAGTCGTTCCGTCAGATATTTACAAAGCATGGTGTGAGTTTGTCGAATCGTTGCTAACCATAAATAAAATTCGAATTCCACGTTGCGTACTTGGTGATTCACCAACAACGATCGAAATTCACGCATTTGGAGATGCGTCTATCCATGCTCATTCTGCGTGTGTTTATATTAAATCCGTCGCTAAAGACGGTCAGGTTTCAGTGCATTTAGTGATGGCGAAGAGCCACGTAGCTCCACTCAAACCTTTAACGGTCCCAAGGATGGAGTTGAACGGGGCGCTTCTCGCCGCTAAATTAGTAGAAAAGGTTAAGACGTCACTTAGGTTAGATGTCAATCGTTGTACATATTGGAGCGATTCGACCATAGTATTAGGTTGGTTAAAGTCGCCAAAGAGTCACTTGCTGAAACCTTACGTCTATAACAGGGTTAAGGAAATTCAAAAAAGGTCCGACCCATCCGCATGGCAGTATGTACCCACCAATTTGAATCCGGCCGACATCGGATCCAGGGGTTCAACTGCTGCCCGCTTAGAGTCCTGTTCCCTATGGTGGACGGGACCGGCATATTTGTTACAAGATGATTCAGCGTGGCCTATACAACCAAATCATGACAAAGAAGCAGATTTACCAGAGTTTAAAATACAGTGTACATTGAGTACCACACAAACTGATTATTCTTCGTATATATCTAATTTCATTAGACAGATCTCTAATTGGAACAAATTGCAACGCATTGTAGCGTACGTTCAACGCTTCATCCACAATTATTTTAACCCCCACGACAAACGTGAGGGTCACTTACGGATTCATGAACTTCATTCCTCACTAAACGCTTTATGTAGATTTGCTCAAAGAGAATCGTTTTTAAAAGAATATAACCTTTTAAAACTAAACAATAAGTTACCTTCCAAAAATCAACTTAACAAATTAAATCCCTTTTAGGTTAGGAGGTAGATTATTAAATTCATTTTATCCATTTGATACAAAGCATCCAATACTGCTCCATTCATCACATCATATCTCGATTCTAATTTTTAGATATTTCCACATTTTATTAATGCATGGTGGACCGCAACTTCTTTTAGCCACTTCACGTCACAAGTTTTGGATCATTGGTGGTAGAAACCTAGCCAGGAAAACCGTACACAAATGTGTCAAATGTTGTCGTTTCTCTGGTAACATTAAGCAGCCAATAATGGGAAATCTTCCAGAGCCACGACTTCATGCTGACTAACCTTTCTTCAGTTCGGCTGTTGACTATGCCGGACCAGTCATGATATTGAATCGGAAGGGTAGAGGAAGTAGGTTAATTAAGGCCTATCTATGTATTTTTGTTTGTCTAGCCGTTAAAGCTGTACATGTGGAACTGGTGACTGACTTGAGCAGTGAAACTTTCTTAGCTGCACTAAGCAGATTTATAGCTCGCAGAGGAAAGCCCGCCAACATTTACTCAGACAACGGTCGATGCTTTGTAGGTGCGTGCACCGAACTATCTAACTTTCTCAAACATAACTCCAATATTAATTATAAAAACGGTATAAACTCACGTAAAAATTGTCAGGAACGGCCCGACATGTTTCGAAATCATTTGGAGCTCTTCATCAGGGGTAGCTATCCGTGCTGTTACGCGACTCGCGACAATTTTTACGTGAGTTTATACCGTTTTTATAATTAGTAAAGATGTCTCACGATAGTTTTAATAACATTATAACTCAAATATCATTAGTTCTGAAGCTTCCAAATTATACATTAAATTCCATTTTTCGCCAGCTTATAGCCCCCATTTTAACGGACTAGCCGAGGGTGCAGTGAGGTCTGTGAAGCATCATCTAAAGCGAATGGTTTCCTCTGTCAACTTAACTTACGAAGAGCTAAACACGGTCTTGACACAGGTCGAGGCGATCTTAAACTCGAGACCTCTCATACCCCTGTCTTCAGATCCTACGGATCTTGCAGCCATAACTTCATCGCATTTTCTAATCGGACGAACTCTAACGTTGCTCCCCTCTCCCCCGACTGCAGAAACTGCTGCCATTCACACCTTATCACGTTACATGCGAACTCAGCGAATTAAAGCCCATTTCTGGAAAATATTTTACAATGAGTATATTTCAGAACTGCAAAAAAGGCTAAAATGGAGCAAACATGGAGGGCAACTTACCTTGGGCGAAATGGTATTAGTCAAGGACGACCGCCTGTCTCCCGAAGCGCGAGTGAGACGGGTATAAAACGCGAGTCACATTCTGATACTTTAATAACAATAATTAATAATAAAAATATCGGACAACCTCACACAAATCAATCTAATCCCACAGTAAGCTCTAGTAGGCGTGTGTTATGGACACTAGACGACGATAAACATACTGATATACATAAATACATACTTAAATACAAATAGCATCCATGACCCAGGCACAAATATTCGAGTTCATCACACAAATATTTGCCCTTGCCGGGATTCGAACCCAGGACCGTCGGCTCAGTAGGCAGTTGCTTAACCACTGCGCCAACCGCGTCGTCAACTGTAAAGCCTGACCAGAAATATATGAGGATGCGCCATATTGCGGAATTTCACTGGAACTAATTTATTACACTGGCAATGATTTTATGACGGTTTGTCAACAATGTCAATGTCATTCGTGTTGGTTTCTTTAAAATACAAATATTTAAAATTATCCGAAGTAAATATCGAAAACCATTCACTGCCGTAAACGTAATATTATAAATAAAGCTTACACGTGTTTACTACTCGAAAAACACCCAGGAAAAGGGTGCATTCCATTAAATGATTCTATTCTAATTCTATTCTAATTTAAAAATATGGCTTCCATCAGGTTAATGATGATTTCGCCAATTTCAAGTTTGCTCGTAGAGCATGCCGTTATTCGGTGAGGTTTTGCTTTTTGTAAAGTGATAGCGATTTACAAAAACCCACGCGGACTATCGGGCCTTGACCCAGGAAGGGCTATGAACGCTTCAAGTTGAATTCTTCATTAGCTATTCACTCATACGTTAGATCACTGCACAATACGCTATCAATACTACACATTGAACAACAAAAATGAATAAATAATGAACAACGCAACTTAAACGCATGCGGCCATCTTAAGTCACAAACCGGAAGTCCCATTAAATGATAATACGAGGTTAACGTAGTGAAACTGACAGGTATTTAAACTAATGTCATTATAGCGGGTTGCGATTGGTTGCAAAATTGTTGCCATATAAATCTTATAAATAGCGCCCTCTTGACAATCCTCATATATTTCTGGTCAGGCTTTACTTTATTTGTACACGCGTACCCACATCCACAATACCCACATGCTTTACAGACATATCACACCATCGCAAGTGCAGACTTCTGGCCGAAGGGTGTTGTGTTTCGGCAGTTACATTCGGCAGTACATTATAGTTTAGGTCCAAATAGTTTAAGTTAGGTTTAATTAGTTCATAAGTTTATTAAGGTTTATTAGGGTTCCGTACCCTAAGGGTAAAAACGGGACTTTATTATTTAAACTTCGCTGTCCGTCCGTCTGTCTGTCACCAGGCTGTCTCTCAAGAACGGTGATAGATTTTCACAGATGATGTATTTCTATTGCCGCTATAACAACAAATGTGTCAGTGCATCTGGAAAGGTACCTAGTCACGACATCTAGTTACCGAGTTACATGAGTTTTTGTGGAAGCTGGTGAAAAAGTGCCAAAATGGGTTTGTGTTATAATTGGGTTATTTACATCCTAAGGAACACGTGTGTACAAGAATATCAGTAAAATTATGTTTTTTTAGTATATTTCTCCGACTATAAAGTTTAGTAGTCAGGGTACCTTGTCACGCCATGTCTTAAAAGCCTTTAAATTTTGAATATATTTGTCAATATTTCCATCGCGGGTAGTCAACTACCTCTTTCTAAGATAAGGTATAGGATCGGTCTATAGCAAAATAATTTTTTGAACAAAAAAAAACTTAATGTTTTTATAAGAAAACTATAAAAACTAGGATAATCGAAGATCTGGAGTACCTGGTGACCCTGATTAGAAAACACAAGAGCCCAACCAAACTATTAGAGATCGACATATACCGCCTTTACAAAAAAATATTCAACTTGGTGGGCCGCTTCATTTGATGTCAAAAGTCGAAGGTCTGAAGTATCTGATGAAGAACCCTAAGCTGGTCTCAGCTGTATTAGGGATATGGTAATGTCCCCTTCTACTAAAGTCTAAATCCCTGAATCATCTTAGAGTACTGCACTATAAAAACCTTCTAGTGTTACTGTATAACAAGAGGGAAGAGGGAAGAGGGAAGAGGGAAGAGGGAAGAGGGAAGAGGGAAGAGGGAAGAGGGAAGAGGGAAGAGGGAAGAGGGAAGAGGGAAGAGGGAAGAGGGAAGAGGGAAGAGGGAAGAGGGAAGAGGGAAGAGGGAAGAGGGAAGAGGGAAGAGGGAAGAGGGAAGAGGGAAGAGGGAAGAGGGAAGAGGGAAGAGGGAAGAGGGAAGAGGGAAGAGGGAAGAGGGAAGAGGGAAGAGGGAAGAGGGAAGAGGGAAGAGGGAAGAGGGAAGAGGGAAGAGGGAAGAGGGAAGAGGGAAGAGGGAAGAGGGAAGAGGGAAGAGGGAAGAGGGAAGAGGGAAGAGGGAAGAGGGAAGAGGGAAGAGGGAACGGTCGGATACAAAGGTATCCAAACCAAAACAATTTCTAAATGTACATTTTCAGTCCCTGGATAAGACATGTACTTTATTGTTTTTCGTAAAAAGCACAAATGAGCGTGTTCCAACTTTTAATCGAGAATTAATCGTGAAATTGAATGGATTAAAATGACGAAGTTAATCTACATAGATTAAATTAATAGCGATTAATTTTGTCGATTAACTTTTTTAATCGATTAATGCCCATCTCTGCCTATAGCGTCCCACTGCTGGGTGAATGCCTCCCCTTCTGCTTTTAATACGCATATAAATAAAATTAAAGGAATACTCTGGATAAGACTAGACCGGCTTTTATACTTATACTTACAAGTTTACAAGAAGAAATAGTCGAACGATTAACTTTATTTTACTCGAACATTACACAAATCAAATAAACAAATTACACTAAAATATTAATTTCGCTCAAAATTTGGTCAAAATATAATGCATTGGACTAAGAGTGGCGGTGATACCCGCACACGTCGCTAGATGGCGCTGAATGTATATTAAAATGCGCTTACGTTTGTTTTCCCGATAACCTTTTATGGCGAAGTGGCAACCGGCCGTGTTACAGTCGTTTACGACATTCTTCTACTGCGCTTGAAAACGTTTGCTAGGGATTAGGAGGGATTATTTGCATTTCGTTGATTTCGCTTATTATTTCGTGAGGTTAATTAGCAGGTTGTTATTATAACAATTCGAAGATTTGAATAGGTTAGGATTACTGATTATTAACCCACTTGTTACTATCGTCCTTTTAAAAGGACGTCAACAATTTAAAATTCTCACAAACAATGGGGGTACTTATCAAGCTTTTGTTTATACACATTAGAAACGTTTCAAGTATTGGAAGTGGACACCTAGTTGATTTGTGCGTGTTATAAACAGTTTCATATTTTATTTTAAGTATTTAATTACGCTGATTACTGATGGAAAGTTTGAGGTATGTATTTCTAAACAAAACTTTAAGCAATATTTTTATAAAAATAAGAATATAGCAAAAACAAGTGTTTTCTTTCGAGTTATAAGTATTTTACATTGAAAATATAATTAGAAGTGGTATTTTATACCCATTTTATGAACCGTCCTTTTAAATGACCAATAGGGTTATATGCTACTATCACTTGCTTTGCATTTAAGGGCGCGGAAGAAAACTTGGTTCCGAAATTTAACGTTTATTGTGATAATAGAAAAGCTCGAAGAAGATGGCTCAGTTGAAATAGCAGATTCTGTTGTTATTTTGCCTCTCGAAAACGGCAATAGCGCCGTTTCATTAATTTATTTTTTATATTTTTCATCCATTTATGAACTAGGAGTCCGAGAAATTCAAGCCACTGGAACTGTGCGTGAAAATTGTGTGGCAAAATGCCTCTTGCCTACAAACAAGGCACTACAGAAGTCCCCTCAGGGAACATTCAAATGTCAGTCCATCCGAAAGGAACAAAATAGTAGTATGCATGCAAGTGGCATGATAACAGTGTTGTTACAGGTTGCGTCTGAAGAAAGAACCTGTTGCTAAAGTTTTAAGAGATTTTCGAAGCGACAAAAAAGTACATACAAGTAGATCAGCCAAGCTGAGGCCTCCATCGGTCCGATCAAAATATAGAGTTATATAAAATAACGACTAGGGTAAAAGAATGGTACTTCTCCTTGATGTGTCACGCACTAGACATAATTCGTGGCAACTACACAAAAATGAGGGGGGTGAAAACGACTTTCTGCATTTTCGCAAATAAGTATGTGAACCAGTTTTTCTTGAAATCTATAAAAAAAAGTTACATAAAGATACACGTACTTCCCAAATGTGCCGTGATTGTTCACGCTTCGATGGGAAAAATCACATAATAAAGTATAGAGATACTCAGCCTAGGTGTATTGAATGCCATAAAAAAACAAATTTAAGGTGCCCAAAATGTAATCTTAAGTTTGTTTTGAAATTTTTCATACATCTAAATAAAACATGTTACATAATATTGCTTTGTTATTATTTGGATCAACGTATGTTATTCAAAGGGATCCTATACAGTCATGGTTGTACATGTTACTATCGTCCTTTTAAAAGAACACCTATTTTCCAGTTTTCCATGAGAAATACATTTTTTTTAATATTTTTCCCGTGTAGTGTTATTTTTTTAAGGTACATCACGTAAAATTCATTTAAATCGGAAGTATCTGGTATGCTCAGTAACAACTAGGTTAATTAATTATTAGATTTAAAAGAAGTTTTAATTGAATAATGTATGATAACGAAAGCCCGGGTGTGTTTACAAAAATATGAAGATGATGCGTCGATGACTGCTGGACTGGAAGAAACTATAATTATTAAAGAGGGAGCTAAAGTAATGCTTAGGAGAAACATTGATGTTAGATTAGGTTTAGTGAATGAGTCGATAGGCGTTGTACAAACAGTGAGGTGGGACCCGGAAGAACAAACACAGCCTAAACAATTGGTAGTAATATTCACTAATAATTTGATTTACGAATTATTGCCTATTAAGTCAAAATTTGAGATCATACCCCGGGCATACGTGTACAGAGAACAATTTCCAATCTGTGTGGTGTATGCCCTAACAATTCACAAGAGCCAAGGTCTAAGTCTAAAAAACGCCCTCATGGAAATTGGCATCTCCATATTCTCTTGCGGCCAAGCCTACGTGGCGCTTTCACGAGTAAGCAATCTTCATGGGGTGCACCTCATAAATGTTGACTTCAAGGGTATAAAACCTCAAGCTTCAGCGATCACCGAATACAGCCGGCTTAGGCGTAAATACCGCGCCGATCTTTCAGAAATTAAACCGTCTAAACCGTCTAAAAGAATAAATAATGAACGCGAATGGGCAATACGAAAAACTGTTGCTACTGTACAAGAATCAGAACCGGAAAAAAGAAAAGAAAGAATGTAATAATAAAAAAACTACTCCTAAAAAGAAAAAAAAAATGTGTAAAATAAGAAAATCTAATAAAATAAATCAATATGCTCACGTTTCTACAAAAAGAAGTGAAATCCCACCAAAAACATTCTGTAAAAAACAGCCAAGTCTCGATGGAGCTGCTTGTTTATCTCTAAAAAGTAATGAAATCTAGACAAAGTCGTACCAAGTCTAAGGTTCCTTACTGCGATTTCTTTATTATTATAGTTAATGTTGTGTGACTTGGCCGTTGAAGGGTACACAAGCGTACAAAACCAGGTGCTCCATGACACCATTGCACCAATCAAATTACCAATACCAGTATTTGTGTCAACATAAAATAAAAATTTAAAGGGGGCTCCCATACAACAAACTTGTTATAGATTATGGTACGGAACCCTTCATGCGCGAGTCGGACTCGCACTTGCCCAATTTTTTATTTAGGTTTTTTTCTGTAATAATAGCAGATCCAACTTCAATAGAACATCAAAATATAATTAAATAAATAATAAATATCGGACAATCTCACACAAATCAATCTAGTCCCACAGTAAGCTCTAGTAGGCTTGTGTTATGGCTCAGTAGGCAGGTCTCTACAAACCGAGCCCACTGCGTCGTCAGTATTACCATCCCAGTTCTGTTATGGCCTCACCGTTCAAGGGAAATAGCTATCGACTCGGCCATATTCAAATTGAATAACGAACTGGAAATAATTTAGGGCGTTTGAATTAATGCGAAGTGGGCTGATTAATGAGACTGGGTTGAGCAAATTTTCAGGGTTCCGTACGCAAAGGGTTCTTACCCGGGACGGGACCCTATTGCTAAGACTCCGCTGTCCGTCTGTCTGTCAGTCCGTCTGTCACCACAGTTGAATGTTCCACAGATAATGTATTTGTGTTGCCGCTATAACAACAAATACTAAAACCAGAACAAAATAAATATTTAAGTGGGGTGCAATGCTGATAAATTATGCATGTAGGTATTATACATTTTCACCTTTCTCTTGAATGACTCTATCTATTAAAAAAACAGATCAAAATCCTTTGCGTAGTTTTAAAGACCTAAGCATACATAGGGACAGACAGACATGAAGCGACTTTAATATTATTCACTTGTTTACGTATTAAACCGAATCATATTATGGAATCGCGATTCCCTTTAACCTGCCAAATAGGCAATAGAATAGAATCAGTGGAACCTCGATATAGACATTTTTTTGTCCACAAACACCCTCATCGGATCTTGTCGTGTCGTCGACGTCACCTTAGTGACGGGACACTACCTCACTACGACGTGCGACGCTCATAATTAGACCCCGCTCTCGGAGGTACAGTTTGGTAAAAATATAATATATAATGATATCGATACTCTTATTTTTTTCACTATTATGTGTGTCTCAATGGCTTCGAAACACGTGTAAACACTCTGTTTTTCACTTCTACTGCGAGAAAAAAAAAAGTAAAAAATATGACCTTAGGCATTGAGTACTCCTGGGCTCGTCAGATTCCCTATACCTAGTTAAGAGCCCACCCATGCAAAAATCATCAGGTGAATGATCCTAGATCTCAACATCCATAGTGATTAAAAATCTGTCCCTTGAAAATAAGAAACTTAAACAGTTTTTCTTCAATCTTGTCAGCGTGAAAACACGATTAGTAATAATTTTCTCGATACTTTTATGTCTCAAATATAACCCCTTTTTTTAGATATTATCGGTTGGATCTTCGAAACCCTTCCGTTTTTAACAATGTTTTTTAACTTAATAGATGCACAATTATAAGTTCTCAAAAACTGTAAAACTATTTTCAGTATAAAATGCACACGTTTATGACACAACTCAAAAAACACGATTTCCGCGCTTCCGAGCACGCACTTCCATCTCGCTCACGTTTACGCTCAGTGAGAGAGAGAGCTAGCCCATGCATTGGCGCCCTCTTAAATACCACTAGGACCCAGCTTCCCACACCGGACGCGGACAATGCCTCCGATGGGTAACATTTAAACCCTAGGGGCTAAAAGTACCACTTTAGCCTCGCTACGTGAAGCTAAAATAGCCTACTTTTCAGCAGGAGAAGTGAAAAACATATTTTAATTAAAAACGATTCAATATGAGGTAGTTTTAGGGTGCAACCATATATTACATAGTTTGAAGGCGCACGATAGAGTTGAGGTTAAGTTTTGAGGTAGTGTTAGGGTACACCCCTATCCAGTTAGGTGTTTACTCTCTCGACCCATAGCACCCTATTATGGAAATCAGCCCCGAACTGCGCATAACGCTTGTATTTCTCTTGTTCGTGTTTTTGGAAAACATAATAGTAGTAAAAAAGTCAAGGGCGCTCGTTGTCTGTTTGTCATTGGCAGCAAAATACTTCTGACACAGACAAACCCCACTAGACGGAGCATGTAAGGCGACCCACGCGCACCAACGATATGGTACGGCAGAACATTAAATTATCAACACGGCGGCCACCGTTTAGTTGCGTCCATGTTTATGAGGTCTCTCTACACCACTTAACACTACAATTTACCATGTTATTTATTTAATTTCTTTTTTCGTTGACGTACGCATGGATCATAAACAAGGACGCAACTAAACGGTGGCCGCCGTGTTGATACTTTAATGTTCTGCCGTACCATATCGTTGGTGCGCGCGGGTCGCCTTACATGCTCCGTCTAGTGGGGGTTGTCTGTGACTTTGATGAATATAAAAATATACCGTTGGCTTTGTGAGCTCTGGAACTCGAGATTTCGTTTTGAAATGGCTGAAATATTGTATCTTTTTGTTGTAACGCGAGGTATAGAGCCCTTAAGAGTCTAATTTTAGAATTTTGGTAAATGAAACGTAGAAAAGATGTTGACATTAAATAGTATAAGTTCGAATTAATTAACAGAAATTTCAAATATGACATAAAAACTGATTTATAAGAGAGTCTAGAAAGCACAACTGAGGTTATTATCTATAATACTTTTAAATTTACAAGCCCTTTATTTTACGCCATTTTGAAAAAAATCCTGCAACGAAATCGTTATTATATTAAAATTATCAAACTATGTTGATAAATGCGACCTCTAGTCGAGAACAGCTAGAACACTTTTGCCGAACATCCAAACATATGAAATAAATTTAGGCCAAGCTGAAACCACAACGCTTTGCTCGCTCGGTCAATAAACCCCTTACAGGTTGAAAGTGTAAGAATTAAGTAATTGTTTGTTACTAAGTTCTTCTTAATGAAGCTTGTACTTAGACAAGAATCCCAGGGAACTAAAGTTAATAACTGAATAGACTAGGGTCTCGCTGCAAGGAAACTCACCTAACCAACTATGTATTATAATCAAATTTTGAATCTTGTGTTTTAGTTTAGTTTAATAATTTAATAATATTAATTAATGTTATAGGTTAGTGTGCCCTGAGTCAATTTGAATGCTGATGCACACCTGTCATTGGTTTATAAACAGGTTTTTGTGTCTGTGTATTTTATACTATTTACTTGTTTTTGTTTATGTACTGTTGGTGTGTCTTATAAATGAATAAATAACCAGCGTAGAGTGAAGATAAGGGGTGAATAACATGATTAGTTCGTGCGTGGTTGTGATTTACTGCTAGTACTCATTTTCATAATATTTTCTTCGATTTCCGCGACTGTTACACTTTTAAATAGACAATAATTCATGCTTTTCTGGCACATGTGTAACTTTCTTTACACATTAGGTCCATCTGGCATTTATATACACCGTTATTTTAAATTTTTGGGTAGTTTGCACAATGCTATGAAGTCACTAGGCCGATATTATGTCACAACTGTCACAAGGCATATTCAAGCGTTTTTCATAACTTTTCCGCTCGTATAATTAATTATTTTTCGAATAAAATCACGGAGCCGATGTAAACATTGGCACTGTGGCGCCGTCTCTCCCAGTAACCAGTATATACTTTAAAGTTATTCTCTACCAGTCAACAATAAGACAAACAGATACATTATTGGTTCGGGATTAGTGTACAACAAAACGGTATGCAAACGATGACTTGTATCTAGCGAAGTAAGTGTTCTTACAGTGGGACCCCATACTAGAAATGAAAGCAGCAAGCAGTGTTTTTGCGAGCTGAGTACCTAACCTACCTAGGGAGAACTAATAGCCACTAATTACTGAAAATGGGAGCGCCTTAAGTAGGTACGTTAGTACATTAAATGTAAAAAAAAACACGGTGTTAGCTTATAAAATTTTTATAAGCTAACACCGTGTTTTTTTCTCTAACACGTGCTGAAAGTAGAGAATTGGTAGCTAATAGAATGATACGGCCCATGAAAAGTACGTGGCGTCATCACAAGAAGACGTAACTCTTCGTTTGCGTAGGTAGTAACTTTGCGCGGGAAATAATACTCTTAAGGTTCCTTATCCGTTCAAAAATAGTGATTGTTTTAGTTTTTTTTTTTCCTATGATCAAACATGTCTTTTAACATATTCTTATGTTACTACTTAGAACAGGGCTATTGTGATTTATTGGTATGTACAGTATTCAAAACCTTCAGTTTGAATTTTCATTGATAATGTTTAAAACATAAATGCGTAACCTGGTGGAAGTGACCGGGAATCGAACCCGGCACCTCTGGATCACCTTTATGTCTTATTATATCGCATATATTAATTATTAGTGCCTCCTTGATGCTTCAGTAGTTTACCGTTGTTAAAGGTATGTATTGTCGTTGGTAAAGAGATAAAAAGGGTCACGGAGAGGATTGGAAGTCTTAATCAAAACAATAATTGACTATTATTTATTTATTTAAACCTATTATTTATTTGTGGTTCCTTATTATCAAAACCATATAATTTCACGCTAGTCACTTATCCGACACGCAAACATGTCCTTGGTGGACATGTCCTACGCACACAATACTATTTATCTTCCAGTCTCATCTGTGTCTTTATTCGCAATCATAATATTTGGACTCCATTGCTTATTCTGAGTCCGTTTGTTATATTGAAGGTCCAGTAAGACATAAACATGAATGTAATCAATATTTCACTTAGCACTTACAAAGGTTTTTGTTTCAGGTGGACGGGCAACAGAAATAATTGTGTTTAAACGATAATAATTAAAAAGTGTGTGCGGCTCATTTCAATCCAAACGGCATACTCTTAAATTCATATCGGCATTCAGAGCGGTACATTTTGTCCCACCTTTTATTTACTTATTTATTTATTTATTTATTTATTTATTTATTCAAACTTTATTGCACAAAATACAAAAGTAAAAGTACAAATGGCGGACTAAATGCCATGAGGCATTCTCTACCAGTCAACCACAGTGTTTTGCACGTTTTAGTGTTTACCCGTGCTATCACTTTGCACATACAAAGTTATTTGTTTGAGATGCACGAGTAACATAAATATAGCCTTGTACAACCCACGCCATATTGCGAATTTTCAGTGGTACTGGATTATTTTTAGTGGCAACGACAATTTTTTGGTAACTGACGTCGAAAGTCGGTGAATGTCACTGATGTAAACAAAGAGGAAACAGAACTTAATATTCCGCAATTTCAAGTTTTTTTTTCATAATAAAGCCAAACACACAAAGCCATCCACAGTGATGAAAGTCAATTTTTCAATAGGATTCAGTATTTATTTTGCAAGAAGAACGAGGGATTCCGCTAAACAATGTTTTGAATTTTGATAGTGGCAAATCCTTGACTGACGTTTAATAATGCAAATATGACGTATGCACATTATTGCCATATGAAAGCTGTTTTTAGTGCCACTATCCCTGGGCCGGACCTAGGCTATAATTGTGTTTTAACGATAAGAATTAATTAATAAAAAGTGTGCGAGGCTCATTTCAGTCCAAACGGCATAGTCTTGAATTCATATCAGCATTCAGAGCGGGTGCTCAGAATCTGTTCACATTGAGCATTTTATTGAGCCTCATAAATCAGAAACGATTATGGGTTTCGACGGGGATTACGTTTTATCGGTTGGCTATCGATTATCTTAGGCCAGGCCAGATTTAAACGATTATCATTATCCTTTGTTCAACATAGAAATGCTTATTCCTAGTAATTTGTCTTGTTTATTATTATTAGGATAGGCAATGGACAGAATTCTTCTAGTTAACAATCGAAATAAACCTATGTTCATGTTATTTTCTATGCTCTATGTATGCGTATTATATAAGGAACACATCAATTTAAGAGCCGAGTTCAGTGTGTTATGATCTTGATTTAAGAAAATTAAGTTTATTAACCGATACATTGGGTACGCACCAAAAGGTGGAACAAAATTTAGGCGTAGTGAACAATATAAAACGAGAAAAAGAGCGATTGAAAAAAGTGTCGTTGGGTGACATAAATTAACGTTAAAGCAAACCTTAAGGTCAAATTTATTATTTGTGTAGGTTGTCAGGTTGTAGTTTTTTTTTAGCTACCTGGTTAAATTCATGCCATTTTGTAATTTCAAATAGCTACTTACGTTTGTACTCCTTTTGTGCACAAACATTTCTTAAAGTAACTTAACTTCGAATTCCTAACCCTGGCAGCCTCCATGAATGTTGCAACGGGCTGCTTCTGAATTATGGAATGGCTGCCCACAATTTTCACTTTAGGAAATTTATGGCCAAGTTATACTGGGCGCAAGATTTAATCGATGAGGTCGGGCCGAGGACAAAGGTTGATATTGGTCCCAATTATATTAACTTTGAAATTCGAATTGTTCCCGAAAAGTTTTGATCACAAACGGATACTGTTTTTTATTCATTGTGTATTGGAATTAAGTTGGTAAGGCTCTTTGGATGTTTCGTTTAAATAGTGTTCATATAATACACTGAGGGAAAAGAAAAAAATAGAATTTTGTAAAGGCGACTTCTGTATTAAAATAACAGTTGGTAATTTCCATCATTTGTTACGACTAAGCTATGTTATAATACTATAAATGACACATCGTGGAATTAATGAAATATTTTATTCAGTGACTTTAATAAAATATAACACGTATACAAGTCAGTTTTATCTATAGGGCTGTTGAGAAGAAAGCCGGAAGAAACTCAACAGTATGTCTTTACTTTGTACGATGCGTGTCGAGCGATATTCGTCTCCTACGACGTAAGTACCCGTTTTGTATTTGAATATAGTGCAGCTATTTTCCAGCACATTCTATGAATATTTTCAGGTCATAAAGTGATACCCAGCTTAGCTAAGCTTAGTTAACTGCTGGCTTACACGAGCAAATCTGATATAATTAACAACTATCGCTTCGTGCCATAACTTAGTATAAAATAATAGAACTTAAGTAAAAATGCGTGTCAGAAAGACGGAAACAAGATGATAAAGAATAACGTAAACATAAAAAGAACGTAGGTAACTCGATGGTAGATAAAAAACCCTCAATTCAGACCTAACATGTACAGATAGGTACCAAATTGCCTCTTACATTATAGTGCAAATTGTTGCCTTATTGAAATTACTTAATGAAATGGAATAAATTCATAACTAAGGGGGAACAATGCCCCGTATAATGATGCCATATCGCAATATAGAGGAGAGATAGCTATGATAGGTCTTGAGCACTGAAATTTTGTCAATAGTATAATTTGTTGAAGGTATATGGGAAACTATTTCTCTGTATCTGTGTCATTACTTATTGACGAAACCTGTGCTGTGGATGCTGTGGTATGTATTAATCGTAAAGCATGGAATTCTTAACATCAATATTGGCTGAGATCATGTCACTTGTTCTAATCAAAGACGAATATCTCGGAAACGAATGCAGATATATTTAGCAAACATCCTGAAGCGTTTGGGAGCTGTAATGCCACAAACAGATACACAAATAGACATGTCAAACTTATAACACCCCACTTTTTTAGTCGGGGGTTAATTAATCTAGCGCAAAACTATGAGGATATCAAATGATATCCCTTCACTAAAACTTAATGATTGGATGAGGACGGCGCAAGGCCAATCGTTGTGTCGGGAGTCAGCCAATATCAATGTGGAGAACTTTAGGGGAGGTCTTTGCCCAGCAGTGGACGTCTATCAAGTGATAGATGATGATGATGATGTTGTAGAACCGAAAAATGATCGCTAACCGATATTTCATTGGTTAGAGCGGGTTCCCCGAGTCCAGAATGACGCAGGCTTAAGTTATAAGCAGACTTACCCCAGGGTCTTAGTGCTGATAAGCGGTGTCTTCAGGTTAAGGAACCCGTTCAGCCTGTTAAGGCCTTTTCCTCCACCATCTGATGATTGATCCACTCTGAAAAGAAAATAAAAATAATTATAATATTGGACATATTTAGCGAGAATAATACCTACAATTGAAATGTTATATTTGGTACACTCACTCGAATGCCGATACTAACGAATGACAATAAAATAACTTCACTTTCATCTTTTACGTGCAGAGTCGAATCGCGGCCTAGAATTAATGCTGATCCTATTTTTATAATGATACCACATGCGATCTGCATAGCGGTCCTGTAGCTCAGTTGGAAGAGCACTGTTCCGGTTAAACAGAGGTCGTGGGTTCGAGTCCCTTGTAGGAATGTAGGCACTGCAGTGGATCAAATAAAATGTTGACAAATTCGTTACCCTTTGTATCTATATACAAAAAATCATTGTGTATATTTTATTTTTAATGAATTTACGCGATGCACTATATTTGGAGGTGCAGATCGAACCCATGACTTCTATTTATCCGGAGTAGTGCTCTGACCCCTGAGCTACTAAGTTATTACGCACACAGCCTGAAATAAAGCATTATACACCGCCAAAGTACCTTCTGTACCCCTTTTTGGTTTTATATGCTAGGCGCATACACCATACATATATAAGACGTGAATTTACGCAAAACCTCCTTCATAATTATGCTTCTACTGAAAAATAATTGACAAATATTATATTTTCCTGACAAGTTTTTATTAACTTATGTATGTACATATTTGTATGTTTGTAGCACTTGACTAAACAAAAACTCAACGAGACCAGTCTAACAAGTGCAAACTTCATGAGCAAAGTGTATATTATGATAATGATGAAGAATAATAGTTGAAAATTGGTAGCCGTAGATTTTTCCGAATAGGTAAAAAACCCGCACTGGTAGAAGACAAATAATTCCTAGTAGGATTTTTAATTGCATTGTCTAGACCACACGTCTAAGACAGAGACGAGAAAAAACTAAATTATGTAGCAGGATCTTACCACTCACTTTACAATGTGCTGAAAAGTTTAGAGAGCGATTGTCACCTCAAAAATGTTCAATTTTCCCTGAACCTTCGAATTTTAAAGACAGCGCCACCTTTCCAAATAATCCCGAACTACTTTCCTCTCCAGCCTCACTACGCGTCACTTTCAGGACCGCTTTCAACGGGTTCCTACAACAACGCGTAGATGGCGCCACTGAGAAATTGCAGTACAAAGTACGACGCGAAACTGCTATAAACCGAATAAATTAAAACGGCGTGAGAATGACTGTGCGAATTGTTGTGTTACTACTTTTCAATTTGGTAGGGGTCTGAGGAATAAATTTCACATACTCGTATTGATAATTCAAAACAAAGGCCACGTTGAAAATTTAACGATCCAATTGAATTTCAAATACATTGCACTTAGTTCTTAACTGCTTGCAAATGTCTTCCGTGGAAGAAATTACCCAATTCCAAAACGATTTATGAGGCTGATGTGTTCTAAGTTATTTAAGTTTATTTTAAAATAGCGATTTTATTGAAAACTGATGTTATCGAAGTAATTTATGACTCCCGGTTTTGGTATAATAAAGGAAAAGCTTATATCAGGAATTTACGGTAATGTCATAGATATCTATACTATTATAAAATTCTAAATTTGTATTGAAAATCAATTTTCTACGGAAAGGGGTCATAATTTCGGGAAAAATCTTAATAGCGTGATGCAGGATCGTCATTTGTTTTGTATGGAAGCGCGTTGCCATACCCTCTGGCGCCATCTCTTGGTCATCATTTGCATTAACATCCAAAGATGGTTATAGGATAGTTTTATCCGACTACGGTAAAGTACTTTATTGTATAAAACGATATATATATATATATATAGGTATAACAAGTGTGTTGTATGGGAGCCCCCCTTAAATATTTATTTTATTTTATTTTTAGTATTTGGTGTTATAGCGGCATTAGAAATACATCATCTGTGAAAATTTCAACTGTCTAGCTATCACCGTTCTTGAGATACAGCCTGGTGACAGACGGACGGACGGACGGACAGCGAAGTCTCAGTAATAGGGTCCCGTTTTTACCCTTTGGGTACGGAACTCTAAAAACAAATCGTCGAATTGAGCTCCAGTAGATTAGATCTTAGAATAAATACGCCTAGAACTAGAACGAGAGTCTCCATACAACAGATTTGCGTTAGATGAAGCCGCTTTTGGTTGTATGTGTGCGTGTCTACGAACCAATCATAGAGACGGGTTGCTTGTGACCTTGACGTTGTGACAGATGCGCACACGGACGAAACTTAGCCCGTGGCTAACCAAAACTGGCTTCACTTTCAAACGCTCACTAGGTTTCTAGGCGTGTTTTATTCTATGGATTAGATGTAATGATTTCTGATAATGTATTTTGAAACTAACAGTTTTATTGTCGCTGACTGTACTAAAACCATTCTTAATTTCTCACACTTCAGCAATTACAAAAGCACTTACTAAGTACTTATTAACCAATCTCGAAACTCGGTCCACAAATTACTTGCGAACGATCCGATACTACCTAAGAGTATGTACCTACTGCTGAAACTACCTACAACTTTAACTAATACATCCGCTAAAGCAAAACTAGTCTTGTACCAAAGCAATAGCGCTTTTAGTAATAGTAAAATTAAGTTTGTTAAACTTCGATTCCTTTACATGTGAGCTGAGACAAAGGAAATTGAACTGTATTAGTAATAGGTAAGAATTATTACAAGTGTTACATTGTGTTAGTGAAAGTTTCAAGTTCGATTTTGTAGCGATATAGGTCAAGGTAGGGGGAATTCTGCCATTTTGCATTCGTTCGCGGCAGGGTAAAGTCATAACCCTCTTATTTGTTTCAGTCTAGTATCAAGAAAACAAAATGATGACTGATGTTGAATTCTGCAACAACTCAATGTGTCATGAAATAAAGAAAAATAAATAAAAGGACTGAAATAAATGATAAGTATTTCAAAGAGTTCGCAAATTATTCGTATTTTTTTTTATTATGAAATTAAATAATGAAGTGTTTTAGAATCTTCATAATTTAACAAAATAACTGTACGACAACCATATCCTTAAACGCACTTTTTCAAGGACAAAACGGCATATTAGTCGTATTTCGTATTTACAGACAGTTTGCAGCTCTCCAACTCTAACGGCAATTTCTGACTTTTAGAGCAGTCTAAGTGTCATATGTCCCGTACAGTAGGTACAGACATTTAATTCCAATGAAAAATAGCACCGAATGATACCCTCAAAAAAATTGCTGCTCCAAAAATTTAGTCAACATAATTCCTATTAAAACATCTAGGAAACGGCTTTAATCACGTCGTTAAAGTTGAATATAGCTAATATGTTTCAAATCGGTTCGCGATTCATCATCAGGAGAGCCAATCAGTTGCGGCGGCGGCCAACCGAGTTCGATATTCGACTTTTAAGTAAACGCGTTTCGTAGATATTTAAATATGTCTGAGACTCGCTGTAGATTTCCATGTAAGACAAAATTCCATTTAAATAAATAAATATTATGGGCCAATCATACACAAATCGACCTAGTCCCAAACTAAGCAAAGCTTGTACTATGGGTACACGACGACGGTATTATTCGTCAAGTCTGTGCCTTCAGGTATCTTGTCATATGAATTTCACTGACAACATTGAAGCGGAACTTGTGTGATTAATTACACAGGGCTGACAAATCCGAAGGGACTTGAAGGGATATGTCATGCGTGCTATTATTAGTACCAAGCCATTTAAAGACAGCTCCGAAACATAAGGGGGGTATTTACTGGTCACTTCGGGGTCAAAAAACTATTGGCCAAGCTGGGACTGTCTGAAAATACAGATTGTATGTGTGGTCAGGAGGCAGAGACAATGAAGCACATACTGTGTGGTGTGGATGTAATGCCCTTGCCAGATAGAATGAAGGAATTCGTTTGTTACCCAGAACCGAAGGAATTCCAGGCACTACCAACCATGGTTCCATCATCCGATATATGGACGTGGTGGAACAATCCTTTGAGTAGGTGTACGTAAGTTGTAACAATGGGTACTACAAAAAAGATCCCATTGGGTCGAAGATAATAAGATAGGAAAAAGATCGAGCCATTTAGTGAATGTTGTACACAACATAACACAAGAGCTCGACGATCGGCGATCTAGTTTAGTTTGACTCACTGAATCTGAAAAAGAGGCATCTTGATTACCTATTTAAATGTTTATTTCTGAAACTTAAAATAAATACGCGCAGAAACCTAGCGCTTGAAAGTGAAGCCAGTTTTTTTGAGACACGGCCTCTCACGGGCTAAGTTTCGTCCGTGTGCGCATCTGTCACAACGTCAATGTCACAAGCAACACATCTCTATGATTGGTTCGTAGACACGCACACTTACAACCAAAACAGGCTTCTTCTTTCGCAAATCTCTTTTGTATGTATACCAATTTTATAAATGATTAGCTGTTTTCTCAGCTTTTTTTCATTAAATGTAAATTTTAAGGTGAATCTTGCTTACAAAATTAGAAAAATCAGAACAATACACTGTATGTAGTATAGTTTTTCGCCATCAATATTTATTCTACACGCACACAAAAGGGATAGGAACTAGAAATGAGGTCAAACTCAAGGTTTATTTGATTTGTACCTGCCATAAAATCATGTGTAAACGTGCCCTTACGATGAACTGTGTCAGTATGCACTAAGGATTACAGACAATCAGCAAAGAATTCGGAAACATAGAAATGCATTTTATCTTTTCTTACTAAAGCACTGGTAAATGTGTTTTTAGAAATCTTATGCAACTATGATATTAAATGTTACAAAAATTGTTGTTCCTAATCAGTAAGCGCTCCAGTAGCATAGAATGCCGTGTATCATATAAAATTTCTCTTTCATAATTTACCTTTGTGTCAATTCACATAATATTTTTTTACCAAATTATACCTAAGCATTGAACAATAGGCTAGTAAACCCAATTTTGAAATATATTTGAAATGATTAATAATGATCTTACTAGCTCTAAAAAAAATGTCTTGTATTTTTGTGAAAGCTAGAAAGCTAAATTTTATCCTAAAAAAATTGCTCAAGAATTTAATAATCATTTCATTGATCAAATTCAGCCAATCAATTTAGTAGATGACAAATCACATAATAAAAAATGTAATAAACCATACAAATTGACAATAAATGTACCTAATTCAATGTTTATGAAACCAACAATTCCTAAAGATATTGAAAAAATAATTAGTTCGCTTAAAAACACAAATAGCACTGGTTATGATGGTGTTAGTACTAGTGTAGTGAAAAAAGTCTCCAACATTATCTCACCATTGCTTAGTCACATCGTTAACTTATGTATTACATGCGGGCAATTCCCAGACAGATTAAAACTTGCTATCGTGAAACCACTATTTAAAAAGGAAAACGAAGATGATATGAACAACTACAGACCAGTTGCGCTGATTCCGATTTTCTCCAAAATTATAGAAAAATATATTTATAACTGTGTTTCTGGCTACTTCGAACGCAATAATTTGTTTGCCAATGAGCAAAAAGGTTTTCGGAAAAACATGTCAGTAAACATGGCTGTATATGAGTTAATTCAAACTGTCATAAAGAATATGGATAAAAAGTTCCGGTCTCAGCCCTTTACATGGACATGTCCAAAGCGTTCGATTATGTTGACCACCAAATACTTCTCGACAAACTGTATCAATACGGATTACGCGGCAATGTTTATAGTTTAATTAAATCATATTTATCTAATAGGAAACAATTAACCCAAATAAATAGATTGTGCTTTAAAACCAAATCGGAAATAACTCATTCATCAGATGTCAGAGAAATTCACTATGGCGTACCTCAGGGGAGCATCCTAGGTCCTCTTTTGTTTCTCATTTACATTAATGATATGCCTAAAGCCATTGAACACCCAATGGTACTCTTTGCTGACGACAGTACGATAGTGTTTTCTGGTGAACATTTGGAATCATATGAGGCTGACATTAATAGGACATTGGACATAATAATAAAATGGCTTTCTAGTAATAATTTAAAAATTAATTTAGGGAAAACTAAAATAATGTTATTTCAACAAAGAACTAATTACGCACCTAATTTAACATTAGTTTATAAGGGACAGAAAATTGAAAAAACTCACGTCACAAAATTTTTAGGATTAAGTGTAGATAATAAGTTGACGTGGAAACCTCATATTGACAATATATGTAAAAAATTAAATTCATTTTCCTTTGCATTGTATAATTTAAGGAAAAAAAGTTGCCAATCTACTGTACTAACTGCGTATCATGCATTTGTGACATCAACTCTAAGATACGGCATAATATTTTGGGGAAATTCACCAAGTAGAGAGGTTGCATTTCGAGCCCAAAAGAAATGTGTTAGATCTTTATGTGGTATTAAATATTTCGATTCCTGTAAACCACATTTTCAAAATTTAAAAATTCTGACGCTTCCTAGCTTATTTATTTATGAATTAGCAATTTATGTAAAACGTAACTCTCATCAATTTTCAAGTTTCAAAAGTACCCGTTTACGCAATAAAATATTAAATATAACTGTACCTAAAACCATGTTACTACAAAATAGTATTGTGGGCATGGCTCCTAAGATTTTTAATAGATTGCCAAAAAACATTGCAGATATGGAAGATCTATATACATTTAAAAAAGCTTTATATAAATTTTTAGTTGAAAAAGCATATTATTCTGTAAAAGAATTTTTAGATGATAAGTTTTAAATTGTGCCCATGACATGCATGCCACACACAATTTGTATGCCTTTTGGCGCCTCATAGTGAGACACATGTAAAAATTGTAACACCTTTTGACCTATGTTGGACAAATTAAATATATTCTTATTCTTATTCTTATTCTTATTCTTATTCTTATCAAATGAAAATTTGAAATTTCATGAACAGTCAAAAACGCCGTCCGCCATTTTTGCCTTTTGCTAATCTGTGGCGTGAGGTAGAATTACCTGTAAAGATTCGAAATTCGACCGTCGTAAAGTTCCATTCCACTCACTCCAATATACTTTGACAGCAGATCGAGAGGGACGGCACTGTTCGAAGTCGTCAAAGTAGACTTTCAGTTATCTTTACAGGACCCATGACGTCACTATCATAAGCGAAAATGGCGGACAGCGTTTTAAGCATTTCAAAATACAGATTAACCTATAATTTTTACCAAATTATACCTAAGCATTGAACAATAGGCTAGTAAACCCAATTTTGAAATATATTTGAAATGATTAATAATGATCTTACTAGCTCTAAAAAAAAATGTCTTGTATTTTTGTGAAAGCTAGAAAGCTAAATTTTATCAAATGAAAATTTGAAATTTCATGAACAGTCAAAAACACCGTCCGCCATTTTTGCCTTTTGCTAATCTGTGGCGTGAGGTAGAATTACCTGTAAAGATTCAAAATTCGACCGTCGTAAAGTTCCATTCCACTCACTCCAATATACTTTGACAGCATATCGAGAGGGACGGCACTGTTCGAAGTCGTCAAAGTAGACTTTCAGTTATCTTTACAGGACCCATGACGTCACTATCATAAGCGAAAATGGCGGACAGCGTTTTAAGCATTTCAAAATACAGATTAACCTATAATTTTTACCAAATTATACCTAAGCATTGAACAATAGGCTAGTAAACCCAATTTTGAAATATATTTGAAATGATTTACTTCTTGATCTTACTAGCTCTAAAAAAAATGTCTTGTATTTTTGTGAAAGCTAGAAAGCTAAATTTTATCAAATGAAAATTTGAAATTTCATGAACAGTCAAAAACGCCGTCCGCCATTTTTGCCTTTTGCTAATCTGTGGCGTGAGGTAGAATTACCTGTAAAGATTCGAAATTCGACCGTCGTAAAGTGCCATTCCACTCACTCCAATATACTTTGACAGCAGATCGAGAGGGACGGCACTGTTCGAAGTCGTCAAAGTAGACTTTCAGTTATCTTTACAGGACCCATGACGTCACTATCATAAGCGAAAATGGCGGACAGCGTTTTAAGCATTTCAAAATACAGATTAACCTATAATTTTAAAATTCATATTTATATATATTTAGGTTTCCTTTGCTAAATACTATACGGAATAAACATAAGTGTATTACAATTTGACATGAGTCAACTAGCCTATTGTAACGGCCATTCAATCTCACAAAAATTAATAAAGCAATGTCATTATTCTCTCTTTATTCCGACGTTTAATTCCTTTATCCCCACTAATTACATCATCCGTTTAGATTTATGATTTCGTAATTACGGGGAGAGATCATTTTTCAAGATCATTAGGATAAATGTTTTTTTAATTGTTTTGCAATGTTGGATTTCTTTGTTTGAATCAGTAAAGGCAATCTAGATAACCAGTGATAATAAATAAATATTAAGGGATAATCTTACTTAAATCGACCTCGTCCCAAACTAAGAAAAAGTACATTGGGTGCTAGATTTGTATTGAAAATTAGTTTTCTATGGAGAGGGGTAATGATTTCAGGAAAAAGGATCGTCATTTGTTTTGTATGGGCATCTGTTTTTATAATTTCCTTTCACCCCCTAGTAATCTATACATACATTATATCGTTTGAATCCAAACATATTTATTAAATAACATACGAAAGAATTTTGGGTCAATCTGAAATGCGCTCCGTCAATAAAAAACGAATGAATAGAAATATTTAATAGCTTTTTTAGAAAAAAAAAGTAATACAGAAACTTTTAGTGACGCGCAGCTTATCTGTTCAGTTTTTTTTTTAATTTGTTACTTGACATGTAAAATCCATCAGTACGGATTTCAGGTTTAAAGCTTTCCCTGGTACGAATATGTGGAAAACTCGTTTCAAATTGTGTTTAGTATTTTTTGTTTAAAAAGTAGGATTAAAACACTTACATTAACCTACTATTAATATCGTAACCTACATGTAAGGTTCTTTTTTAGGGTTCCGTACCCAAAGGGTAAAAAACGGGACCCTATTACTAAGACTCTGCTGTCTGTCCGTGTGGCTATCTGTCTGTCTGTCTATCAGTCTGTCTGTCTGTATATCATGAACCGCGATACAGTTGAAATTTTCACTAATTAAGTATTTCTGTTTCCGCTATAACAACAAATACAAAAAAGCAGAATATAATAAATATTTAAGTGGGGCCCCCATACAACAAACGTGATCTGCGTTAACTTTGGACCTCATTTGTATCTGGCGCCATACATAACAGCTGCAAAAATGTTATGTTTAGATGCCAGCCAGCCAGTTAAGATGGGATAAATATTTATACGGAAGGAGCCCGACTCGCACTTGGCCGGTTTTTTTATGGATGCTACTACAACTATTTTACAAGATTTTATTTAACTAGCAATGTGTGTATGTAGCTATATACATTACGTAACTACAAAATACGAACCCCAACAGCACAACAAGGTGTTTTAGGCCACGCCATATTACGGATTTTTAGTGGTAGTTACGTATTTTACTGAAAACGTCAATTTTTGGTAACTGACGTTGAAAAGTCAGCGAACGTCGCTGATGTAAACAAAGAAGAAACAGGACTAAATATTCCGCAAATTTCGAGTACTTACCTAGTTTTTGCATATTAAACCCAAAACTATCCACAGTGTGAGTCAAGTTTTTTACAAGAATTTTAAAACCCGTAGACCACGATACGTATGCAGATTGTACTAATAACCGTTTATTGTATTTGTACCTATTATTAACATAATTTAATTTAGGCATACTAAGTTGTTATTATATTTATTAAAACTGAGCGCCTCTCGCCATTAAACGTCACAGTTTGGCGAGTAATATTACATTGTTAAATGTTATTGTTTAAAGTTAAATAAATTAAAAAAAAAAAAAAAAAATTTGATTGTTGACAAATCCTTGACAAATCGCTACTGACGATTAATACTGCAAATACATGACGTATTCACATTATTACCTTATGAGAGCTGTTTATAACGCCACTATCCCAGGGCCAGACCCACAATTGTTAAGCTATAACTATGTAACTATGTTTGTTCGGGTGGAATCTTGCAACTCAATTTTGAAGCCGATATCTTTAACCGATTGAGCTGAAATTTTGTATACCTACTTAACTATGAAGATAATACAATAATATGGTACCATAGGGCTGGTCTGATGATGGAGCTGGAAGGTGGCCCTAGAAACTCTGTAATTGATAAAGCATTCCTACCAAGTTTGGGGACTTTAGAATCGTCTCAGTGAGCAATATTTAGAGAAAAGTACAGCCGGTTATAAAAGCTTGTCACAAAGAAATTTTTGGGAAAACCTTCATGACTTAATAATTAGTATCTCAATTAAAACCTTACTTTAATGGAATTAAAAGTCCAGAATTCGAAAGTCGGACATCACACAAATATAACAAAACTAGCTTTTGCCCGCGACTACGTACGTGTGGAACTTGACAAAAGGGATTATTAAAAGCGCCTCAGCAAATTTAAGAGCAATGTGCTTTTGGTTTAATAATTACATTTCCTACAGGGTCACCGCACCCCAACAGAAATGTCCACTCACTTTTCAATCTTTTTAGGTATAATTTCCAGGATGAAAACTATTCTATGTCCTTCCTCGGATCTTAAACTATCTCTATGCCAAATTTCATCAAAATCGATTCAGCGGTTTAAGCGTGAAGAGGTAACAGACAGACAGACACACTTTCGCATTTATAATATTAGTATGGATTCGCCTTTATAATATTAGTTTGTGATTGTGTTTATGTGTATGTTTGTTACCTCTTCGCGCTCAAACGGCTGGATCAATTTTGATGAATTTTGGTATGAAGGTAGCTGACACCATGGATTAACACACAAGCTACTTTTTATCCCGAAAAAATGTAGTGTTCCCGTGGGATGAGCGGGTAACACCGCGCAGCTAGTTTGAAATATTTCTTGGCCAAGCTGAAACGGCGACGCTTCGCTCACTCGGTAAATAAGGCATAAGAAAGATACTGTTTCGTATTTCCGATATTCCCGTCCCATATTCAGAATTAGATTCGAGTTACTACTCCAACTGAGTTTCCCAGAAATATTCCCGCGGGAATATTGTGCGAGTTACAGCGATAAAACCGGCCTGAGGTGCGGATAGCTATAAATGTGGGATATACTGCTAGTTACAGGCGTTTTACTGCTAGGGGACGCGAGCCATAAGCGCACAGCGGGTTCTAAGTTCTAAGTTAATCTAGCTCTATAGTATCTATCTCTATATGTCTCCATCGCTTTCAGTCTCTATACATCTATTTCTGTCTTTCCACTTATTTCTTTTTTGAATCTTTCTTACTCTTTCTATATCATTCTTAATATTTTTGTCCCTTTAAGTCTGTCTTTGTGTCTCTCTCTCGTTGTCTCTCTGTGTCTCTTACTGTCTCTCCCTATTTCTTTCTGTCTCTTTCTCGTCTCGTCTACTCCGACTGAATCACCTTGAAAAATAGTAAATATATTGTGCGAGTTATAGTGGAATAAACCCGGCCTGAGGTACGGATCCCAATAATGTGGTGTAGTGCTAGTTACAGGCGTTTTAATGCTAGTGACGCGAGCCATAAGCGCACAGCGGGTTTAGATTTTAGGTTTAGGTTTAAAGATCATTTATTCTCATTAAGAATTTATTTTATTAAGTTACGCACAATATATTTTTTGTACCTACTCCTAATTTTATGCCAGTCTTATCTGTTTTTGTCTCTTTGCCTCTTTCTGTCTCATTCTATCACTTTCTGTTTCTGACTGTCTGTCGTCTTGTTATTTTAATTGGAGTAAATGTTCACTGTTTCGATTGATAGCCTTCGATTTTTGCCTTATGCTTTCTGTGTCGATCTTTGCATTGTTTATTTAATTTGTTTTATTCAACGTGTAAAGCCTTTCACTTCGCATTCTGTGTCTTAGCCCACAGGTCGCTAATATCGCAACATCTGCGGGTGACGGCGCCCCTCGCGACTACTTACTCGTCGTTAGCATTATTCGAATGGATTCCGTCTAAAATGCGACGCTTTTGAGAATTTTGAACTATAATATTTAACACTAAAGTACACGAGCAAGTGCTGAAAATAAAAATTACTTTAATTTATAAGACATATCACCTCATTTTTTTTTGGTGTACACCACAATTTTATATTAAACCATTGATACAAAGATCAAAGCTTAAAGAAAAATTTGAATGCGTTACCACGTGGAAGAGGCCGGTAATCGAACCCGGTGCCTCTGGATTACCGGTCCAACGTGTCCAGCGTGTAATCCAGAGGTTCGATTACCGGCCTCTTCCACTAGGTTACACATTTAAATTTTTCTTTGAGCTTTGATCTTTGTATATTGATACAAATAAGTTTTTCTTTTCATCTATAGCACTGTACCAATACAAAATAATGTATACGAATCGCCGCCCTCGGAAGTCTCTATCTGTTAAGCACCAGCTCAGATGCGCACGGGAGCAGAGGTGCGGGGGCGGCTACAACGCGACGTCATCAACACGGCGAGCGCGGCGGGGCGACGTGGCGGCGACACTCAGCTTCACCTACTCCACACCGAACGGACGATTACCGATTTTTTTTATTTATTCAGTGTTTGCCCGGGAACCTATTAATGTATTGAGACGGCTAATAAACCAGCCTTATATTCTACAGTCCACTATTATTTACGTCCCGTAGGACCCTAACATTGGTCCTTCGAGCCGGATTACTCAAGACTAATTTTAAGAAGTTATGGCTTTTTAATGACTTGTGTACTACCTGTTATAATTAATATTATTAATAATTTTAAAAACAGTTTAAACTCATATACAAATTGATAAAAATGGCGTTTGGAATTCATATGGAGCTCAGGGGCAGCTATCCCTGCTGCTATGCGATTCAATCCTCACTTCAGGCCTCCGATAGCTTCACTTTCAAGCGCATCATGATTCATGAGATAAATTGCTACTAAAACTGAACATAACTACAAAATTTGGAATTCTTAGTTTCAATATTGGCTGAGATCTTGCCACTCGTCCTATTTCCACCACATAGTTAAAAACTATCTCGACGAACATAATATCGTATCATTCGATTTAACAAACCGCACTCAAATTGGTCCATCCGTTAGGGAGTTACGATGCCACAGACAGATACACAGAAACACAGATACACATGTTTAACTTATAACACCGCTCTTTTTTCGTCGGTTAATAAATATATACAGCGTAACATTTTAAGTTTTTTCAACTGCTCAATCATCATCATTCCCTTGCCCTTATCCCATTTATTTTGCGTCGGCGCAGCATGATTTCTTCTGCATTCTTCCCTATTACTCGTCATCTCGTCGTTTACTTCCTTCTTATTCATATCATCTTTCACACAACCCATCCATCTTTTCTTTAGTCTTCCTCTTCTTCTATATCCGTCCACATTCAACGCTTTCCTGGTTACGTGGCCTCTCTTTTCAATAGCTCAATAGTGCCTTCAATAATGTAGGTCTATTGTAATGATTAGTGTTATCTGTATTGAAGTGAAACTTCTTGTGCTACTTACAACAAGGTTGCGTTAGACGTTTAACGTTTAACGCTACCGTCACAGAATACTTAATAGTATTACATACTACCGTGGAGGAGGTAGGAAAGCACTGTTGCGTTAAACGTTCAACGCAACAATCCCACGGACAATGCGACGGATTTAAGGTTATGTCAAGGTACGTCTCTTGTGAGTATCAATTGATTGTTAGGTTTTCTCCTTTGAAATTACAATTTCTACCCCTTCCTATTTTCATTTCCACATTACGAAGTTTAACTTCTTCCGCGCGGAGGGCCTCCCGCACTATTTTTTGTATTTCTTTCTTCTTGAGGTGTGCAATAAAGAGAATTCTATTCTATTCTATTACATATTCAAATAATGTATAAAGCTCGAGAACAATATAAATTACTATGATCCTTAAATGTGTTTCGGTTAACCAACGAAACCATCCTAATACAAACCCTTACTTTCTCCATTTAAGTTTCAACTCAAAGCAAAAGCGATACGGCATATTAATGGATAAAATGGTTAAATGTTGTCCACAATATTTGGCACACAAAATCCGGCTGCCTAAACACAAATAGATTTTGTTGTCGAATTTAGATAATTGGACTGCGAACGAATGGTTCAATTTAAAACGTATATGTCTGTGTTTAAACTTTAGTGAGAGCTCTTTATACTATTACAGAATTGTGAAATGAAATATCTGTTGTTTGCAGATATTATACAAAAGATAATTTCATACGTTAATAGGATCATTGGAGGATTTTGTACTCTACTCAGCGCTGGCTCCCGAGCTAGCATCTTGCTGAGGCGGGACCTTTTCGTGGCACAGCCATAAAAATAGTTACCTACTTATTGTTTTATTTTATTTTCTTTTTTCTGTCACACCTTTTATGTAATTAATTTTTATGTCACGTCACGAATAAATGTATTTCTTTCTTTCTTTCTTTTTACTCGGTACCCTTAGCATGAGTTCACAATGACAGTACTCGCTAGCGACTGCGTAAAGGTTTTGTATGGAGAATTGTAGTTCTACAAAGTAACCGCTAGGGGCGTCGTACTATTTTCCATACAAATCGTTTACGCTGTCGCTAGCGAGTGCGGTCACGTTAACTCATGGTAAGGATACCGATATACAGATTTCCCTATCTCTTATAGTTTTCGTTTTCTCCCTCCTGACCCATTTGGATTGACGACGACGCGGTTGGCTTAGTTTGCCAGCACCTACCTACTGAGCGGCGGTCCCGGGTTCGAATCCCGGCCAGGGCTAATATTTGTGTGATGAACTCGAATATTGTGAAATGGTCCTATTACCTGTTGGCTGAATGTATGTATGTATTTATGTATATATTATTATTATTTTCCGATTTTTGCACCGCCTAATAACAAAATCTTATTTTTTTCAAGTTCTCCACTACCCAAAGGTTGTCTGGAAGAGATCGCTCTTTAGCGATAAGACCGCCTGTTGGTTACCTCTAATTGTAATTTCTTGCATTGTATTTCTCCTGTATATTTTATGAGGTGTGCAATAAAGAGTACTTGTATTGTATTGTTCCTATGTATTTAAGTATATATTTATCTATATAAGTATGTATATCGTCGTCTAGTACCCATAACACAAGCCTTCTTGAGCTTAATTTGGGACTAGATTGATTTGTGCGAGGTTGTCTGATATTTCTTATTATTTATTCCCTTTATTCATTTTTACACTTAGGCTAGATTTTTTTTACAATAAATTTATATAAAAAGTAAAATATAAAAAATACATCACAAATATAAACACATTCTAAAAAAAACCTAACCTAGGGTGCCGCCGGCAGCGGGGCAGGGCCCAGGCTACCGGTGGTTAGGGCTGCAGAGAGAGGAACCTCCTGACGATGCGCGCCGTTTCCAGGAGTACCGCCTTTTGTATCTGGCCCTTGATCCAGCCATCTAGCGAGAGTCTCTTAAGATGTTTGTCGAGACTCTTCGCTATAAGACATACGGTGATGGTCGGATCAAATGCAAGAAACAGAGGCAGCATCCTGTCCCGGTACGCGGACAGGTTGATTCCCCCCTCTGTAGCCCCGTAGTAGGCGCGCATGCAGTTTTCGTTCATTACTTGCGTCCATCGCATGCGACGCACTACACCACCGGTAGCGGGAGCCGTGGTCGGAGCAGATTGCCCCGTAGGCCCCAAGCATGCCGGCAGCGGTGGCCGTCCACGTCGCGCAGGTGGTCGTGGCGGCGGGGGCGGCGGCCCGCGCACGTCGTCGCTCGACTCGCTGGTGTCGGGCGCTGTGGCGAACTCATCACCCGACGACGATGGCGAGGAGGACGACGAGACGGGCGGGGGTGTTGGACGTGCGTTCTGGGTGTGCGCGGCTGTGTTTCTTCTTGCCTGGCTCCTTGTGATAAAATATTAAAAATTCACGGGAGCCTACATTTGTGACATCATGTGTCAGCCGTCCAATAATATTATTATTTATTATTATTATTTGTCTGTGCAAGTACTCGCCGTTAGCAAGTTGAGAACAACCGGAGATTATATGCCTGAGTGACTCACCGGGACGGCGGCATGCCCGACAAATGTCGACCGTACCGTCCTTCAGGATATATCTCCGGTAATTGTTCGTCATCATTACTTCGTCCGCAATTGCACAGACAAAACCTTCGGTTTCCCCGAAGAGATCCCCGAAGCGTAGCCAGTTCACCGACGCGAGCAGATCTACATCGGGCCCCGTAAGGGCCTTGTAGAACCGCCCGTGTAGCTCCTTGCTCTTCCATACAGCCCTGCGGTCATCGGTGCTAAGCACCTTTGGTCTGCGCCAGTTCTCGTTTGCTAAGGAGAGAGAGGTGAGGCCTTTGTCAACTGCTACTACATCGCGATGAATCCCACACTCGTTGTTTAGGAAATACTCCCTAAGACTGCACACCTCACGGTTATGGAGGTCCTTGGCGTTTAAAAAGCCACGGCCCCCACACTTACGCGGGATGTACATTCTCATAACTGACGAGCGTGGGTGCCTCATGCGATGTGTAGTGAGCAATTGACGGACCCTCGGATCCAAGGCGTCCAGCTCAGTCTGAGTCCACCTTAGTATGCCAAAGGAGTAAGTGAGCAGAGGCATCACCCAAGTGTTGAAGGCGCGTGCCTTATTGCCACCGGACAAAAGACTGTTAAGTACTTTTGTCAAACGACAAAAGAAACGCTCCTTCAACGCCTGTCTAATGTCTCCGTCCGCAATACCCAATGACTGTGATTATTATTATTATTATTATTATTATTGATCACCCTGAATAGCGTGACCAACTTATGTGTGAAATGACAAAATTAGGAACTACGACTGTCGTGCTGAAACTTCGTACGATTGTCAGAGTCTCGTCTCTGCGGTCGAGTGTTCTGTGTGTGAAAATTATAGCGGCACCCTTCAGTTCACAGAATAACTTGGTGGCACTATAATTCCATATAGACCAACCCAAGTAACAGAAAACTCTATAACTACGGCGTTTTGTCACGAAACAGTGATATAGTAGGCCTAATATGGTATCCATTGTGACTGATTGCACTAGAAAGGTTTTTAACAAAGCGTTTTAATTATATAAATTAAAGAGCAATTAAGTTCTATATTTTACCTCTTAGAACGCTTACAGGACCATACAAAAGAATCTTTGAAGTGTTGAACTTTAATAGATATTTAAAAAGCGGCTATAAAAAAATTGGGCAAGTGCGAGTCCGACTCACGCATGAAGGGTTCCGTACCAAATGTCGTGTGAATGTCGTTACATCACCCTTGCTACGATTTTTTGCATCTTACTCACACTTCCACAATAAGAGTGGCCAGGGTATAATATGGCCGACCAGTCCTCGAGCTCCCGATCCCTCTGTAGATCCACCGCACAGATTGTCATTGCAAAGAGGTTAGTTTACCCGACGTCCGAAGCATGTACTATCTGACCCGGACGATGAGATCACGGAAACCATTCAAGCGATGGTCGCCGCGAACTCTTCGAACAGTGCATCAGCGTAATCACCACCGGCGGGGTACTACCGCTACTTAGTTCGCGTTTTTTCTCTGTCATAGCCCCCTCTCTCCTCTCGTCTCGGCCTAAGTAAGACTGACTCGGTTCGTTATCTATTCACGACGCAGTCCATGCGCCCAGTGCGCCCGCGGCCCTCCCCAAATTACTTCTGTGGCGCGGAGATAATCCCATTAGCGGGATATACTCCCACACAAAGTCCGACTACTGGTAGTGAGGGCTAACCAGCCCTGATACAGTTCAAGTTATGTCTTAATAGAAATGGGCAGCTCATTCGGCTGTCGGACTCCAGACCGTCAATATCTCCTGATGATGCCGATGAGGGGCGAAACCGTGTCGAGTAAATTTTATTATTTTGGTGGTGGTTTGTTGTATTTATTTGCGTTTGTATTTTCCTTTTCGCGGTGGGAGGGTGGGACCATTAAATGTATAAAGCAATACGCAAATAAGTATTACGGTACTAATAACAGACACGTTATAAATGTTATTATACCCTTTGTAGAACTTAATGCCCAATTCTGTATTCGTGAGCGCGAACTGAACATGCAAATTAGATCTCACGTTTGTTAGAAACTTCTGCTTCGTTAGACCTAGATTTCTAGATATTCTGAACCATTTCTGAACTAGATTATTTTGTACATTATTATAACCTAAATCAAAAGTTTAAAACACCGCTAATATAAGTAAATAAATACAGTATTTAATCAATTCAAAATAATATAGCTCAACTAGTTTAACTACTTGAGGAATAGGCAAATTGTGCTCAGCAATAACCAAAATAATGCAAATTTTACACAACTTTAACTTACTAGTAGCCCTCAGTTTATCAGTCCTCCGATTTACTAACTGGCAGCTAACATTAAGCAGTTTACAGTAGCTGTTAACAAATCTTTTTTTTTCAGTGTAGCTATAACTTAATTACAGTATTAAGCGGTTTAATTGTCAGGAACGGCCCGACATGTTTCGAACTCGTATGTGGTGTGGAGCTCCTCATTAACCACTTAATACAGTAATTAAATATGTCTCACGAAAGTTTAATAAGATTGTAGCCACAACTTCTTAAACTTAATCTTAAAGTGATGCAACAGAACAGAATTAAGTATGTATTGTAACTATGCGGCGTCCCGTGTGATAGGCGGCCGGGTTTTCTCATAAAATATTTACCTAGTCTGACCTCTCAGGTCGAATGGCAGTAACTCCGAGGTTATTACCTGACCTGTCAAATCTGCGACGATTAAAGGCGAACTCGGAAAGGAAATGTAATAGTAAATGATAATAATACTGCAGAGCTATTTACCGGTCCCATTTTTGCTTTGAGACACTTTTCCTTGATAAAGTACGTCCAGCCATCTCAAACAGTAGTCAACATAAATATCTTCCGTGAGCGAGGCCTTAAACCTTTCAAAAACATTTTTTTTTTAATTATGTCAAATATATTAATAATTTCAACCAACTTTTTTAAGGTTTATAATAATTTTTCCTGAGTTCTAGAAAGTAACATAGCCATTTCATGCTTTCATTGCGTGCAAAATAAGTTGAATGTAAAAACAGTTTTCTGCGTGAATTTTGTCAATTGCGAGCAGATTTTGAAAAAAGAAACCAGATAGTTAAAAAATTCAAACTGTAGGTTTCAAATAAAAACCAATAAATCGCAATGGCCCTGTTCTAAGTAGTACCATTGATAATATGTTATGAAAAATCTTTGATCTTGGAGAAAAATGTCTAAAACAATCACCATCTTTGAACGGATAAGGACTCTTAAGACAAAAAATAAATGTCTCACAAAAGTTTAATAAGATTGTAGTCACAATTTCTTCAAATTAATCTTAAATGATGCAACAGAACAGAATTAAGTATGTATTGTAACTATGCGGCGTCCTGTGTGATAGGCGGTCGGGCTTTCTCATAAAATATTTACCTAGCCTGACCTCTCAGGTCGAAGGGTAGGTACTCCGAGGTTATTACTTGACCTGTCAAATCTGCGACGATTAAAGGCGAACTCGGAAAGGAAATGTAATAGGAAATGATAATAGTACTGCAGAGCTGCCTACCGGTCCCATTATGCTTTGAGAACTCAAGAAAACGTTAAGCGCCACATTTAAATGCCTGTTTACGATCGTTCTTAGGCGTTTTTCTGAATAACTTATGCCAGACGACACTTGTCATAGTTAAAATAATCCGTCACTTTTTTATGCTTATATTTTTTTTAGAAGTAGTAGTACTGTAGAAGTGAAAAGTAGAGTGTCGTCACTCATATATATTAGTCCTCGCTCATTTCGTTTGTTCATGCAAATAATCATTTCGTGTCACAATGCCTTCATTTTAGCCCCTTGTCGAATAGTGTACTATCACTACATAGTATTTTAAAACAAAGTCGCTTCCCGCTGTCTGTCTGTCTGTCCCTATGTATGCTTAAATCTTTAAAACTACGCAACGGATTTTGATGCGTTTTTTTTAAATAGATAGAATAATTCAAGAGGAAGTTTTATGTATGTATGTAAACACTTTATTGTACATAAAAACAAGAAAAACACATTACAAAAAAAATAAGCATGTACAAAGGCGAACTTATCCCTTTAAGGGATCTCTTCCAGTTAACCTTTGAGCAAATGAGTGCTAAACAAATGTAAATGGTAGACAAACCAAGCAACATGTACAATACAAAGGAGTAACTATAACTATACAATAATACACATGAAAATGCAAAAACCAACAGAGAGAGAGAGATAGGTAACAGTCAATATAATACATATTACATAATATCTATATAAATACATATACGTAATATTCAACATAAATAAAATTATTATTATAACAAAAACAGCAACCTAATCGAACGTTCGACAGCCACAATTCCTTTAACTTCCCCTTGAGCGATGCTACGGACTGCGACTGCCTAAGGGCGGGAGACAATTTATTCCATAATTTTACGGCGCGCACAGCAAAAGACATATCGTAAACGTGAGATTTATGCGGTGGGATAGATAAAGTCAGATTCGCACTTGACCGCAGGCGATGGCCACTACCATCCGCCATGTAAGAGAACTTCTCTGCAAGGTAAGGAGGAGAAGAAGGAATGAAAAGGACATTATACAAAAGACAAAGAACGTGCAATTTTCTACGCTGACGGATCGGAAGCCATTTAAGTTGAGCGTGGTATTGAGACACATGATCAAACTTGCGGAGACCAAATATATACCTAATACAGACGTTTTTTAGGCGTTCTAGCTTGTCAAGCAGCTCCCCCCGGAGATCCAGGAAAGCAACGTCACCGTAGTCGAGAAGTGGGAGCAAAAGAGAGCGGGCAAGCATGATCTTCGTATGGAGAGGAAGGAAATTCTGCAGACGCCTCAAAGAATGAAGGGACCCGAAATTTTTTCTACTAATCTCAGAAATATGAGGTGCCCATGACAAAGTTTGATCCATGGTAACGCCTAAATTTTTTACAGTAGAAGAGAAAGGTATAGGCGTACCATCAAAGATAATAACTGGCTTAGCTAGATCTGAGAGCTTGGAAATAAAATGTGGGCTTCCAACGACAATAGCCTGTGACTTCTTGGCATTCACCATCAAACCAAAGGATGAAGCCCAAGCACGGATTGATTCCAGGTCCGAATTGATTTTAGAAACCAAGGACCCAAAATCATCGATGCTGGCTGCCGCGTAAAGCTGCAAATCGTCTGCATAGAGATGGAACGAGGAAGAGAGTGACTTGGTAATTCCGTTAATAAAGATAGAAAAGAGTAATGGAGAGAGTATGCCCCCTTGAGGGACACCAGCAGACAGTTCGCACCAGCCAGAAAATCGGTCATCAACTAGAACCCGCTGTTGCCTCCCAAAGAGGTAATCACGAAACCAGGATAGTGAAGTTGGAGATATATTCAAAGTACTAAGTAAACTGAGAAGGATATCAAAATCAACAGTGTTAAAAGCACTACTAAAATCAAGGAGTACCAAAATAGTCACTTACCTATTTTCTATATTAAGACGAATATCGTCGGTGATCTTAACCAAAGCTGTAGCTGTGCTATGCCCAGGACGGAAACCGGATTGAAACGGGTTGAACAAACTATGTCTATTTAGATGTGATGAGAGACGTCGATTAACAAAGGATTCAATGATTTTGGATAAGACGGGAAGAATGGATATAGGACGATATTGTGAAAAGGACGACGGATTAGGGTTTTTAGGGAGAGGAATTACATGGGCGCATTTCCATATTGAAGGAAACGTGCCAGAGGAGAAAGAAAAATTAATAATATGGGAAAGGATAGGAGCTATAGAATCCGCCACGAGCATAAGCATATCCAAGCTAAGATTATCCTCACCGACGGCTTTCGTCTTAATAGTCTTGAGAATGGCCAGGATTTCCTGCGGTGAAATATTATTAAGTACAAAAGGAGAAATATCAGGAGGTGGAGTATCGGCAAGAAGAGAGAGTGTCCTGTGCTTGACAGAAACGTCAAGTGCGACTGGAGAAGTGCTGAAGTGTTGATTGATGGCGTCTAAGTCTAGAACGTCATCAGAAACTTGTTGGACTTTGCCCACTCCAAGTGATTTTAAAAAGTTCCATAATTTAGCAGGAGGACAATCGTCCATCAATTTTATATGTATAATACATGCATAATGTATCAGCATTGCACCCGTGCGAAGCCGTGGCGGGTCGCTAGTTAATATATATTATCTAAATAAAAATAAATTAATAAATATTATGGGACAATCATCAGTCATCACAAATCGACCTAGTCCCAAACTAAGCAAAGCTTGTACTATAGATACTAGATGACGATATACCTAATATATAAATACATAATATATGTTGTTGTATACTGTAGTTATAGTAATAATTATCCTGCTGATCCAATATCGGCTGAACGGGCCTCGTAAAATATTTACAGCCTCCAATTGGTTTTTATGACGGGAAGTAACACGTAGGAGTGGAGTGTGGGTAGTTATTAGTTGACTTATAGGTTAGATTTGGTTCGGATTCTAGGGATTTGTCTGTTGCATTACTACGTCTGGATAACTCAAAGTTTTGGCGGGAAATTTAAAAAATCTGCGACTTTGTGTAGTAGGAATTATAGTTTTGATACTAGAAAATATTTTTGATTTTCTATGCATACGTAAGGTACCTAAGTAAATAAGTTAAATATTTTGACGTGCACTCATAGTCAGCTCACATAATTTCTACCACTATGTACAGTACAGTCAACGACAAACACATATCTTTACACTTTGTAACCATAAACAAGGCGAAAAATTAAATGTAGTGTAAATAAGACCTAGCTCGATAATACCATATTAATCCATCACCAAAAAAATTACGTAAGTACTGTGCCAAATTTAAACTTGATCGGAATGTTAGAACTAGTACATAAAGTATCCAATTGATTTATGGAGGACCCACCTACTAAATTGTTTAAATCATAGACAATCGGTAATACCACAAGGAAATATCTGTCAACATTATTTGGCTAGCCAGACTCTAGGAAAGATATTATTATTGTAAATTGTTAATGTTTTTTTTTTGTTTGTAGCGACCCGCCCCGGCTTCGCACGGGTCTACTATATTATGCATGTATTATACATATAAAGCTTCCTCTTGAATCAATCTATCTATAAAAACCGCATCAAAATTAGTTGCGTAGTTTTAAAGATCTAAACATACATAGGGACAGACAGAGAAAGCGACTTCGTTTTATAATATTATGTAGTGTAATGTAACTTAGAATTTGACATGTAAAACAGCTTTTGTAGCCTACATGCAGGATATAGTTTTGAATTTGAACTTGAATTTGATGCCGATTATTGACCGAGCGAGTGAAGCGACCAAGGTGACTCTGTTCGGATTTCCGGTTGTTCTCGCCTAGAGGTCGCAGTTGTCAACCGATTCTCATGAATTTTTGTGATAAGGTTCGTTAATGATATAGATTTTGTCGATTCAATTTTTTTTGCTAAGGCCGATTGCTTATTTTAAATACAAAGCGACCAAAAGCGTGTGCAATGCTTCAATGGACTACGTGTGCACACCGATTTTTTCCGAACAAAAACAGAAGGAGTCGAGCATCCAGGTGTATATATATCGCTTGACAATACCGCTGAAAATCTAAACATCGTTTTTGCTTCGCCATAGTCGGATAAAAAAGATGCAAACAAATTTCAACTCTATTAACAAATTACAAAATAAATTGTCTGAGCGTATTTTTTTTATTTGTACCTACTGACTTTATAATTACGAAATACAAAAATCTGATCTAATCTAATCTAAACGAATAACACTGTTATTAAGACGATTGTACATGAAAATGACTGTAATATTTGCTGATTTATGTGACCGTGAATTTTTTTTGTGCAGTCTTATTTTTCACGTGTATTATCCCATAATATAAGCCTGCCTGTTATATCCAACCTCCATACATCACTCCCTCGCGTTCCGACGAGCCTAATCCCGAACCCTGGCTGCTAAGGCACACAGACCGACATTTGATAGACTAGCTATCAGAACAATAGGCATGAAAGAAAAAATATAATAAATACATTTATTCGTTCTCATAAAACATAAAGGATCTGACAGAAATGTTAAAAAAATAATAATAAAACAATAAGCAATTATTATTATAGCTGTGTCACGAATAGGCCCCACCTCAGCTAGCTCTAGCTCATGACGAATTTTTTTTTTAGGATTTCAAATGTCTGTAATGGGACTATCTACACTTAGACTACTCTAAAAGTCAGAAATGACCGACCAGGGTCAGAAATCCTACGGAGCGCTTAAAACGCTCCATATACAAATACATGGCCACCTCGACAGCTTCGTTGGTGCGGCCACGTTTCAGGATGGAGGAGCAGAGAGTGGCTAAGCGCATTTTTTATTCCGAACTTGAGGACGGTAAGCGGAAACAAGGCGGACAGCTCCTCAGGTACAAAGATGTGCTAAAGAGGCACTTAAAGAAGTACGGCATACATCCGTCGGTGGGAGCAGCAGGCGGCCATGCGGTCAGAATGGAGAGCTGTCGTAAATTCTAAAGTCTATGACTTTGAGAACCAACGGCGTATTGAACTGAACACTAAACGTGACCACGTAAAAGCCCGACCACCTGTGGCAGAATTATATAATTTTGTCAATGGTGTGCTCACATGACCGCAGTGTTCGCGTAGCTTCATCAATAAGGTAGGCTATGTGAGCCACATGCGTTCTCACCAGCGACAAAATCGGAGTTAACAGCAGTCGTCGTGGCCGAAAGCGGCCGTGAAGAATAGTATAGTATATGTTATGGGGTTATTTATATGGAGACAATAAGTAATTTGCCATTTTCACCGTGAAAAAGTGTGTGTAAGTTCATGGTTGTCATACAATTACTGTTTTGTTATAATAATGATGATTCTGAATCTCATTCAAAATGTATGCTGGATATTTGAAGTCACATATTCCAAAAACGAAAAATGAAATATTTATTTGCACATATTCTTAAACGAACACCGTCGCTAATTATAAGGATCATCAGCCTCAAGTTTTATGCTAGACTTGTATAATAATTCGGCACATATTATTTCGGACTGTATGTGTCATGTCATCTTCTTGTGTCAATAAACTTTATTCTGTTGCTCGTTACCAAGGTCCCCTGGGCAACTCTATAAAACTTCGATTAAAACTATTTCGGCGGTTATAGTTAAATGTCCATTATTATGTAAGCTATCTCTTGAAAATACCAGTAAGTAATAATTATCAACACTTTTCTAACCACTAAATAAATAAATAAAATAAATAAATATTAAGGGACAATCTTACACAAGTCGACCTAGTCCCAAACTAAGCAAAGCTTGTACTATGGGTACTAGACGACGATATACATAATATATAAATACATATATAGATAACATCCATGACCCAAGAACAAATATTTGCACAAATATTTGCCCCGGCCGGGATTTGAACCCGGGACCGCCGACTCAGTAGGCAGGTGTCTACAAACCGAGCCAAACGCGTCGTCAACTAGATTGCTTTTGGTAACTACGGCTACCTGTCACCGCTCTTATTTTATTATATAAATAGAGTCCAACTCAAAATTCGAAGCAATTGTGTGGTTAGGAAGTTTAATCACCATTGTCCCCTGGGCCACGTGACAAGATAACAACAAGAATAACCTACATTAAAAATGTAAAACACCCCCGACATAAGTATATGGTCATCATGAGAACCTCATTCAATGAGTGATATAGAAAATGCTACTAAAACTGAACATAACTACAAAATTGGGAATTCTGAATATTGGCTGAGATCTTGTCTTGTCACTTGTTCCAATTAAAGCTGAATATCTTGGAAACTACTAGTCCTATTTCCACCAAAAATAGCTATGAACCGTCTCGACGGACATGTATTTTGATAAAAAAATTATGAACTCAAATTTGTCCATTCGTTTGGGAGCTAGGATGCCACAGACAGACACACAGTACACAAATACACAGATAAAAGGCGATACTAACTTATTGTGTTTCCATATTTGCGGCGTCTATTCTCTCTCTCAACCTTTGATGTCCAAATTCCACGACCATGCGTGAAACTATTTTTCCGTACCCCAAGGAGGTACATTAGGTCCACAGAATAATATGCGTGATGGATTCGCTCGTCACTGTAATAGCTTTAACATTTTGACAAGCCTTTTTCTTGGACATAATGTTGGTTATTTTCTATGCTAAGTAAATAATAATAATAAGGAACTACACGCAATATACCGATTGAGATTTCTACGTGTTTAGGGATATTGAACTACTTGTAGAGTTGAAATCCTTATCGACAACTTACAACTAAATAAACTGCATTGAATAATATGAATTGAAATCAGTTTTCTATGGATAGGGGTAATTATTTCAGGATTTTTTTAACAGAACATTGCAGTACCATGTTTCCAGTCGTACAGCGCTATAATGGTACGATCAAAAGAGTGAGAGAGGGAGAGACATTTAAATTTTACAATAATTTTGTACCAGAAGTGCCAATCTTTCATTGCCTGTATAGAAAATCACTTTTTAGCAAAAAAATACCAACAAAAAGGAAGTAAAATTAAGCTTTATGAAAACAACTGTGAGTTACTAAAACAATACTGAAATCACTGTAACTGTGCCTATAATTTTGGAAGTTTCCTATCATTGATACAAAGATCAATGCACAAAGAAAAATTGGCAGAATAGACCGAGAATCAAACCCGGTACCTCTGAATTACCGGTCCAGCGTGTTAACCTCTCCACCACCCTAACGCCAGATAACCTTTCGATTTTTTTCCCAATGTTATGAAGTATGTATATTGTCCCATTGTTATGAAGTATAGAAAGTATATTATATCCCTTTTCCAAATAATTTTCAAAATTGGTCGTCTTCGAGAAATCCGGGAACATTAAGAAGTAAAAAATACGAAAATTAATGTACCGATAAATTGAGAACTTTCTCCGTTTTTTGACGTTGGTTATTAAAGTGGATGGCCGTTGGGGCAGAAAGGTTCTTGAGTGGCGACCGCGGTCCGGAAGACGAAGCGTGGATGGCCCCCAACAAGGTGGACCGACGACCTAAGTTAACCTACCTAGTTAAACGACTTAGGTAATGTTTGCGGGTACAAATTGGATGAGGGCGGCGCAAGATCGATCGTTGTGGAGAACTTTGGGGAGGCCTTTGTCCAGCAGTGGACGTCTATCGGCTGATATGATGATTAAAGTGGATAAGGGAAACTAGTAGATGGTTGGATGGATGGTTGTAGGAAACTAGTAGCGCTAATACTGGACGATAATCCATATACCGGGCACAACACCTCGGATCCCTGAGGTCACTCACCAGAAGTTATCAGCAACAAGGGACTGCTAGGCTTTCTGGTAGTTGGGTTGGCAAGAGTAGTACCAGCAACCCTTTACGTTGCGGAAAACCAGCCCGCAATAACCTATAATCTAGTGCTACATCGCCATAGTTATTGCTAAATGTCAGCTTATTCCCAAGGGCACTTCAGATATCATCCAACATGGCGCCTGATTTATGTCCTCAATCTCGCAAAATATCGGCTATGGATCAATATTATTCAATTTGGGACAGATTATGGACAAATGATTGCCTACGGTTATTGCTGGTCGTTAATAATTGATGAACCGAATACTATTTTCATTGGATCATTATGAAAATAATGTTTTGTTCTTCGTCTGCGTGAAGCCGTTTTGCTATACCTTTCGGGTAAAATGTATCTTATAACCATAATTTGGATAACCAGATATCCCTGTACTAAAACTGTTTAAAATCTGTTCAGCAGTTTCGGAGTGATGAGCGGATAAATATTTTTTTATCAACAGATAAAGTTGTACGGTTGGCGCCGCGCGTTCAAACAGTACTCGTATGGGGCTGTTAATATTTTTCCTGAAATAATGACCCCCTCTCCATAGACAACTGAATTTTTGCTTTGAATAAATAAATATCGGACAATCTCATAAAGATCGATCTAGTCCTACAATACTATCGTGAGACATGTTTAAAAATTATAAAAATGACTTAAACTCACGTAAATATCGACAGTAACAGCCCGACATGACGGTTTCCATATGAATTCGAAAACTAAATATGTCGGCCATTCCTTTCAATTTTCACGTGAGTTTAAACCGTTTTTATAATTACCCTCTAGTAGGTTTGTGTTATGGGCGCTTGACGTCAATATACATACACAGAAAACAACCATGGCCTAGGAACAAATTTGAGTATAAGGTAACTCGGGGCTATTGTAGCTATGGGGTTATTGTATCTTAGTAGTCTTTGTCTCAGACCATTGTATTGTCTTGTGTATCCTATATATACACAGACCATTATAATGGTCACAGACCATTATAATGGTAATAAGATACAATAACCCCATAGCTACAATAGCCCCGAGTCACCTTATCTCACAAATATTTGCCCTTGCCGAGATTCAAATTCAGAGCCGTCATTTCAATAAACAGGTCCACTACTATGCCAACCGCGTTGAATACTCTTGTAAAATACGGTTAAGAAAATCTTCAAGTCTCAACGGACAACCGCAAGATATCTTTGTTTTAACAAACGTTCCCTTCAACGTATACATTTCCAACTAAATCGGCCTCTAGAGACAGTATATTTTGTGGTTCCTTTCCCCATTCACAAGAACGGAACGAAGAGGCCCTAAGGATCAAAGATTCAATAGAAACCTCAACTTAAGAACGGCGGTTTTGAATTGAAATTGAAACATCGGGACTATGTAGAACCATGATAAGTACAGGGTTCCGTAGCCTTTAAAGTGAGATTACTAAATATCACTAGAAAATAAATAATGCTGTTATTTCTAAGGGTTTCGTATTTTCTATTAAATTATTCAAGTAAGTACCTATATATTAAAAGTCTAGCCACTTATTACTCCTTATACCTAAGTGGTGATAATAAAAATAGGGGTATTTTAACTATAATAAAGTTTTATATTTCAAAAACGGATCACATTATTATTATAGGACAACCACACAATCGATCTAGTCCCAAAGTAAACTGTAGTAGGCTTGTTTTATGGTTTATAGGAACAAATATTCAAGTTAGTCACACAAATATTGGCCCTTCCCGGGATTTCAACCCAGGACCGTCGACTCAGTAGCTGCCTACTGAGCCCACGACGGTCCTGCATGACACTGTGCCAACCACTTCGTCACATTCACTAAGTTCGTCAGAAACCATTACAAAACTTCAAGGGTTCCTTCTTAAAAATAAAATCCTTAATGTAACTGTAAAGATAAGAAAACCTCTTTTATTACTCAGATAACTTTGCAAAGAAAATATTTTAAGTAAATTATCCAACCACCTAACAAATTCATAGAACCTTATGCCTTACTCTTTAAGCTTTTATTTGTGTTGTTGCGCGTTATTTATGAGCAAAGTATGTTGTCCCGAAAACTGGCACGTGTGAAATTATGTAAACGCCTTATCTGGTGTTATTTATCGTGTTGTGTTATGGTGGCTACACACTATCCGATTTGAAATTAAATAACACATGTAGGGTAGTTTATGCTAAGGGGTCGCATTTCTAAACCGAAATTCGATTAGTAATATTTTTTTTTCAATTGTATGGCGGATGGGGGTTGGAATTGTAAAAAAAACAAATTTCATCCACTTTGGAACAAACTCGCGAGGCCTACAACTCACAGAGCCAATAGTTATTCACGATTGAGAAACGGACAGTGTGTACATGGCGTCCCAAGACTATGGGACATCAAGGGAAAGTACCTTTAATATCGTAGATAGGATATTTTGCTGAAAGAAGACTTTATTTTATTTTTAAAAGTTAGTAATTCAGCATTTAAAGATTTTCTAATTATCACTTGCTTCGTCTGGGAATCGAACCGACTTAAATGTGAAAAAAAAACACCCCTATTTTTATGATGCCAATCGAAAGAATGGACAAAAAATTATAGTTCTTCCTAAGTAACATATTATCTTAAAAGAAAGGAAGAACGTAAAAAGTTTGAGTAAAATTTCAAGAAAATTATTCAATGCCGACGACGAATAATTACAAGTAATTCTTAGAAAATCTTTAAATGCAGAATTAAAAATAACACAAAGTCTTCTTCCACCAAAATATCCTGTCTACGATATAGGTACTTTCCCTTGATGTCCCATAGTCCCGGTATTCACTGACGGAAGTAAGGTGGTACAAATGTGATTTATGGTTTCATATCTGAAAATTATGACTATTGACGGGTTTCATAGCGAAGTCATATGTAGTTAATATTTAATTTTAAGTTAATATTAGATTAACTTTCAATTTCAGTTTTGATCTCCGTACCTATTTTATTTTTGAAAGGTATATATAAGTATATACAGGTTGACTTTTTAGTCGTGAATGGTAGTGCCAGGGGGTGATGAGGAGAGTGACGCTGAGCAACTTTCACTATGGCGACAACCACGAAATCTCGAAAAATAAAACTATTGATTGATTCTTGATTAGGATTAGCGTCACCTTCCTCATCACCCACTACCATTTACGACTAAAGAGTTACCCTGTATAAAGTACAGTTAAGGTAAGGGGGATTTGGGATAAGTGTTAGTACGGAATCCTAGGTGCGCGACTCAGACTCACACTTGGCCGGTTTTTTTTAAGTCTCGGCCAGGCCGTAACAAACGTCGTATGTTTCCACGATGTTACTAAATGTTATTATACATCCTTACATGGCGAATCTTCATAACATACACACGTATGATATATCGTCTATCGCACTAAAACGCGCAAGTTTGTGCGTGTTTACCCCAACTTCGGGAATCGGTGCCGCGAACTGTTGAATTATTGGCCAAGTTTCCCCAATATCTTGGAAAAAAGGCGAAAACGACAACGGAATGCTTTATTAAGTTAGGTTGAGTTAGGTCGGAAAGTGGAGTCTATGTTACTTTATTTTTTAAATCTGGATATTTTTTTGTTCAACTATTTGATTTCAAAAGAATCGAATATTGATCTGTTAATAGGATGCTGTACCTCAAAACGAAAAAACGGAACGCTTATAGGATCACTTTGTTGTCCATCTAGCTGTCTTAAACCCGCTCCAGACCTTCCGATCAGATCCGATTTATCGGACGAAATGTCCTAACAATTGCACTACACATTATCCGATTTCTTCCGATAAATCGGACAAATGCACTATACATTATCCGGTTGCTTCCGATAAATCGGATGGGATTGGAAGGTCTGGAGCGGCTTTTAAGATAAGGAATTCAAAACCTATACAGTGCTAACCTTGATTTGAAAGTATGAACTTCGGCAAGAAGCCAAAAAGAAATACATAACTAACATATACCTTTAATCAAACTACTCAAAAGGTTAACTGGATGAGATCCCTAATAGCGATAAGCTCGCCTTTGATATTTGAATGCAGACGTGGGTCTGCAAACTTTAATATAAACAACTGACGGTAGTGTTTTATTCTGAGAACCCAATGAAGAAACCCCTAAATAAGCAGGGTCAGAACAATTAGGAAAAGTTCCAACCCTGTAATTGAGCGACGTAAGGTATACATAACTTATTCGAGAGGGCGCCTAGATGTATTGTGTATATAAATATCTATACTGGAAGGCCCGTGAATTGGTCGAGTTTTTTAAAATATACTTATACGTCACAAGTAGCATAAAGGCTGCAATAGGGTTTATACAGCTTTTTGATTTATAATTACTGCATAATCTCATATGTAGTATGTTTGCTACTTGTAGTATGAAATATAATAGGATAGAATAAAATACTCTTTATTGCACACCTCAAGAAGAATGAAATATAAATACAGATAACACTTATCATTACAATACAGGTAAACCACAGGCGATCTTATGGCTAAAAAGCGATCTCTTCCAGAGAACCTTAAATATAGGTATGGCGATAGAATATAGAAGTGGACTAAACACACAGAATATTTTTTTTTACATTTTAATTGACTTAACTGAAAGTAATATTGCCCTTCTAGCACATGTGTAACTGTCTTTTATCAAACATCCAAGGAAATGTCGTTCTTATGATCGTGGTAATAGAATGCGAAATACGTCTTTGTATAGCAAGTGTTGAAGATTCGTTCTAATTTCAAATTAGAGGTCAATAAAGGAATTTCATACAACTTTATTAGCCGTAGCCAACAAAGAGATTGTCTTTTGTTTCAGTGGGGTTTATTTCTTTTATTGATAATCTATGGCATACTGCCAATAAAAAAAAACGTTGTTTGTGCATGTATATTCACGTTTTATTTCTTATATTTAACTAGATTATTTAATTAGATTAAAACAGATATTCAATAAAATAAACAAGGAATCACGTTTATTTTAAAAAAATATGACAATATCTAAATAATAAGGTGTTGTCACTTTTTAATAAATAGAATCATCTTAACATTTGGTGGCAAAAACATTAACCCGAACAGCTTAAAAAAATAAATTTGAAAAAGTATTAAGTTGGCGGGAATAGTAAAAATATATGAATATATAAGTTGAACATTTGTATTATTTCCTTGGATTTATTTGAGAAAAGCACTATTCAAGCCTCGGCGCGAACAGGGATTGTCGGCCTCGTATCTCTAGATGGCCTCGTTATCACTCGGCCATGTATTACTACTCGGCCAACATTTCCCTATTTCGCGGCCTCTGCAGTAATGTACTATTATAGGTACATTAGGCCCATCTGGCATGTATGGACACCTATTTTTTTTTATTAATATTTTTCGAAAGGAAGGAAAATATAGTCAACAAGTTAGCAACGAGAGATGCGAGTCAGTGAATTTTAAAATGAAAATAAGAATGAAAACGATTAATTTAAATGCAAATACTCTATCAGCCTGTTTTATACCGATTATTAAAGTTTTGATTTTTTTTGTCATACTATATTTAATTTTATTTATTACACCAATTGGGCTGGCAACCCAGATAATGAACAATTAGATAACATTTTTCCCCTCGATTACAAGGAAGGAATTCCTAATCGTTCCGGATCGAGCCTTTCTATGTCTAAGTTAGTAAGTCTCTAATTGGAACACTCAGACTAACTACTGTCATTACGCTAAAAATGACAACAATTTTTCCAGGAAGTTTTTCTTTACAGATAAGTTAATTAAACCGGCCAAGAGGGTATTTCGGTTGGAATACCATGAAGTAGCACATTATTTTTGTAGTGATTTTAAATCCAGCCGAATGGACATTATTATGTCAACGCTATAAATCTATTCACGAATCTCTGTAATCAACATTATCATCATCATATCAGCCGGTAGACGTCCACTGCTGGACATAGGCCTTCGGTCGGTCTTGCCAGGTTGACCAGGTCGAGCTTGTTTGAGGCCATCCCACGCTGCATCTTCCGGATCGCAATCGTCAATCAAGAACCTTTCTGCCCCAATGGCCATCGGTTCTACGAGCAATGTGCCCCACCCACTGCCACTTAAGTTTGGCGACTTGACTGTCTGAGCTATATATACAACTTTGGTTATCAATTCGGATTCGATCCGAAATCTCTATAATATAATGCTATGAGTTCCTTATCATAAGAATTTGAAATGCTTTCATTTCTTAAATTCACTAGATTATCGGATCAACTTCTGCCTCAAAATAGAACAAAGTCCGTTAATGTTGATTGTAATCAAAGAATATAATACTCACAAGGAGAAGAACGGTAACTACGTACAAAAAAGTTGCCTATCTTTTTTTTTTAATACTACTAGCGCCACCGTACTAGAGCCTATGAACTAAGTGACAGCGGGATTTTTTGGCGGGGTTTTCAAATATGCCATATTGAAAGTTTGTTTTTCTAACTTTTCTATTTTACATGCATGCATATTCAGGTTTAATCCTGCAACTCATTTGTCAACCACTTCTCAATATATGAGATTGAGCTGAAATTTAATAGTTTTATAAAAAAATACAAAACAATGAATTACTTTTAAATGGTAGCCTTTATTCATTTAATATCCTAAGCAAGAACTTTTACAAAATGTCTTTAAAAAGTTTACTACATAGGTATATATAGGCACTATTATTGCATTGTTTTTAATAATATATTCTGTTGTTCCTGGAACAGAATACTTGCTCAGGCGGTTTTTGCAACTGTCAGTTTAATGGGAATCTTGGAAATGTCGTCCACATAAAACCTTATTCCTTTTGTGCTTTGGCCAACAATATGTGGCCCAAAATGTAGCCCTGAAATAGGAAATTACATTTTAACTAAAACACGGCTAAAACAAACAGCTGGTAGTCCTACTTCATGTTTATTAAAACATACAGTAATGTTCCGAGACATATAAAAGACCTGAATTAAAATATTCTTACCGTTAAATATTGGTTATTCCAGCTTTGGGGAAACGGTGAAATTGAACTGAATCGTCTTTAGTAGAAGTTGCGCCGCGTTAAGCACATTCAATGAATATAACAAATCACATTTTCTATTTATGCATTTGAAGACATGATGATATTTTCGAAATTAATCGCGAAACAATTTGAAATTGGCCGTTCTTTGACGTAAATTAAAATAACACGCTGACAACTGCTGACAACCATCAGTTTTTTTTTTGGGACTTTATGGCTTAAACCCGTAACAGACGATTGAACAATCCGGCGGACCATAGAGACGCTGCTATCTGTGAGACGTATATTACTATCTCATTCCGACAGATAGCAGCGTCCCTATCGGTCCGCCGGATTGTTCGATCGTCTGTTACGGCTTTTATTGCCATCTGACCGTCCAGCCTGGCATTGCCAGAATAAGAAATAAATCTTTTTTTCATCGAGCAATAAAAATATTGTTAGCCGTATATAAAATCTTGAAGCCAATTCTTTGTATGAAAGTGAAAAGACCTTGATTGTAATCCTTGTAAACAAAATTCTTTACGAAAATTACCAAAATTAAACTTTATCGTTTCAAAGAAAAAAGCGCAGGAACAGTTCTAGTAAAGGATTGGATTTTTTTTAATTGAGGTAACTACATTATCTCCTATTTTTAAATAAATTTTCTTTTATAAACATTGCATACAGAATACAGACGTTCCATTTCTGAATTTCAAGCGTCTTGAAACTTATCGAGTGACCTACGTACTGGCATCCCAAATTCTCCAAAACGGCGGTGAGCAGGTGTTTGTGGTCCGAACCAAAGGTGAGGGCCATTCATATGCGATTTGAGGCAATTTTGAAGAAGTGAGATTTTCTTCCCGAATGTCCCACTTAGGGTGACATAAAATAGATTACATCCGTAGACATCATTCCTATAATATATTTGGTTAACAAAGAAACTTGGGTAAAAAAACATGACCGTTACAACCATATGTCACAAGACGGGTAGGTTTGAGTGGTGTTAAAACTGTTTGAGGATTTATTATCTATAAATCGCGAAGAGTTGCCTAGTAGGTTAAAGAACTACATTGTTACTTATTATATCGGGAAAAAAGCGACGAAATATAAGTGTTGACGGCTGGTCAGGACACCTTGCTGCTTTTAATGTACTGTTGATACTAAAAAATACTCCATTTAAGATAGATTTACTAGGTCCCCGCAACTTCATCCGCGTAACCTTTTTCTTTACGGTAGCCGGGTAAAAAGTATCTTAATATGGGTACTCCCCTACTTGACCTAATAACGCAAGTGCTAATATTATTACACCTATCAACGTCAGCTCTAATTTTCATTAGCCCTAATGTCATTTCACCTATTTTTTATACCCTAATTAGTTGTTAGGTCTAATAATCGAATACTCTAATAATGATTTGTACTAATAATCAACAATACTAATATGAAATAACCTAATAATTACCACACCTAATGATTATTAGACCTAATCATTACTGACACTAAATGTCAAGAGTACTAAAGATTAATTAACCTATTTTTTACGTTAAAACAAAAAAAAAAACAGATTTGGACAAATATCGATTTATTGTGGAACTCGTTTCCAGTGGATCTAAGACAAGCTAAAACTTTGGCAATTTTTAAATATAAACATAAAGATCACTATTTATCTCTACCGTAGCCTAATCTTTTAATAATTCTATGCTGTCGTTTTTCATTATAAGTCTAATGTTAGCTGTGATATTCTTTTCATTCTTCCTTTTTGTATGTATGTACGTTTATGTATGTTTATATATATGTATATATATATTATTTGTGTATGTGTATGACCTATCTGCCTTTAATATTTTGTTTGTCGTTTATTTATTATTTCTCAAATTACTTAAAGTTTTTATCTCACCACCTATTATTTTCTGTTTAATTATGTTTTCTCCGCCACACAAAGGTTGTCTGGAAGAGATTGCTCTTTAGCGATAAGACCGCCTATTGTCTACCATTATTTAATTTATGATTTCTCATGTAATATTTTTCTTGTTGGTGTGCAATAAAGTATGATTGTATTGTATTGTATTTTATCGAACTGGCTGAACCCCGAAATCTGTAGGTTAGGTTAGGTTTGTATTGTGACCACGTATAGCGGAGCGAGCGAAGCGTCAAAAGATTCTCATGTACATCCAGAGTCTATGGCAATCCCGACTCCCCGAGGTCTTGTCTGTCCTACCCCTAGAGTGTTATTCCAAAACCAGAGGCGCGGAGGGAGAGCATCCCTTGCCTTAGGTTTATGGATGATTAGGTTTAATAAAATTTAGGTTTTGGCATTATTAGGTAATATTAGGAGTCTAAAAAAATCAGCTAAGTGCAAATTAGGGCTAGTGAGAATTCGGTATTAAGTAATTAGGCATTATGAAAATTCGGTATCCTGAAATTAGGGCTATTCATTAATTAGGATGAATGAAAATTCGGGTTACTGATTTTCGAGTTACCAAAATTAGGGCCAATGAAATTAGGATAAAAGTTTTTCGGGCTAACGGATGGGAACCGGCCAAACAGTGGTGCAGAGTAGAAATATAATCGATCTGAAAGCGTCTAAGATACGTGTGAATACACGTATGTATATTATATAACATAACTTCCATAAATATAATTATATAATATATATTATACTATATAGTACACGATTTATAAACAAGGAATTTCGATACGTGAAAGCCTGCACATCTGAAGATGGTCATATTAAGGGTTCCCCTATGGTTGACTGGTAGAGAACATATTAATAAATTATTATTATTATGAGCCTATTATATCCCACTGCTGGGCAAAGGCCTCCCCCTTCTTCTTCCATCTGTCGCGGTCTTGAGCTGTATCTGGCCAGTCCTTCGAAAATGAGTCCAAGTCATCCCGCCATCGCCTACGGGGTCTGCCACGTCTCCGTTTCGAGTTGTGGGGCTTCCACTCTGTGGTTTTTTTGGCCCACAATTCGTCGGGCATTCGACAGCCGTGACCAGCCCAGTCCCACTTCAACTTGGCCGCCTTCCAAGCTACATCAACTATCCTGGTTTGTGAGCACAGCGTGGTGTTCCGGATTCGATCCATTAGTTTTACACCTAATATGCTGCGCTCCATAGCTCGCTGGCAAACCACGAGTTTGGACTTCTGACCCTCAGTCAAAGACCAAGTCTGAGCACCGTAGGTGAGAACTGGAAGTATGCACATGTCCATGAGCCTACGTTTAAGTGACAGTGGTAGGTCACCTTTCATTAGATGTTTCATGGACCAATAGCTCCTCCAGGCGTTTTCAGTCCGTCTTGCGACCTCCTTTTCCTGACGCGTCTGGAAGGAGACTAATTGGCCCAAGTAGAGGTATTCATGGACATATGCAATAAGTTCTCCGTTTATCTCTACCCTACATTGTGTACTGTTGATCATGACCTCGGTCTTCAACATATTCATTTCCAGTCCAACCTCGAGGCTTGCATTGCTAAGATCTTGTAGCATGTGGCGTAGCTCGGTTGCGGTTGAGGACAATAGTACAATGTCGTCGGCGAAACGTAGATTGGTCAACCTCGTTCCTCCAACGACTAGACCCTTGTCTCCCCAATGCGGCGCAAGTTTCTGAAAGACGTGCTCTAATGTGCTGGTAAAAAGTTTCGGCGATAGCGGGTCTCCCTGTTTAACTCCTCTTTGTATTTTGAAGAATGGTCCGGATGATGGGAGTTTTATGGCGGCTGTGCTGCTTTTGTAAATAGCACTTATAAGGTGTATGTAACATGGGGCTATGTTTTGGTGGTATAATGCAGAGAAGATAGAATGGTGAGATATGCTGTCAAAGGCCTTTGAGTAATCGACGAAGGCTAAATATAGGGGGAGGTTATGTTTCTGGCATTTTTCGATGACTTGGTTTAAGGCGTGTAGATGGTCCGTGGTGGAAAGGCCGGGTTGGTGGAGATCGAGTTGCCCTGAGATGTGGTTTTCTATTATTTTAATAAATATTTTGTAAAGATGGGAGACAAGGCTGATAGGGCGATAATTACCTATATCAGCCCTGTCACCCTTTTTGTACAGCAGGATAATATTAGAGTGGCACATTTTGTCTGGAAAGGTATTTGTGTCTATAATTTTGTTGAAGAATGTGTTTATGTACGGAATAAGTGTTGCTTGTCCAACTTTTAAAGCTTCGGTTGTAACGCCATCCTCACCAGCACTTTTGTTGTATTTCATTTTCTGAAGTGCTAAATATACTTCATGTTCTGTAATTGGTGGGATGGCGCTGAAACTTTCATCTCCGATCGGTAGATCATAACTACGGTGGGAGTCGGAGAAAAGGGTCTGATAATATTCTGTGGCTATAGTTGAAATTTTGTCCTGTCCCTTAAGCTCGTTATCCAGCTTTGTCCTTGCGACGCACCATTTTTGGCGGCCTTGAGGGACTTGTTTTTAATGAATGCTATTTCAACCAGTTTTGTTGTATAGTTCCTAATATCCGCACAAATGCTGCGTTTTACCTTTTTATCTATTGCTCTATATTCAATACTACTTTTTGCTAGGTTTAAAGTTTGTCTATCTTCTATAAGTTTTAATGTTTTTTCTGTTAATCTTTTGTGTTTATTTTTTACTACTTTGATATTACTACTGGCCTCTTTAATACTATTTACTATGTGGTTGTACTGATTTTCAACAGTTTCATCATTGTACCTGTCCAAGCCGTCGAAGTGGTTCTTTAATTGTAAGTTGAATATCTCTTTATGAATTATGAGCGTTTCCCTGTCATGTTTCCGTATATTACTTTTTAAAATTAATTGTTGACGATAAATTTTGTTGTTAAAAACTAATTTGGCACGAAGTGGTCTGTGGTCGGAGCTAAACTTGATGTTGTTAATAGTTTCGATATTTTTGATTATGTGATTATTTGAGGTGATTATGTAGTCTATTTCATTTTTTGTGTGAGAATCCGGGGAGAGCCAGGCCAGCCTTTTATAAATAAATAATAAATAAATAAAAATCAGACAACCTCACACAAATCGATCTAGTCCCAAATTAAGCTCAAGCAGGCTTATGTCATTGGTACTAGATGACTATATACATACTTATGTAGATAAATATATACTTAAATACATAGAACAACCATGACCCAAGCACAAATATTCGAGTTCATCGCACAAATATTTGCCCTGGCCGGGATTCAAACCCGGGACCACCGGTTCAGTAGGCAGGTCTCTACAAACTGAGCCAACCGCGTCGTCAAGTGGCATTAAGTTTGTATTGACTTTAGTTTTGTACAATAAAATTTAAGTGAAGAAATACAGTCCTTTTGGCGTTACAACATTATAAAAATTATATACACATTTGTACTGTTGTAATAAATGAAATATAATTAATACAATACAAATTTAATAGTATAGAAATGCTGTAGAAGTTGTCAACTTAAGTTAAACTTACTTTTTCAAACTCATTTTTCCAGATAAGTTAAAGTTTCACACAAGAAAACAGTTAAAGCACGTTCACGACACACCAGAAAAGCCACCTACATTATTAAACGCCGAATGTAAATAAAATCGAAGTTTATTTTTGCAGTCAAAAAGCCAGTTTCGCGAAAGCACAACAGTAACCTTCGAAATTCGCCGGTACACTGAATTTCAGCGTTTGCCGAATTGCGACTACAAGCGGGAGCATTTTGGAGTCCGAACCGCAAACCTTGAACTCATAGAGTCCAATTTTACCTGCATAAGGTGGACTTACAAGTCACCCTTGGATTTTAAGCAGATGCGAACATACGTTTACGATCGAAATCAGACTGTATCTGTATGTAATAAAATATATTTTCCATAGATAATCTAAACAACAAGACAAAATTTGCTTTATTTCTTTGACATAGAAATCGGTTGGAAATTTGTAGATCTGTCTTTTGCTTACGTAAATATCAATCTTAATGTCTAGTGATAATGGTCCAAACTTTGCTGGCGCATATTTTTGGCCTGAATTGAAATAACTACCTGCAAAAACGTGATTTTCAGAGCTGTAGAGAGATTTGTGAACCTTAGACCATTGGGATAAAGCTCTGGGATCGCATCATTAGAGATGGTTTGTCAGATTTCGAACCGTCTAAAGTGAATGTGACGTGAGAATATTTAGACAGTTTATTTTGACTGCAGTGACGTATTTTACGCCATTTTCCGCCTCGTTTTTAACGCAATTAACAAACAGTGAATATTTTGGTAAAGTAAGACTAGGTATGTAGAAAATTATGAATCACGACTTTTTTAGGCATATTCCTACACACCTTTTATCCTTCGTTTCATCCCAAAACAAGTCCTAAGACTTGTTATTTTAGCCAAATTTTAAAATAGTAAGTTCTTAAGTATATGTGGTTATTAGTTATGTTGTTACCTCAGACCTCTATCATTTATGAACGAATGATCAAAATTATTTTCATCTATAAGCTTTAACTTGAATTTTCACCTCTTTTCAGTTACGTCACCTCTTTTCAGTTCTTCACCTCGAGTTCCTTACTCTAATGATGCAATTTCCCAAGACTGAGCGCTCTCAGTCCCTCGCAGGTACCCTTTAGTCCAAATATACGAATACAACTTTGAATTTTATTCCACAGACATACAACGAAAAATTTGTATGATTTTTTGAACTTCTCCGTACGTGACAATTGCGAAGAAAACACTTTTTCGGACTAGAATATTTTTGACTTTACTTGGTCCTAATTCGCTGGCGCTTTGTGATATCGTCAATTCAGTTATATCTGTATTCTATCACGGCATTGTATCGGATACATATTCAATGTTTGCTATTCGTTACGAAGTCTAGAAGCGATATATCGGCTATAATATCAATGACAGACGTCAAATTGGGAACATTACATTTTTCGGGGGTCTATATTTTTTCTCAATAGTTTTGATCGTTTTTAATACTCAAAGCTTACGCTTGCCTTATTATTGTTTCCCATCGTATTTCCAAATCTACGATATGAAGTTTGCTCACCGCCCGAAGTTATTTATAGCAATCAATCAATCATTGCAAGAGACATCGTACCTAAAACTAAAATAAAGAGCTTCAATTAAATTGAATAGATATATAGGTACTTAAATACATAAATAACATCCATGATCCAGGAACAAATATTCTAGCTCATCATAAAAATATTTGCCCTTGCCGGGATTCGAACCCAGAACCACAGACTCAGTAGGCAGCTGCACTACCACAGCGCCAACCGCGTCGTCGTAAACTAACAACACAATCTAGACAGCCAAAACCAAATTCATAATCTTAAGGAAAACACATTAAGTTACTTTGCGACCGCCGGCCAAATGACTTAGCAAATTGGCCGTTTGACAACTTAATACTTAGACAGGTAAGTTTGCGAAGAACTTAGTGTTGACCTTGGAAGGTTTTGATATAACTATTGCCAACTCTGCACATAGACAAAGTCACGACGCGGACGTTGACGACGCGGTTGGCGCAGTGGTTAAGCAACTGCCTACTGAGCCGACGGTCCCGGGTTCGAATCCCGGCAAGGGCAAATATTTGTGTGATGAACACGAATATTTGTGCCTGGGTCATGGATGTTCTATGTATTTAAGTATTTATTTATCTATATAAGTAATGTATATCGTCGCCTAGTACCCATAACACAAGCCTTCTTGAGCTTAATTTGGGACTAGGTTGATTTGTGTGAGGTTGTCTGATATTTATTATTATTATTTATTATTATTTATTATCATTACTACCTAGATACTATTCAAATAAAATAAAAATACTAAATTATCAGAAAAATATTTGGAATACCTAATTAAGTTTTCCAGAGGTGTTCATATTAATATATTTTCTTAGTAGTATATAATTAAGTTATTTGGACTCAGAACCTACAGATATATTTGTCCTGGAGCGGCCAATTACCGGGCACAACACCTCGAGTCGCCAAGGTCACTCCCAGAAGCCGTCGGCATAAAGGGACTGCTAGGTTTCTGGTAGAGTTGGGTTGGCAAGAGTAGTGCCATCAACCCCTCACGAAAAACAGGCGCTTTGTAAGACGTCGTGTTGTGTAAACTCAGCCCATGATAGGAGTTAGTCCTTTCTCAATTTTTCTTTAAGGTTTGATCTTTGTATCAATGGTTTAAATAAAATTGTGGTGTACCCACATTAAAATAATGAGACATCACATGTTTCATAACTAAATAACCTTATTAGTACACCATATTTTTAAGTAAGTCAATAGGATTGCTAGTATGCTAAATGTTAATGTACTACTACTATCTACTCGAATAGTAAACAAAACTATAAATTCAACTTCCTGGCCGCCCACTTCCACAAAACGACGCTAAACCAGCAATACGGTCTCTTTTGATTCGACCGACCCACGCGATAGGCTAGAGATGCGCAAATCATGCCACTGAAATAAAGGTGAACGATACATGTCTTTTGCTCTCGTGATATATATCACTCATTTCGTTAATTTGGTTTAGTAGTCCGTTTACTGGGAATGCTTTTATGGAGAGGTATAAAATTTTGAGTACAGCACTACAGCAATGCCAAATGGTACGTGTATAATTATACACGTCCACCTGAGTCCAAAACGCCCGGTAGCCAGTTCGAACACCGGTCAAAGTACAGAGTTCCTGATGCTCAGAAAAAAAAAACGGGCAGGTTAGTTTGGATCTTTGGGTTAAGTTTGGTGTTGTTACCAATATCATTCGTACCAAATGGCATTGCTGTAATCCAAAATGTCACACTATGTCCCAATAGAAACCGGACTATAATGGACCTATATAGCTCTGCTCCATCATAATATGAAGACATCAACAATTGTTCATTTTGTTCATGTCTTTTATTTCGTTCAGTGATTCAATTGAATGATGCATCGTAAGAAGTATTAAGAAAGCATAAAAAACTAATACTAATGACGTTGCTACTGGAAAAATGTGACATCTCAAAATAATCGACACATTCAAATATTTCACATAGTTACTTTCTTTTAAAGTATAACTTCATAATATCAAATAGCATCATTATGGTTTGTATTGAATGGTTGCAAATGAAAGGTATACTGATAAAACTAGAGAGTTGATTTATCCTTCAGTGAGTGAGTGAATGAGAAGATATACTTCATTTGGATCTCTCCGCGAACGACTCACCTCTACTATAGGCTTAAAGCTTTTGTTCTAAATGTATCATGAACCGTGTATTTTGGGGTCTCATAATCCATGCATGGTGGCTTAACGTGGGTAACGGTCAATACAGAATAGTATATTTCTTCTAAAAATCATTGTATATTTCGTGCAACGCATTCAATAAAACAATAACACTGTACTATTTACAGTTAGTTTTAGCATGTGATTCAAACAATCTCCACTAAAGAACGAGCCAAGTCTATTTATTTGTTTTAATTGGGAGAGAAATACAATTCATACTCTCTAATTTATACTCATATGTGTATTTAATTCGTCATTTTAATTTGTAATCAAGGACAAAGAAGCATATACATATACCTGATTTGTGTAGGCATTTTATTTTCGTCGTCATAAAATACGTAAATATTTACATGTTTTCTGGAGTAAATTGGGCTCTATATTAATCGAAAAGCCAGCTATGACTAGTAAATTCGTGAAATCGACAGCTGATATAGTTAAATCTGGGAGTTTGAAACATTGTAAAAAATATTAATATTTATAATTTTAGTAATTTAATGCTTGGGAATGTTAACCACAATAACCATAAAGGCAGTTTGGAATGAAATAGATGAATGAGTATGCGTATGAGTATGAATTGTATTTTAATATCGGCTCCATGGCTCTCTAAAGTCCTACCGTGCTATCAGAATTCCGATGCCTATTGATAATAGTTCAATTTATTATTGTATGAGAAATGTCATTAAACACAAATAAATTAATATCGGACAACCTTAGACAAATCGATCTAGTCCCAAATTAAGCTCAAGAAGGCTTGTGTTATGGGTACTAGACGACGATAGACATACTTATATAGATAAATATATACTTAAATACATAGAACATCCATGACCCAAGCACAAATATTCGAGTTCATCACACAAATATTTGCCCTGGCCGGGATTCGAACCCGGGACCGCCGAGTAGGCAGGTGTCTACAAACCGAGCCAAACGCGTCGTCACACAAGTCGATGAATGTAAATTTGTTATACTGGTACCACCACCACCACATTGTGAATGGCGCATTGTGATTGGCTAGTTGAGCTCTCAAGTGTAATTCAGACATTTAAAATAATTCCAACTATACGTTCGGCGACTTATAAAGTACTCACCTGATAGCACAACTGGTGCCGTCCTCGTCATCCTCTCTCTTGCTCCTCCGCCACCGCATATACAAGTACGCGGTGAGTGCGAAGAGGACGGCGATAGCGCCGCAGGTTAGTATCACCACCAACACTACATCATGTTTCTTCATCGCGAACTGAAACGAGAAAAAAAAATCTAAAATAAAAAAAACTTGTTAGACAAGATTTTATTCCCGACTAAACTTCACACAAACGTTTTTGCTCGTCAAGGCGAATGAAATGAGCCCAAACACGATGGGTATACCTTGTTCGATTTATGGCCATACCACACACGTGAATTCGAAAAAAAAATGTTTAAATTGCTTTTAAATGAATGTTTTTATACTGTAAAAGATTTTTTAAACTATGACAACTCTGACTAAGGTAAATATATTTCAAATGTATACATGTTTTATAAGGGTGCATGTTATTTTTGTAAGGTACTTAATTTTAATTATATTTTTAATATTAATTGACATATTCATCGCAATGGTTCTTTAATTGATAAAAATTCACATAATTTTCGGAATCCATTAATTGACACGTGCAATATTAACTTTAATTTAATTTAATAATAATTTAATTAACATGTTTACTAGCAATACTATAATAACATTTCTACGCCAATACTGGCCGAATATGTAGCACTAAGACACTTTATGATAACCAAATGTACCATATTCTTGGAAATAAATAATTATGAATTATGTAATATTTCTAAAAGTAATGCAGCTATCCTATCTACTAAATTGGATTTCAAAAGTTTTTTTTTTTTAAAAAGAAAATGCAAAAAAAAGTATATTTCCATTTTAAAATCATATAATATTAGATATGGCATGTATTCTTTGAAAAGAAAACAAACGATAAATACCTAATGATATTTTTAAATAAAAAACTATTAACGAAGGTCACCAAATGATGCTTGCCTAGAGCCACAGCAAAATAATTAGTAAAACAATGTTCTATAAATAAAGGTGACTAGCTTTTATAGCCGGCTGTACTGTTCTTTGAACATCCATCAATTGCTCACTGATACGATTATAAAGAGCCCAAACTCGGTAGATTGTTTTAATCTATAACAGTGTTCCTAACGCCACCTTCCGGGTCCATCATCAGACCAGCCCCATGGTACTATATTATTGCATTGTCGTCAAAGTTAAGTAGGTATGCAAAATTTCAGCTCAATCGGTTGAAGATATCTGTTTCAAAATTGAGTTGCAAGATTCCACCCGAACAGACATAGTTAACATTGCAAGTTAAATAAAGGCTAGTAATAAGTCACGGTAAGTGTGTCTAAAACCAAAGAGTAGCCAAGATTTCTCGAATACCCCATTATCATCCCTGATGTGATGAAAATGGAATCAGCTAGAAAGTAAATCCTGTCAAATATTAAACAATATCCCAAATCGATCGGTCCAGCCGTATTCGAGTAATCGGCGAAGTGTGACCCGTATAATTTGACCGTGAGTGTACACCATTTAGAAAGCAATCCCGGAAGTAACTAAGTGTCGGTATGCCAACAATTTATACTCTATTACAAGTTTACAACCGTACAGAATTCCTCTAACGCTATTTACAATTTGGCAAACAGCCAGAAACTATCCTCAATTCACAAAACAAACCAGCCAAGTGCGATTTGAAGTCGCTCACCGAGGGTTCCGAACAACTACATATTTTTAAACTTCTTTTTTATTCTGTGTTAGTTGTTATAGCGGCAACAGAATTACATCATCTGTGATTTCAACTGTTCATGAGATGCAGCCAGGTGACAGTAATGACAGTATCGAGCAAAAACCGCTTAAAAATTACGTTTGTTGTATGGGACCCCCACTTAAATATTTATAGGTAATGATTATGTTTTTAGTATTTGTTGTTGTATCAGCAACAGAAATGCTTCATCTGTGGAAATTTCAACTGTCTAGCTATCACGGTTCATGAGATACATCCTGGTGATAGATGGAGAGACGGACGGACAACGGAGGCTTAATAATAGGGACCCGATTTTACTCTGAAGATACGGAACCCTAAAAATTACCGACAAACCCGGTTAAATTCAGTTTGCACCTTATTTGTACGTGTTCCGATACAAGCGAGGTGCAAACTTACGTCGAACAGATGGTAGGGACATAAGCTGTTTGGCCTGGCCTTGCATACTACATTCATAACTGAAATTTCGTAATTATGTCGCATAAGCTTGTATGTATTTCCGTATTTATCTATACTAGCTTTTGCCTGCGACTACATACGCGTGGGACTTGATAAAAGGGATTATTAAAAGCGCCTAAGCAAATGTAAGAGCAATTGTGCTTTTGGTCTAATAATTACATTTCCTACAGGTTGACCGCACCCCAACAGAAATATTCACTCACTTTTCAATAAATTTTAGGTATAATTTCCAGGATGAAAACTATCCTATGTCCATCCTCGGATCTTAAACTATCTCTATGCAAAATTTTATCAAAATCGATTCAGCGGTTTAAGCATGAAGAGGTAACAGACAGACAGACACACTTTCGCATTTATAATATTAGTATGGATTGTAAGCGGTATTTACCGATACGACCTTCAAATCTTCAAGAAAAACGTACTCCCACTCTGAAAGGCCGGCAACGCACCTGTGACTCCTCTGGTGTTGGCAAGTGTTTTTATGGGCAAAGGTAATAGCTTTCCATAAGGCTATCCGTTTGCTCGTTCATAGGGTATGACATAAAAAAACGTCTTTATGCAAATCTATATGTGTAATAATTCAATTACATTACTTGATTCTCCATTTTGGCCGTGAATAATTGCGTTTTAGTAACTACATTATTGTTTTCTTAAATTATAAAGATTCTGAAACGATTTCATTTGGAGCAAAAAATCAAATTTACGTACAGTCGCCATCAGATATGTCGCAGCATATAAGGCGTTCGTAAATATCTGAACATGTACTGTAACGCCCAGTCAATAAGAGTCGTGTTCAGATATTTATGAACGCCTTATATACTGCGATATATCTGATGGCGACTGTACCTTCGAAGTCCCACATCTCTAAGTTCCTTTCCTTCATGTGTTTTTAAACGGTTTTATTTATCTTCAAATTCAAATTCAAATTCAAATATTTATTTGTCCAACATAGGTATGTAAATTACACGATGTTACATTTTCGTTTGTATCACTATGTGGTGCCTTGGATTGAGGCATACAAATTTGATTGCAAGCTTGCTTGCTAACATGCAACATAATTAATTTTACTGCTTAAAATTAACATGCATGAACTCCAACATTCCAATTATATTTTATAACAAATAAATTAAATTCAAATTCAAAATAGTTTTACAATAATTAAGTTTCAGTAACAATGTCAAAGAAAGTAAAAAGAAAGTTAAAAGATGTCTGTATATAATTTCTAATTAATCAATTTTTTCCGTCAAAAACTCATTAAATGAGTAGTATGCCTTATCAAGAAGGTAAGCTTTGGTAGTTTTCTTAAATTTACAAATGTCAGAAATTATTCTAAGGGACTCGGGTAATTTGTTATAGATTCTAGGAGCCATGCCAAGAATGCTCTTCGATAAGAGAGCAGTCTTAGATGGGTGTGCACGAATTTTGTTCTTTAAACGCTCACTGGTAAATTCCTGAAACAGATGTGGATGACTTTTAACAAATACTACCAATTCGTAGACATACAGACATGGAAATGTTAGTATATTCAAGCTAACAAAGTATGGCCTACAAGATTCTGTGGGCAGTAGTCGACATATTGCCCTTATACATTTCTTTTGTGCTTTGAAAACAAAAATCCAATTTGTTGCGTGACCCCAAAATATTATACCATAGCGCAGTGTAGAGGATACATAAGCATGGTATGCGGTTAGCACCACTGATTTACTAACAACTTTATTTAACATATACAGAGCATACGAATAACGGCTAAGTTTCGTGCATACATTATCAATTTGACACTTCCAAGTCATTTTACTGTCTAATGATAACCCTAAAAATGTTGTATTGGTAACCTCTTTAATTTGTTGATTTCTATATTTAACGTTTAAATGTTCCAAATTATTCTTCCTTTGTCTGAAATTCATAATCATTGTTTTATCAATATTAATTTTTAAATTGTTATGGTTAAGCCATGTAATTATAGATTCTAAAGCATTATTCATTTCAATATCGTGACTAATTAAATTGTTCCCAGTGAATATGGCAGTGCTGTCATCTGCGAACAGAACCATAGGGTGTTTGGTTACATTTGGTAGATCATTGATGTATATGAGGAAAAGCAAAGGTCCTAAAATGCTTCCTTGTGGAACGCCATAAAATACATCTTTCATTTCCGACCTATATTCAATCTCTGTTTTGGATTTACCACATAACTTGACAATCACTGTATATTGCTTCCTGTTGTTAAGATAGGATTTAATTAGATCTAGTACATTGCCTCTAACTCCGTAATTGTTCAATTTACTTAGTAGTAATTTGGGATTCACACAGTCGAATGCCTTCGACATATCCATATATATAGCTGACACAGGCGTTCGTTTATCCATGCTCACAACCACCTTTGAAACCAAATCATATATCGCCGAGTTAATAGATTTGTTCCTACGGAATCCTTTTTGTTCAGAAGCGAATAGGTCTTTGGCCTCAAAGTAATCGTAAACGTTTTTGAATATGACCTTTTCGAACACTTTAGACACAACCGATAACAGTGCTATAGGTCTGTAATTAGCCATGTTCTTTTTATCTCCTTTTTTAAGGAGTGGCTTGATTTTTGTAATTTTTAATTTGTCTGGAAAGACTCCATTTAGAATGCTCAAATTAATAATGTGACAAAGAAGTGGAGCAACTATATTTCCGACACTTTTTAAAACTTTTGTACAAATATCATCGTATCCAGTACTTTTTGTATTTTTTAAGGAATTTATAATTTTAAGAATGTCATTTGATATTACCGGATGCATGAATAATGAATTAGATAAATTAATTGTTTTATTATTGTGACAAAATGAGTTATTATTAATATTAGAATCAGATTGAGGGACAGGAATATTATTAGCAATATCATTAACTGTGTCAATAAAGTAGTTGTTAAAAACATCCGCTATTCGTTTGGGATGATTTATAGTTTGGCCGTTATTTTCTACGGCTGTGATGTTCTCTGCCGGGTAGTTGGATTTAGCATCATTTATAACACGCCAAGTAGCCTTGCTCTTGTTGACTGAACTATTAATAAAATGGTCATTTTGCGCTTTCTGTGTAAGTTTTATTATTCTTTTTAAACGTTTAGTGTATGTCTTCAAAGTTTCCTTGTCAGTGTTATTCAAAGATGCTCTATATTTCCAAAGCATTTGACGTTTGCGTTTACAACATTTGCGTATACCAGAACTAACCCATTTTGGTTTTCTTGTTTTTGATATTTTGATTCTTTTCAGAGGAAAACAAAGATCGTAGAACAATTTAAAAGTCTCAATAAAACTGTCAAATGCTTTGTTTACACAGTTAGTGGTAAAAACTTCATTAAAACTAAGACTTTGCAAACATCGAATAAATTTGTCAATATTATCACTACAATAGTCTCTTCGATATATGAACCAATATTGAAGAATGCACGTTTTTTTCACTGGACAGTTCACTAACTGTGCCGTATGGTCTGACATGCCCAGGTCGAGGACTTTACCAGAGCTTCCTCTGTTATTGTGAATTATATTATCTATGCAAGTTTTACTGCTTAAACGAGTTGGTTTATTTATTTCAATTTTGAGATTGTAGCTGGCAATGCACTTTTTAAATTGACTAGAAATGTAAGTAGTTTTAAGCAGGTCTATATTAAAGTCTCCACATATTATAATCTTATATTTTTTGTAACATACTTTGTTAAGAATATACCAAAGCGATCAAAGAATAAGTTGATAGACTCAATTTTCATTCCTGGTACTCTGTATACGCAAATTACTATTGTGTTGAAGTCTATCAGTCGAATAGCCGAAATTTCAATTACATTTACAATACTTTGTGCTTTAATTTCATCTATTGTCTCATATTTATAAATATTGCGTATAAGTATGCAGGAACCACCATTTCTATTCTCTCTGGAAAAATGTGCTGCGAGTACATAGTTGGGTATTTTCAAGTGAACTTCATCTCCTGTCTTCATATTATGTTCCGTAATGCATATAATATCTACTTGCTTTTCAGAGTCGACTTCAACATCTTGGAGGTGAACATATAACATGTTCGCTTTATTTAATAGACCATTTATGTTTTGATGGAGCACTAAGATGCTGTCGCAGATGATCATCATGTCGTCATCATTTGTTCTGTTTTGTTGTGGGTTCGAGACGAAAAATATTTGTTTCTGCTACTGTGCCCTTTTTAATAGTGCTTTTATGTTGTATCCTTGTTATTTTTATCTATTATTTTCTTGACGTTTTCCAAAATATTTCGTATTCCTGAATTTTTTATTTTCCCAGTTAGCGCTGAAAACATGTTTAGAGACAAATCATAGTTAGAGTCAAAGTAAATTGCATATTTATGGGTTTGAACATCTAAGTTGAGTAGAGTATTAAATAGCTCTACCCTACAATTATACACCTGAGCTCCGCATATATAGGTTGGTACACATATCACTATGTTGGTATGCTTTATATTTTCTAATCTAGCCTTCATTAATTGTACAAGATTGATATAGTCGTTTGTATTTTTATAATCATTTTCTCCTATGAGCAAAATACAGTAGTCATTCATTGTGTAGTCTCGTAACCGATTTTCTATATTTTCTAAGAGTTGGCATATACCTCCACCTGGCGTCAAGTAATGGCAAATGGAAAAGGTATCGTAGTAATCTTGCATGATGGAAAGGATATTGTTGTTTTTATTACTACTTATAACACATAACCTGTTTGTTGTACTAGTTATTCTCCTTTTTGTCTGCAGCGTCATCTCTACAGTATTCTTCTGTTCATATGTATGTGCCTTATCAGGCAATAACTGTGCAGTCTGTTTCATTTGATAATTCGTTGGAATTATGTCAAGTAAAGTCTCCACAGGCTGTTCTTGTATGCTAACTGTTTGTGTACTTGTGTCAATTTTAAGTGGGAGTTTCTTTACGGGCGCTGGCGAAAGTGTTGGAGTAAGCGCTGGTGATAGATGTTGAGGAGTATCATCATCACTATCAAGGAGGTTAACCGATGTTTTATGGCTTATGAATCTTTTTACAGGAGTTAATTTACATATCGGTCCTTTTTCAGTAAGAATTGTTTTGTAGATTCCAATTGACTTTTGCTGCTCGGCCAGTTTCTTTTGCAAATGCCCAATCTCAATGTTGAGTCGATCAATCTCCTCGTGTGCACTTGCAAGTTGAGCCGAGAGATTATTAATTTCGGATTTTAATTCCGGGTCTTGTTCATTATTTATGCTCGAAATATTCGGTAAACTACGTGCGGTGTCATCTAAACTATTTGACAGAAAATCAGCATCAGAGTCAGTATCTGTCAAAATTTCCCTGGATTTATGCTGGTTGTTGCGGCGTAGTGGCCGCCTAGTTGTAACGTTTTCTCTATCATCACTTTCCAAGGGCCTATATTCGGGACTTAAGTTCGTTATAATAATAGAGTTTTTTTCTTGTGTGTTTTTTGTGGCGGATGTTATTCTCAAGATTTCAGAGCATCCTTTGTTATTGCCTGGGTTCTCACATTTACTACACACCCAGGATTTTTTGTCTTCCTTAGCCATTGATAGGAAAGTCTTGACTGGAATTTTTTCACAAGAAATATCGTAACATTTCCCGCAAGAATTACATTTTAGAAATTCTTTATTTTTTATTTCAGCCGTACAGATCATGCATTTTACTTTTAAAGACATTTTAAAACTATCTATTTAGTAGTGCCCTCTGTGGTCAATTTTGGTAAGGTAGTAATCTCACGGGTGTACTTGAACGTATCTATTTCTGAACGCACCCTTTGATAATGTCATGTCAGTGTCAGCTGTTGATGTCTGATGACAGTGACAGGTATTCAGATGACTATTGAAACGTACCTGTTATTTCTCAATGATTTTTCATCAATTTTGACTGTTAATTTAAAGTTGCCGATGTGTGAGTGTGCTTATTTAAAAACAGTTATTCTTCCCGATCAGTTTTATGTATAATAATAGGTTAAAACAGCTCACCAAAGTGTAAACGAAGTGATTTTCTTGCACCTAGTATTCGCACGGTTGTTTTCAATAGACTTTATTCTTCTTCAAGCAGCGTTATGCATTTTAAATTAATATTTTTGTAGCTAGTTCGTCAACACTGTGTTATCCCTTCAGCTGTCATCTTGCCCTGTTTGTTTATTTTATTCATTTAATATAAGCATGTTCGCCATCATCATATATTTAACACTTTCGACACCAGCAACCCAGTAGCCGGGCGCTCTGCTCGTAGTAAGTTTTCGCTACATACGGTTTTTCCCATGTTATCGGCTACGAGCGTAGCCCGTAGCGCTACGCGGTAGTGAATGCGTTAAGAAAGGCTCTAGTTGGTGGAGTCATTTTCAGCTCATTCTTTTACTTTTTTTTTAACAACCTGACACAAATAGATCTAGTCCCAAATTAAGCTCCAGAAGGCTTGTGTTATGGGTACTAGACGACGATATACATACTTATATAGATAAATATATACTTAAATACATACAACAACCATGACCCAAGCACAAATATTCGAGTTCATCACACAAATTTTGGCCCTGGCCGGGATTCGAACCCGGGACCGCCGGCTCAGTAGGCAGATGCTTACAAACTGAGCCAACCGCGTCGTCGCCCTAATATTCTTTTACTTAAATATTTGGGTCATTATCAGATTTAGGTTCGCGTCTTTTCGGTGGACACGTACAAAGTTAAGGACTTTTATGCTTATTTTTCCGATCAAAATTATATTAGCATAAACGACGTTCCCCTTTCTATGGGATTGCGTGATAAAAACATAACTTCTATGCACATACGCTGTAAACTATTGGCCACCGAAGAGACAACTTTAGTTTTTTGAACTGACAATGACCCATTTCAATGTTTTTTTTTTTAATTTGCTTTATATATGTCCGTCTTGGTCTTCCTCTTTTCCTTTTCCCATCTTTCCATTTCCTTCTTCTATCACCTCGATGTAGTTATCGTGACGTATGATATGACCTAACATTATCCCTCTCCTTTTTTCAATAATGTTTTTTCGTTTACTTTAAGACTCAGGTTACTTTTCTTTCCGTCCAACTGATTTGTTCCATCCTCTTCCAACACCACATTTAGTATGCTGCCAATCTCTCACTATCTCTTTTATAGTTACAAAATTATCGCTTGGTCACACTTAACAATAAAAATGACAAAATAGTTACTTCTAAAATAGCACATCGCTAGAATATAAAGTTTAACCAGAAATATATGAGGATTGTCAAGAGGGTGTTATTTATACGATTTATATGACAATAATTTTGCAACCAAACGCAACCCACGATAATGACATTAGTTTAAATACCTGTTAGTTCCACTATTTTAACCTCGTAATATCATTTAATGGAATGCACTCTTTTCCTGACTGTTTTTCGTGTAGTAAACACGTTTACACTTTATTTATAATGTTACGTTCACGACTGTGAATGGTTTTCGGCATTTTCTATGGATAATTTTAAATATTTGTCTTTTAAAGAAACCAACACGAATGACATTGACAGTGTTGACAAACCATAATAAAATCATTGCCAGTGTAAGAAATTAGTTCCAGTGAAATTCCGCAATATGGCGCATCCTCATATATTTCTGGTCAGGCTTTACAATATACTGAAAAATCCCCTGGACAAATACGATCATCAGTCACGTAAAATAAGGAGATTTCTTGGTATGGAACCAATCATAAATGCATATGGCGTCGCCTCTCAAGAATGCATCCGCGTGTTAATGGAAAATATGCGCTCTGAAATACAAGCCTGAATATATTCAGTTAGAGACTTAAGTTTGTGGTTTGGTGGCTTTATGCAACATTGCTTTTGTGAAATTTTATAGCTATGATTTAAGTACACCTACATATTTATTTATTATTTATTTATTTATTTAGTTAAATTAGTTACACCGCATAACAGTAAATAAACCAAGGCACTGTGAACTACAAAATTACATTACAGAAAGAAAAACTTAAATCTAATTTGATTTAGGCGACGTAACAGCGTGGCTCTGTTGCGTCGTCTGATCTGGTGCAGGATTCGGCAGATTGCCCCGGAACTGCCGAAACACAACACCCTCCGGCCAGAAGTCTCCACTTGCGATGGTGCCCTGCAGCGGCCGCGGCACGCGCACCACAAACGAGCTGAAGTGCACGTAGTGGCGGGACTGCAGCTGGTGCACCCTCAGCGAGAAGCCAGTCTTCCGGCGGACGTACTCCACCACATCGTCAGCCACGGCGGAGTGATGCAAGCGCGACACATAGAGCGCCTTACTCGGTGTGGCAATCCGAAGACCATATTTCAAACCGTTGAAGTTCTAACACCATGTCAATGTCAAACCTTTGAAACATTGACACATGTCAGTTAGGGTGCTTCTTATTTTCTAACCCCCTACTCGCACCTCCTCATTCTGTTCTAGGACACGAAAAAATGACACTGTTTTTTTTTCAGTTTTTGGGGTCGCTACCAGAAAATAATAAACTGAAAAGAAATGAAAATAAAAGTTTTTTTAAGTGATATATACCTATTAAAAAAAATAATTTGTATCTAGTGTTAAGTTTACTAACGTAGCTGGTAAGCCTTACTAACAAACTATGGATGTAAATTGTCCGAAATAAAGAATTTATTATTATTATTATTAATACTTACAGAACGTATTTAATTGTATCAAAAATATATTGAAAAAAAAGAAGCTTCAATATGAACTACCTAGATTTTTTTTCTAATATACTTACAGAATAATTCAGTTGATATGTAACTAGATCGATACATTAGGTTATTAAAATAATATCACTGCTGAAAATTTAAAAGTAAACTATGTGGACCGAGTTTTATTAACATTTATCTCGGATTTTTGTTGAACGGGCGGTAGCGACCCTTAAAACTGCATGATTTTTTTTTAAAATAAATCATATACATTTTTACTTGTTCTGGGACAAAATCAGGGGTGCCCGGAAAAAAATAGTCAAAATAAGAAGCACCCTAATGCCAGTGTCAAATTGTTAAAATTTCCAAGTTTCCAAGTGTCAATCATCGACCTGTTTTTTTTATTGAGTATGGAAGGCAGAAATTTAAAAAATAATTTCGAAAACACTATGTTGAGTAAAAATTAAAAAGCTGCAGTTGTAGATCCTTTTGTAGCTACGGCTATTAAAAAGGAAATAAACTTTCTTCAAAAACCTTTATAATTCAGTGAATAAAGGATTTTGACCTTACAAACGGTCCGGTAGCTTAGAATTTTTGATATGTTGTCTAGTATGGTTAGTCAGTGTTTAAAATGCAAAATGCACAATTCCCCCCCCTCCGCGCCCGCCGCCATATTGAAAAAACCGGCACTCTCTTCATATTTTTGCTCATATCTTCCTTTAGGAGCATTTTAGCTATAAGAAAGCTTCGACAATGTTATAGAGAGTTAAATTTACTACAATTTACACTTGTAAGGCGAACATCCAAATATTCGCGCCATCCGCGCGCGCCCGTAGTAATCTTATGCATACCTATAAACGTTATAGGTAACGCTCGCCGCGGCCGGCATCAACCGCGCCGCCCGCGCCTCGCTCAGACCGCCAGTCGCGTCCTACCTAATGTCGTGAGCGCATCGTCCGCGCGTCTTGTAAACAATCTTTCGTGTTCCACACCTTTTCTAGAAATCATACTGTGCTTCAGTGTCCATATTTGTTGTATATCAATAATTGTGTGTTTAACAATAATAAAAAACTGTTACAACCATTACAGTGGCTGCCCAACTCGTGGCTTCGAATCACGAACTCTACCTACGTTTCGTCGCGAGTGTTGTGAAACGTTTATCCTACTCGGACGAAAAAGCAAAAGCAATGCCGATGAATACACGAAACCGACCCCTGAACGACAACATGCACGAAGACAGCGTGGACGACCCGGACTCCTACGACGAAGCACCAGAGCAGCGCGACGAAGCGCCGGAGCAGCGCGCCGAGAGCGCCCCCGCCGCCGCCGTCCCTGCGCCCGGCCGCATCGGCGCATCTACTAATGTGGACACCGAGACTTGCCTGGCCGGCGTGATGCAGTCGTTTATGAGGATGCAAGCGGAAACCAACAGAACCCTAGTGGAAACCCTGAGAGCGCTCCCTTACAACGGCTCCGGGAACCCACCGATATCGACGCCAACGCCCGAGACACGTCCGTCCAGCGCCCACTCGTCCGCGGTCACCGGAGGCAACTTCTCGAAGTGCACCGCACGTTTTGACGGGAGGTCACGCGACGCAGAGGTGCTGGAAGCGTTCATCGACGCGGTGCAGGTGTTCAAGGAGTGCGCGAGCGTCAGCGACGAACACGCGCTGCGCGGTCTGCCGATGTTGCTAGAGGGCGACGCGGCTGTGTGGTGGCGCGGCGCGCGCGCCGCCGCCGTGTACACTTGGCCGGACGCCGTGGCGCGCCTGCGCGCGATGTACGGAATGCAGCAGCCGCCATACAAGGTGCTACGGGAGATCGTCGACATGGAGCAGAAAGACTGTGAACGTGCTGATGTGTTTATTTGTAGAGTTCGGTCCATGTTAGTTAAATTACCTTACGCGGTACCGATGTGTATGCAATTAGATCTCATTTACGGCCTTTTACATCGACGTGTGAGAAAGCGATTACCCAGAGATGATGTTAACGATGTTGATATTCTAATAGAAAAGGTGAGGGCCATAGAAGATTCTATTGACGAATTAAACATTACCGCGTATACCGCGAACCCGATCGTTTCCACGAAAACGGCAAGTCAAAACTCGTCGCGATCGCACGCGCCGCGTGATCCCGGTCGTGAAGTCGAAACAAGCGAGCGCAGCGTTACTACGGGTGCGTGCGGTACTAGTGTCCCGAAACTCACTTTTAACTCGACCGAATTTCCGAAACGCGTTCGTTGTACTTATTGCAAGTCTTATGGTCATACTGCAACCGAATGTCGTAAAGCTAGTGAAAAACCCGGCGATGCTATTCATCCAATACGGTGTTATGGATGTGGCAAGCCCGGGGTGGTGCGGTCAAAGTGTGAAGTATGTTCGAAGGAATCGGCATCAGTTAGACAGGCCGACATCAACGTCGTCGACAGTGATTATTTTACCATGATGTCGCATTCGTTAATGCCTCAATAACGTTCGTCCGTCATGCAGATGCGACGTCGTCTTTCGCCCGTCATGCAGATGCGACGTCGTCTCTCGTCCGTCTTGCAGATGCGACGTCGTCTTTCGTCCGTCATGCAGATGCGACGTCGTCTTTCGTCCGTCTTGCAGATGCGACGTCGTCTTTCGTCCGTCTTGCAGATGCGACGTCTTCTTTCGTCCGTCTTGCAGATGCGACGTCTTCTTTCGTCCGTCTTGCAGAGGCGACGTCTTCTTTCGTCCGTCATGCAGAAGCGACGTCGTCTTTCGTCCGTCGTGCAGATGCGACGACGCCTTTCGTTCGTCGTGCTGATGCGACGTCATCTTTCGTCCTTCGCGCCGATGCGACGTTGTTTAACGTCCGTCAGGCCGATGCGACGTCGTCTTTCGTCCGTCATGCAGATGCGACGTCGTCTTTCGTCCGTCGTGCAGATGCGACGTTGTCTTTCGTCAGTCGAACCTACACTGGTACTTGTGCTCTCGAGTCGGCTTTCCTACAGGGGGAGGGGGCTGATGAACAGCCGACGAGTAACCTCATAACGGCTTTCCTCCAGGGGGAGGGGGCTGATGAGCAGCCGACGAGTAACCTCATAACGGCTTTCCTCCAGGGGGAGGGGGCTGATGAGCAGCCGACGAACAACCTCATAATGTTCAGCAATTACCGTGGTTCAGGGCCCACACCTTTTGAGGCTCATCCAAGCGCCAGTGCAATGCAAGGGGAGTGCAAGCTAGGTAGGCCTTGCTGGAGCTAACCCGGCTACGGGGACGTACCGCCTGGGTTAGAGGGGGAGGTTGTAAGGCGAACATCCAAATATTCGCGCCATCCGCGCGCGCCCGTAGTAATCTTATGCATACCTATAAACGTTATAGGTAACGCTCGCCGCGGCCGGCATCAACCGCGCCGCCCGCGCCTCGCTCAGACCGCCAGTCGCGTCCTACCTAATGTCGTGAGCGCATCGTCCGCGCGTCTTGTAAACAATCTTTCGTGTTCCACACCTTTTCTAGAAATCATACTGTGCTTCAGTGTCCATATTTGTTGTATATCAATAATTGTGTGTTTAACAATAATAAAAAACTGTTACAACCATTACACACTTAATTTACACTTTACTATAATTTACACTTAAAATTTTGTTTCAAGGACGGTTATTTACGGAGATATGCACATTTAAAAAACAGCAAAAGTCGAATTTTCCGAAAATTTCTCAAAATTCTTGGTTTAGAACGCTGTCATTCAGTTACGGACTAGTCTAGGACAAATTAAAACACGTAGGAAATATAATTGCTTATAAAACTCATGTCCATTTTTACATACATTTTCGGAAAATGTGACTTTATTTTTGACATATCTCCGTAACTATCTGTCCTGGAAACAAAATTTGAAATGTAAATTATAGTTAATTGAATTCTCTACAAAATTTCCCAAGCTTTGTTGTAGCCAAAATGCTCCTAAACGAAGATATAATCCAGAAGTTTGTTTTTCAGTAGGAAATTGCGATTTTTTTACGTTTTTTAAATATGGATATCTCCGTAACTATCTGTCCTAGAAAAAAAATATAAAATGAAGAATGTAGTAAATTTAACTCTCTATAATATTGTCGAAGCTTTTTTCTAGCTAAAATGCTTCTAAAGGAAGATATGAGCAAAAATATGAAGAAAGTGCCGGTTTTTTCAATATGGCGGCGGGCGCGGAGGGGGGGCAATTGTGCATTTTGCATTTTAAGCACTGACTAACCATCCTAGACAACATATCATAAATTCAAAACTACCGGACCCTTTGTAAGGTCACACATAGTACTTTAGTCACCGTATTATTACCTACCCTTATAAAAGAAATAAATAAAATAAAAAAAGCCTATATTTCTCGCAGAATTTCAGTGTACAGTGCTTTTCTTTTTTTTTTCCTTATACATAAAATATAAAAATTATGTACAATATTTTTTCTTTTTTTGGTTGCCTAATCTGCGAGAACCCCTCTGCAGGTAAAGGCCTCCTCCAAAGTTAGCCATTCTTCTCTGGACTGTGCTAATTGCATCCAGTTTGGACCGGCTGTCTTAACAATTTCGTCCTCCCATCTCTTGCGTGGTCTTCCCTTTTCTCTTTTTCCTACTGGACCCTTCCATGCTGTCACACTTTTTGTCCATCTCTGGTCTTGTAGACGAGCCACATGACCGGCCCATTTCCATTTTAGGGCAAGAGCTTTTGCTAGTCCATCTGTAACTTTTGTGACGCTTCTTATTTTTGTATGAAGTGTTTTTTGTATTTTTTTAATATTTAAAATACTGCGCTCCATTCCACGCTGGCATGTAATAATTTTGTTTTTTTATATTTTTATTGAATTTCCACGTCTGGCAAGCGTAGGTCAAACATGGTATAAGGCAAGAGTTCATAACCTTGGTCTTCAGGTTTATTAGCATGTTACTCTTAAATATTTCCTTCAGGCTCCAGTATTTATTCCATGTTAGCTGAGCCCTGCGCTCGACTTCCTGGTAGTTATTTTCTTTGTCGAAACTAATCTGTTTGCCCAGGTGTATATATTTTTCATTTTTTATTTTTTACCTACCCTTAGTCACCAATATTCACCAAAATTCACTCAAAACTTCCCTTCAAAACTCCCAAAACTAGCCCTCTGTTTTTTTCAGCCAAAATCGGCACGCGCTCGTACTCGATCTAATAGTACCGAACACAAGTGTCAGTCATTCGTTATTTTAAAAGAATCAGAAGGCAAAGCTTGGCATAATAAAATTCAGTTTGGCCCTAATAAAATAAATAAATTCAAGAAACTTTATTCAAGTAATGCGGAATAAGGCCTCAGAGAACACTTAAGCCAAGTTCCCATTTTTCACGAAATAATACCAGCTCTGCGTTTGCAAGTGTTACGGCCTGACCACGACCACACGCGGCAGCGACAGCGGTGAGCGACGAGGGGTAAACACAAAATCAAAGCGATGTAGAATCAGACCACGCTAACTCTTCCAAGCAAATGAACTGTCAAACCATACTAAATGAGTTAGTTTGTATGGTTTTTTTTTGTTTTTATGTCATAGGGGGCAAACGAGGAAACGTATCGCCTGATGGAAAGCGATTACCGTCGCCCATAAACACCTGTAACACCAGAGGAGTCACAAGTGTTTGCCTACCCGGAGGACGAAGATAGAATGCCTCTATGCTAGTAATTTCACCGGCTAGCTTACCCCCACACCGGAACACAACAATGCGAACATTGCTGTTTGGCGGTGGGTTAGTAGGCAAGACGGTAGTAACAATCCGGACGGACCCTGCACGAGGCCCTACTACTCCACAGGTTTGACAGTTCATTTGCTTGGAAGAGTTAGACTCTAGCTTTTCCTTCTTTTTAGGCGGGGGGCTTCGCCTGCCGAGTCCCCCGTCTCTTATGCTCCTCTTCTCAGTTGACTAATAAGCTCAGAAGACAATCTATCTTGTTTCCGTTTTAAGTATCTGTTTCCTTCTTTTAAGTGGGGGCTTCGCCTCCCGAGACCCCGGTCTCTTATGCTCATCCTCTCAGTTGAGTAATAGGGTCAGAAGACAACCTATCTTGTTTTTAGTAAGGTTTTCTTCTACAGATACAGATACAGATAATTTATTAATAAAAGCAAATGCATTTTACAAGTCACATTTCAATATTTCAAATATAATCAAATAATTAATTAATTACATTATCACAGTTATTATTAATTATTGTACAATGTTTATTCGAGGATTATTATTATTACATAAAATAATAAATAAATTTATATTTGTGCTTTTAGATTACATAGGTATTCTATTTTTTCATATTATTAAATTGTACAATTAATTATTTCTTTGTATGAATTCATCAACGCTGTAGCATGCCAGGTCAACTAGAAGCATGCCAGGTCAGCCTTTTGATGAAAACTGCATCGCTGGGAGAATTCGTTATCTCACTAGGAAGTGTGTTATATATTTTAACACCAATGACACCGAGTGACCCTCTAGCCTTGGCGAGTCTACGGCGTGGGACGAGCAGCAGGTGTTGTCCACGAGTGTTTCTTCCATGATTTTGCCCACGGGTCGTATACTGGTCAAGGTTTGATTTTCTGACCCTAATACTCAACTGAGAAGATGAGATTATCTTGATTTTAGTTACTATTTCCTTCTGTAGAGCATAAAGATGCTTTTCTATCGAGACGAAAATCGAAATTAACAGTTTAGTTCTATATTTTCCTTCCTCACCTGGCTAGTGGAAAAGTTTTCTTTTTCCAGCAAAGGTAGGTAACGAGCCGATGTTTTTCCATCGTCAAATAGCAAAAAAAAAATGCATAAACAGCGAACAATCGCCCTGGCAGCCTTCCAACAACAATTACGGTCTACGTCCGGTTCCGGCCGACCAATTTACTGTACACTAATGAATTGATAATGTACTATACAACATGTATACTATTATACAATTCTAGATTGTATTGAAAATCAGTTTGCTATGGAGAGGGGTCATGATTTTAGGAAAAATCTTAATAGTGTGATGCAGGATCTTAGGGGTTCCGTACCCAAAGGGTAAAAACGGGACCCTATTACTGAGACTTCGCTGTCCGTCCGTCTGTCCGTCCGTCTGTCACCAGGCTGTATCTCAAGAACGATGATAGCTAGACAGTTAAAATTTTCACACATGATGCATTTCTATTTCCGCTATAACAACAAATACTAAAAATAAAATAAAATAAATATTTAAGGGAACTCCCATACAACAAACTTGCTTTATGGTACGGAACCCATCATGCGCGAGTCGGACTCGCACTTGACCAATTTTTTTTTGTATAGGCGCCATGCCAGTCTGGCGCCATCTGTTGATCATAATTTCCATTGTCCTCTCATCACGCCGAGACGGCTGGACGAATTTTAGCCGATTTTTGGTACAGGGATAGCTGGACATCCAAACATGGTTATAGGATACTTTTTACCCGTCGACGGTAAAGTGAAAAAATATGCAGACAAAGTCACGGGCGCCTCCTAGTACAATTAAAAAAATCTAGATTTGGATTGAAGTGTTCTATGGAGAGGAGTAATGAGTTCAGGAAAATAAGTTTCTGTCAAAAATGTCATTTTAGTGGCAAGCTTTTATAGCCGACTGTACTTTTTTTGGGATATCCATCAAATGCTCACTGAGACGATTCTAAAGAGCCCAAGCTCGGTAGGATTGCTTTTTCTATTATAGAGTTCCTATGGCCACCTTCCGGCTCCATCATCAGATCAGCCCCATGGTACCATAATATAGTATTGTCATCAAAGTTAAGGAAGTATGCAAAATTTCAGCTCAATCGGTTGACGATATCTGCTTCAAAATTGAGTTGCAAGATTTCACCCGAACAAACATTCTTTAAACATACCTACAATGCAAGTTAAATAAGTTTCTGTCAAAAATGACATTTTAGTGGCAAGCTTTTATAGCCGACTGTACTTTTCTTTGGATACCCATCAATTGCTCACTGAGACGATTCTAAAGAGCCCAAGCTCGGTAGGATTGCTTTTTCTATTAAAGAGTTCCTATGGCCACCTTCCGGCTCCATCATCAGATCAGCCCCATGGTATCATATTATTGTATTGTCATCAAAGTTAAGTGAGTATGCAAAATTTCAGCTCAATCGGTTGACGATATCTGCTTCAAAATTGAGTTGCAAGATTTCAACCGAACAAACATTCTTTAAACATACCTACAATGCAAGTAAAAAAATAAAAGCTTGTAAAAAATAGCGTGTAGCAGGTTTGACTTTTGTTTTATGTGGACGCGCGGCGCCATGCCAGCCTGACGCCATAGTTTCTTTGGCCTCCCATCACGCCGAAACGGCTGGACGAATTTTAAGATTTTTAAGAAAGAGGGGATGCCTTTGCCCAGCAGTGGGACACATACACACAGGCTTGATAAAAATAATGAGTATCAGATTAATAATAAGATCAAAGCACAAAAAAAATGAAATGCGTAATCTGGCAGAAGATACCGGGAAGAAGTCTTTGTATCAATGGTGGCAATATAATTTCACTCGATATAACAACATTTTATACAGGGTGAACACTTCTAAAGACTTACTTATAGTCAGACCTAGGAATCCGTGGGGCAAATTTCGTTGACAGGTAGGGACATCCTATATCGACAAATTAAACTATCGATGTTCGTTCTATATACTAGTGATCGCCCCCAACATTGTGTGTTTTTTTGTTCAATTGTTCAACATAGCATATTTTAAATAATCGCTAGGTTACAATATTTAATATAAAGGTAGGGTGTAATACCTATAGCACTACAAAATAGTTAATAATTATCTCAACCTCTTTTGATAATTCAATAGAAGTAAATTACCTACATAGACAATCGCTAACTCGCTATAAAACAATAGGTACTTGTCAATGTCGTCGGACAGTGTCATTTGTAAACACGTTATATTACATAAGTATTTTATATAAATAAATAATGCCTCCTATAAAAATAGAAGAATTGCTTAAAAAACAACCTGAAATAATTAAACGTGGGTCCAAGCTATACTGTAACAAATGTCAATCCACCTTTCATCGCAAAAAATATTCTCTTCTCTTTAAAAACGAAGAAGAGTATTGAGTTATTACGTAATTATTATTTTTTACTTTTAATAAAAACATATTTTTACACTAGTATATAAAACGAACATCGATAATTTAATTTGTCGATATAGGATGTCCCTACCTGTCAACGAAATTTGCCCCACGGATTCCTAGGTCTGCTTATAGTAGAGGATCCCGATATAGAACGACCTTCACCGAGATGTTTGATGAAATGTATTTTATATTTAATTTAATATGTCAATAAATATATTGCATATGGGTTGCCTAACAAATTTCAGTCCAGAGTGTGTTTTGTTAAAAATTAAAAAAATATATACATTTCACCGGTTTGATTATTAGATAAATTCATAATAAAATACCTAATCTTAATTTTATTTAATTTCAATTCAATAATCAGACCGTTGCAAAATGCTAGTAGGTATAGATTTACCTGTTTATACCTGGCTACCCGATAGTTGTGACGGGAAAAGAATAAGCAACCTAACGTTTGCATATTCTATGGGCGTTTGCATATACTTTCGATTGGTATAGAATTTATCTAATATTAATCAAACCTGTGAAATGTTTTTTTTTTTTTAATTATTAATTAAACATATCCTGGACTAAAATTTGTTAGGCAACCCATATACAATATATTTATGGACATATTAAATTAAATATAAAATATATTTCATCAAATAAACATCTCGGTGAAGGTCGTTCTATATCGGGATCTTAGACTATTACTTACTTACTTACTTCGCTGGCTCAGTGACCCGAAGTGGATCATGGCCTCCGACACCAAGCTACGCCATCCTACTCTATCTTGTGCTGCTTGTCGCCAATTGAAATCGGCCCCTTGAAGCTAGCACAAGTATTTTAAGACTTCGCCGATCCAGCGATAGCTCGGCTTTAAAGACTGGGCTGACAGAATAACTAGTGTCATCTGAGTGATGTACAATCGACCTATTATAATTATATTAGGATGACTTTTTAATCTAGCTTTACAGATTTAAAAGTAAAAAAGTCATCCTAATAAAATATTTGAATATCAGTGACAACCCTACAAAGGTTGTATTTACATTTTAAATTGATCGATGTTCGAAAGATGCTAGGGTTGATATGTGCAGATCTTTACACTAATGTTTAACAAACTGTATCTCAAAAATGGATAGAAATATTGACATAGTTCATTGGTGAAAAATTAAGTACTCAGTCTGAACAATTCCCTGTTTGCTTAAAAGTCCCTCGATCTGTTCCACCCTGTATTATGTTTTATTTAATAAATAATAATAAATAAATAAATATCGGACAACCTCACACAAATCGATCTAGTCCCAAATTAAGCTCAAGGAGGGTTGTGTTATGGGTACTAGACGACGATATACGTACTTATATAGGTAAATATATGCTTAAATACATAGAACAACAATTTAATATAACAACCCTTTATGTTCCCAAGATAAACCTTACACTCCTATTACTGGCTGTATTGTAATATAAAACGGATTACGACGGCAAATATTTGCTAGCCAGATGTTTGCGTTTGTCGAAGAAACACTCGTTTATTGGATCCAGCGGGACTAGCATATATTGTCGCGACTTCACTTGTCGCGCGACAGCATCACCTATCCTGCTTCCACGGCACAGACCACCCCCACTAGACGGAGCATGTAAGGCACATGTAAGGCGACCCGCGCGCACCAACGATATGGTACGGCAAAACATTAAAGTACCAACACGGCGGCCACCGTTTAGTTGCGTCCATGTTTATGAGGTCTCTCTACACCACTTAAAATTACAATTTACCATGTTATTTATTTAATTTCTTTTTTCGTTGACGTACGTATGGATCATAAACAAGGACGCAACTAAACGGTGGCCGCCGTGTTGATACTTTAATGTTTTTTCTACTTATTTTCGACTGTATGCAATGAAAGCATGAAATAGCTATGTTACTACCTAGAACTCGGGGAAAAGTATTATTCACTTCAAAAAGTTGGTTGAAATTATCAATATATTTGTCATAATATGAAAAAAATATATTTCAAAAGGAATAAGGCCTAATAAGCTCACGTGAAATTGTCTGGAACGGCCCGACATGTTTCGAACTCATATAGAGCTCTTTATCAGGGACAGCTATCTGTGCTGCTACATTACTCACGGCCCACGATTTTGCGTAAGCTTAAACCATTTTTATAACTATTAAAGATGTTTCACGGTAGTTTAATAATTTTAGCGCATATAATGGCTACTAAACCTACTCGTAATTTTTTCGAAAAAATTCGATCGGGACAGCCGAATAGACCCTAAATATCAAACACTACAAGTATGGCTGCTACATTAGTATCTAATACTACAAGCATGCCCTAATGCAGCAAGTATGTCCCGGTTTTGCTTACTCAGGCGAAGTGGAGGCACTAATTTGTGCTGTTATTAAAAAAAATGTACCCGACTCGCGTTTGGCAGTTTTTTTATGACCAAACCAACCCCTTGTTTACTAACGAGTGATTAATAGCTCTCCACAAAATGACCACTTCACTAGTTACATATATAGAGAATTATAACAAAAATAGCTATACGTGGCATTTTGCGAGGACAAAGGAAATTATGCCCAACATATGGCGCTAGACTGGCGCCGCGCGCCCATACAAAACAAAAGACGATCCTGCACCACGCTATTAAGATTTTTCCTGAAATCATGATAGGTAATACCTATACTAAGTTATTATAAAATTCTAGATTTTGGATTGAAAATAAGTTTTCTATGGAGATGAGTCATGATTTCAGGAAAAATCTTAATAGCGTGGTGCAGGATCGTCTTTTGTTTTGTATGGGCGCGCGACGCCAGTCTAGCGCCATCCTGTTGGGCATAATTTCCTTTGTCCTCGCAAAATGCCGCGTATTAGGTATTTTTGTTGGGAATTTCATGTGTTATGGCAGGATGAATAAAGTTATGCAATTTTCTAGGGGTGTAATAAGGTGTGGTTTGATGAAAATCATACTAATGTTATGAAGGCGAAAGTTTGTGAGTGTGTTTAGGTATATGTACCGTAAGGTCGGGTTACTTTAGCCCTGGGGGGTAGCATTGCCCTCCCATTAAAACCAACTTTATTAGTTAGCCTTTATTAGTTAGCCTATATGTTAACCCAGGGTGTCAGCTACCTTAAAACCAAAATTTATCAAAATTGGTCCAGCCATTTGAGTGTGACGAAGTAACAAAACATACCGTAAGGTCGGGTTACTTTAACCCTGGGGGTAACACGAATTTAAATTCTGGATAACTATATCTTATGACATATCCACTTTTGAGTGATCGCTGGTGCTGTTTTTAAAAGTTTAGTAATTGAAATGGGTGCCAATGTTACCCCCAGGGTTAAAGTAACCCGACCTTACGGTATGTTTTGTTACCTACTTCGTCACACTCAAATGGCTGGACCAATTTTGATAAATTTTGGTTTGAAGGTAGCTGACACCCTGGATTAACATATAGGCTACTTTTTTGCCCGAAAAAATGTAGTGTTCCCGTGGGATGAGCGGGTAACACCGCGCGGTGCAGCTAGTGTTTAATAATCCTACAACGGGTGACGAAAAATTTTGCGAACACTAAAACTTTCAACATATAGCTGAACCAGATTTTTCATTTGCTCCATTTCCATTTCAAAATGTCCACCTTATTACCGTAGTAAGTAAATCCGCAGTATACTTGTTAGCAACGCGGTAGTAAACAGACAAATTGGCAGAAACTACCCTATTTACCTACAATATGTCATAAGTTACTACAGAATCCTTGGTCGTTACAACCTTTTACACATTAAGTGAAGGAACAGCCTTAAACTTATAAGGTCATAAGTCACTAGGTTCACTTCACAAGTTACGACCTTCAATGTATTACGCGATAGATGTTCCACTCTGGTTGTAAAATGTCATATGTTATCAGGAAATCTTTATCAGTTACAACCTCAATGTATTGAGCGATAGGAGCTCCGCTCAAGGTGTGAAAGGTCATATGTTAGTAAAGAAAAGTAGTGTGTTAAGTCTTTTTGTGACTAAAAAGCGTAGAAAAGGTGCGACTGACTGCGGCATGACGCAGCGGAGCATCGACCCGGGTATGTTTACTCGGGCGAGTATACTGGAACGAGTACTTGAGCAAGTACTGGGACAAATACCAAGATAGTAATAGGATTACCTAAAGATACAGATTCTAATAAATGAATGAATGAAAACATTTATTTCAGGCAACTGTGGCCCATAGATACAATCCTTAAAAACGAACATATGAAATACATAATAATAAAAACAAACGTAATTAAACTAGGTCACAATTTTCAACAGCGATGTGTTACGCGAGGTGTCAGTGTAGGTATCTTATGACATGCACTGAAATCACACCATAATTTGGTTACTTTGGCGATGGGCTGTATTGGGAATTGATTAACATGCCACACACACACTTTTCATGATGTTTTGATAGGATTATTTTAATCGTTGCTGCTGTTTTTAATTTGGAAACACTTATTTTTTTATGAATAACGACAATAAGCAGGACTGCGGCATATGTTTCTTAAATGCCATTCCTAGGCTCATAGCTACGCTTACGTAATACGCTTTATATTATCCTTTCTTATTAATAGTGTAAATGACAGGTGCGATATGAGCAGAAAGCTCTCTCAGCGTTTCTTTTTTTAAATATCATTTTCAAAGAGAACATTTTGATTTTATTCTTCAATTTAAAAACTTCAAGAAAAAACTGATTGTGAGACCAGTATCCTTCACTCTTTCACTCAGTGAATATACGTATCAAAAATAAGAAAATATTTTTTCTTCACTTGTAAATAACCTTTACGAAAAAAATACCGACCGTTTTGTTTCTTTCAGCGTTTCTTTTCAACAGTGTTCTCCTGTGTTATTGTACTAACTACGTTTCTCTCTAAACCCTTACAATTTTCAGACCTTTTATATAACCTATAAACTTACACTGGGTTCTACCTACGCAACGATAAAAAAGCCGGAAGGATTTCGGAACAAAGGGAAAGAACACATTTTTGGACTGAAACAGTTTGGTAAAAATAATAAAGTGAAGCACACCCACTTGCTCCAGTAACTCTACTAAACCACTTACAGGCGAGTTCACTCGTTCGTTCCAGCGCAGCACCATCCCTACACGGAAAATAAATACCACAACACAGACCGTATTTTATAGTAGTAAATGACTCGTGACTGCTTGCTTTTTAAATATATATAAAAAAATAAAAACTAAAAAAAACTTTTTTGGTGGTGAGGTTGTATCTCCGTTTCTGCTTGGCCTAAAATTCGTTCATTTGGTACGTGAACAGTTGTCCAGATTTCCAGTTGTTCTTGCCTACAGGTCGCAATTTTCAACCGCGTTTGATTATTACATGTATTCTTTTTTTACTCGAAAATTGTCAAAATTCATGCAGTAAACTGTTTTTTTTTGTTTACTTATTTTTGACTGCAAGCAATTATAGTGTTATTCACCTTAAAAAGTTGGTTGAAATTATCAATGTATTTGTGATAATATAAAAATATACATTTAAAAATGTATTTGGCCTCTTAATGGTTTGTAGAAACAACTAAGACAGCAGAATTCTAGAAATTCGCGAGCTAGCTAAGCGGTGAGCTAGGTCAAAACTGAGCTTTGAAACTATGTTACTAGCATATCTTACCGCAACATCGCTTGTCGCGCGACTCAAATCCATGTAGCCGCAGGTAAAGCCAGTATTTTATTATAAACTAGCTGCGCCCCGCGGTGTTACCCGCTCATCCCACGGGAACACTAAATTTATTCGGGGTGAAAAGTATCCTATGTCCTTTCCCGGGTCTCAAACTATCTCCATAACAAATTTCATCTAAATCGGTTCAGCGGTTTAAGCGTGAAGAGGTAACAGACAGACAGACAGACAGACAGACAGACAGACAGACAGACAGACAGACAGACAGACAGACACACTTTCGCATTTATAATATTAGTATGGATGTAATGTCTCATTTTTTAATGTGGGTAGGTACACCACAATTTTTATTAAAGCCTTAAATACAAAGATCAAAGATTAAAGAAAAATTGCAAAAGGAGCTACCTGGGGCAAGAGACCGGTAATCGAACCCGGTACCTCTGGATTGCCAGTCCAGCGCGTTAACCATTTCGCTACCCTAGCTCCCGGACGATCCCTAGAAGGTAACGGACACCCTGGATTAACACATAGAGGCTACTTTTTATCCCAAAAAAAATAGTGTTCCCGTGGGATGAGGGTAACGCCGCGGTGCAGGTAGTAATAATATAATACTAACCACGACGGATTCGACGGAACAAGGGTAGTCAGTATTTTATTTTTTGCTAAGAATAATACAAAACATTTTAAAGCCGCACAGATTCACAATTGTACACTTTTTCCATTTTTATAGAAACACGACATGTGAAATCCATCAGCATGGATTTCAGTTTTAAAGCTTTCCCTGGTTCAATCATAAAAAGCCTATTTAAATATGAATTAGTATTTTTTCATTAAAAAGTAATACTTATTGGCATAAGTATTTTATTTTTGGGAATCCGATCGAATAACATATCTGTAATAATTAATAGGTACTTACATATAAACTAAAATTGTATTGAAAACCAAGTTTCTTTGGGTAAAGATGATTTCCGAACAACAAATAAAAGCTAATTAATAATCATTTATTAATCCGCTACCCAAAGGTTGTCTGTTAGAGTTTGCTCTTTAGCGATAAGATTGCCTATTGCTTACCTCTATTGTAAGTGTTATCTGTACTTGTGTTTATTTCTTGTATAGGTGTGCAATAAAGAGTATTCTATTCTATTCTAATTAAAAAAAAAAACTCTTGTGCAGCTTCTTTGCTTCATCACTGTATAGATTTATATATATTATATGTCGGAAACGGTCATGAGTATGGACGTTCAACGAAACTGGCGCGCCTTTGGAAGGCGACAGTAGCGCCCCCTTGAACCTGTTTTGGCGCGCTAGACAGAGTCTTAGCGGTTCACTCAGCGAACGACCACCGACACTTCACTCTGGGTCACCGTCGAGTGCACTACTGCCTTGGAACTGTCCCGTTTCGTTGTGCTATACCAAGTTAGAATCAGTGAAACGTTATAACTCAACAATACAGTACAGTGTTAATTTAATAAAGACTATTGTGAGACTTTGATAACCTAGCTTACAGACCTCTGTGCCTGGAACTGTTATTTTGTGCTTCATTGTATTAAGGAATAAATCAAGTTAATTGCATCCGTAGTGTTTCATCTTGCTCACAACTACCTCCTCGTCCACAACTATATCGAATAGCTCATCTAATGTGCCACACACCGCACCCGGCCATCCGCAACCCTATCCCGACATCAGAAGTTGGGATGGTATCTACGGCCCATGAGCGAACAAAATGGAAGAAAAAAAAGTTTGTGGTTACTCTTTGAAATACAACGAACTTGACATCACTAAATCAAGGAACAGGAGCTACAAGCGTTTGCGTTATTGAAACTCAAGCTAACACCGTCACGGAGACCTACAAAACCGTATGAGAACAAATTAAGATTGCACTGTTGAAATGGTTTTCATTGCGAGAGAAACCGACATGAAAAATTCGATTGTTTACTTCGTATAAAAGAGAAATCATCGGGGCTACTACTTACCACCTCGGCGACAAACGCCGGCAGTCAACAACAAACTACATCGAAGTTCATTGCTTGCTTCAAGAACAGCGGGACACATCGTCAGTTGTTGCGCCAGTGGAAGTGACCCAGAAGCGACGGTCAACAACAAGCGATGCGTGGACGTAGGCTCTATGGCCTCACCGACACATTTTAAAAACACATCAGGTCAGTCGTTAACTTTTCACTACGATTCCGATATTTTGTTCACAAATAAAAGTGTAGCTATTCTGGGGTAGACTTGAGTCGCACTTATTCAGTTTAGTGGGTATTTGTCAAAAAAAAAAGTACTAACGGGTACTGGTAAAAGCAACACTCCAAGTAAAAGTTGAATATTGCGTGATAAATCATAAATCATAAATCATAAATCATTTATTGCATAAAACATGGTAATTACATAGGTCTTCGGTTAAATAATATCAGCATCACATGCTTTGTCACAGGTGACATGCAAAATATATATGTACATACAATTCTAATTACTTATTAATCATTATATTTTCGACAGTTTTGCTATATTATGTGTACTAGTTTTATTTAAATATATATATATGTCAATAGCTTCGGCCAATTTCGTTTCTTTTCAGAAATTCAGACACCGAGTAGAAGCATTCATTTTGTAGCCACTGTGAGAGTTTGCACTTAAGTTCTACAATGGACAGATTTTTAAATTCATTTGGAAGTGCATTAAAAATTCTGATGGCCATCGGATAACAGTTATTACTAAACAATTTTGTTTTTACCTTGGGCATATATAAATTATTGGGGTATCGTGTATTAAACATGTATACATCGCTAATTGTTTTAAATAGTTCAGGATGAGATTTTACAAAAATACATATTTCGTAAATGTACAGCGATGGTACCGTCAATAATTTTAGATTTTTAAATAAAGGTTTACATGACGTAAATTTTGTTACATCACAGATTCCACGAATGCATTGCTTCTGTGCAATAAAAACTCTATTGATGTGTACCGAATTACCCCAAATTAAAATTCCATATCTAAGTACAGAGCACACATAGCCATTGTAAGCCTGAATTGCGGTTTCCTTGTTTGTAATTTTCCTCAAGCGCCAAAGAGCATACGCAAAGCGGTTGATTTTACTGCAAACTTTCTCGATATGTGCTTTCCAGGAGCATTTATCGTCAAGCAGTATTCCGAGAAATGTCACCTCTTCATTTTCTGTCAATGCGTTATTATCATATTTTATTGTTAAGTCTACCTTGTTACCATGTTTGTTATGAAATTGTACATAACTTGTTTTACTAATGTTTATATTTAAATTATTATGATTCAGCCATTGAATTATTGTATGTATTGTATTATTTATGTCATTGTTATATTCATTATTATCATATCTATTATTACATGGAATTATAACTGAAATGTCATCGGCAAATAAAGTATAGCTATGGTCAGATATATTCGGCAAGTCATTAATGTAGATCAAAAATAAGAGAGGACCTAATATACTACCTTGAGGAACTCCTACTTTATTATGTTTACTCTTCGATTGAAATGAACACAGCTCCATACTATCTGACAGAGAAGAGATTTCCACTGATTGAGTTCTTCCAGACAGGTAGCTTTTTATAATATTATATAAATATATGATAGAAATTAATAATCATTTGAAACAAAGTTTATTGCACGTTTTGTAACGATTGTTTTCGTAGTGATATAATATGACTAAACGCGAAATGTTTCTACAGAGATTTAGTGTTGATTATATAATATGACCACTACGCAGTTTACCTACCATTATTAAAGTTTATCATTTAAAAATTTCGCTGTGAGGGTGCATCAATCATACTTAGTAGTAGGAGCGGCTGCGGTAATAATAATCTACCCTCTGTTCATGATATTCCAATTGTTCTGTAGAATTGAATTTGTTGACGTCTTGAATAGTGTCTTACTTTGTCTGTGCTGGTGCATAGTATAACTTCCGTAGGAACTGGTGAGCTTGAGATTTGTTTAAACGATCCTAATGTTACTCTTAACTGTGGTGATCGCTATAGCCTAAAATATTTAAACTGGAGACACTAATATGATTAGGAAATATAAGGACAAAAGAATTTGAGGTTAAAGTTTGATTTTTATGATTAATGTTTCATAATCGGTAAAGCCTTGGCAATCCAAAAATTATCATACAAAGTATAAAGCTTGTTATTTAAGTACAAATAATGATTTATTTTAAATCTTTTCTTGTATCTACGCCGTGGATTCGATTTTCTCATTAACGTATCATAATTTAGTGTAACTATGTTAGATTGATTTGAATTTCCTTTTTTTTTGTTGGATTTAAGGTTAGAATTACCGAGCTTTGTGATACTGTGCTTGGAGTTTTTATTTCAGGAAAAGATACGTGACCTCAGCAGCTAACAGCGAAGCCATGAGTCATCTGCTTCAGCTGCCGCGGTACAAGACATCACGCAAAGAACCGCGTGAAGGCAAGCGGCAGGGCGCCTTCATCCACTGGGACGAGGGTTGACGTGTGACGTCACCACACCACACCATATGAGGCAATCTGGCGAGGAGTTCTCATTTTATTGTGATTTGTTTGCCGAGTGATCACTTATGGAAAAGTTGATTTCCAATAAGTTCCATGGCAAACAGGTGGATGATTCAGTGACTATGTACGACATGTATCAGTCTAGCTAAAATTGTTAGTACTGTGCAGTAAATAGACTTACTGAAGCGAGAATGCGCTGTTCAGAATATTGAAAAGAACGTACCAAGAATTCCCGATTTGGCAAAGGCATAGTTGTTTAATTTGAGACAAGACATTGATGATGATATGAATGATTCGAACAGGTAGGTAGTGAAACTGTTGAGCAATGATTTTTTTATTATTTTTATTATGGTACTTGTGTCTGCTTATGATGCAAGATTGTTCTATTTTCACTTGATTGTGTATCACCCGAAGGTAGGTGTATTTTAGTATCCGCCGGATAGAGGCGATGATTGTTGATGGGTATCCGCCGGATAGAGACGATGGTATAATGACTGGAATGGTGTATGCGATCATAGAACAAGATTGAGAATTTTATGATACTTTGTTTGTTGTTGCTCGATGGTTGATTAAATTAATAATAGGTTTGACCTGAACATTAGTTTACGTGAAACCCCTTAAGGTCAGGATTGGCCGAGGCAAAGACGTTTTACTGCCGAGATTTTTCTTTCCTTTTCAGATTCGCACACGGGGACGTGTGAGGCGTCAGTATGGCCGTGTCGGAAACGGTCATGAGTATGGACGTTCAACGAAACTGGCGCGCCTTTGGAAGGCGACAGTAGCGCCCCCTTGAACCTGTTTTGGCGCGCTAGACAGAGTCTTAGCGGTTCACTCAGCGAACGACCACCGACACTTCACTCTGGGTCACCGTCGAGTGCACTACTGCCTTGGAACTGTCCCGTTTCGTTGTGCTATACCAAGTTAGAATCAGTGAAACGTTATAACTCAACAATACAGTACAGTGTTAATTTAATAAAGACTATTGTGAGACTTTGATAACCTAGCTTACAGACCTCCGTGCCTGGAACTGTTATTTTGTGCTTCATTGTATTAAGAAATAAATCAAGTTAATTGCATCCGTAGTGTTTCATCTTGCTCACAACTACCTCCTCGTCCACAACTATATCGAATAGCTCATCTAATGTGCCACACACCGCACCCGGCCATCCGCAACCCTATCCCGACATATACATGTATTAATTATATCCGAAGTTATGTTATATTTATATGAATATCAAGTATTATGTATCATAATTATGTTTTATTACTTATGTGTAAGTTAGTCGCACTGCCTAAATTTTTTCTCTTATCTCTAAAGTTGACTGGTAGAGCCTCATGGTATTATGTCCGCCATTATGTACGATAAGTTTTCTTTCGCATAATAAAGATAATAATGCTATAGCTATTAATAGTTAGCTATAATTTCACATCTATTTCAACCCACCCAATTAGTATAATAAAGTTGTGGACCTAACATGTTACCCTGAGAGACCGTAACAACTAGAACTGAACATCATACGAATATCAATTGTTCACCACGAACTCGTGCGGCAACAGTTTCAATTTGTTACTGGTTTATTGGAAATGTTCAAAAATGTTTATTGGAATTGTTGTTGAAAATTTACTAAATTTGATTTCAGAGTTAGTTATATGGAGTGGTTATTCTAAACCGCAATTATTCAAAAGGATAATAGCCGTACATCTTGGGATCATTTCCGCCAATGACTGACCTTGGCTAGAGTTAGGTTAGTGTAGGTTTTAGGTTTTTAAGTTGTTTTACCACTTAATTCGAATGTTTTTTTTTATAACTTTATTAAAGGATTATTAAAATAAAACCTAAGTAAAATGTCACAATCATCATGATCAATATGACCCTCGTTTTATGGGTGATATAGATAAGCTACTATACGTGAAAATATCAACAGAAGAAAAAAAAGGACGGGTTGCACTCCGGGAGTGTCGGCAGAAGTGAGAACTCCGATTTTATTATATCTCACTGACACTTGATTTCTGTTTTAATCTCTATTTCTTACTAATGTATGTTTATGATTACGCTTCACCATCTGCTACTTACAACATTTTGTTGTTCGAAGGCCCCCTTTCTTTGAAACAGACACGGTTGCTAGGTTACCGACTGACTGTTATCTGACGCGCGGATCTGTCGCGAGTTTAACATTTTTTACCCATCTAAAAATTGCCAAGCGCCGCTAAAGAAGTTTTCACTTCAAAAGAAAGAATTAAATAAATTGATTCGAGCGCATTAAATACGACCAAAGAAATTACCTTAAACAAAAACTAAACTTAAACTAAGCCCCGAAAGGGTCCAATACAATTTTGAATTCAGACGTGGCATCGAAGAAAGTAATACAGTATGGTACTGAGTGACATGAGAATATGTATACATTCGTTTGTATTAATTAATTTAATTTAATTTAATTTAATTTAATTTAATTTAATTTAATTAATTTAATTTAATTTAATTTAATTATTTATTTATATCAGATAACAAAGATCCATAATTATTTGTTAGTAAACTTAACATTAGTTGTTAGTACATGTGACATCGATATATAATAATAATAATAACATAATGCAGACAATTGAATTTTAAAAGAATTACTAATTAATAAATGCTTAACACTAAGTTGTCAAACAAACACGAATAACAACAATAAAAAAATCAATTTCATATTAAAAAGTTATAACACATTAAAAAATTATAAATTATCACAGTGTCACATGCTTAGAATTTAACTGTATTAATTAAACTTTGTTACATGGAGGCTCGACCAATGCCTTGCCAGTGGGCAATCCAGTCTACTCGCGACCACACGTAGGATGCTGTTGGAGCTATCTCGAATGCGGTGCATTATGGAGGCAGCTCGTTTTCTCCTAACAGCATGAAAATCGTCAACTCGCATCTCAGCAAACATGCCAGAAGCACTGCAGTGCCTAGGTCGACCCAACAGCATCCTAAGTATATTATTGTACTGAACGCGGAGGGCGTTAATTGCCCTAAGGGTATAATTGACCCACACGCTGCACGAGTAAAAGGACTGGCAGTAGGCTTTAAATAAAGTAATCTTTACCTCATGCGTACATCGCGCAAACCTGCGAGCCAACATATTCCCCCGAACTGCCAACGCCCTACGCACCCTCTCAATGTCTAGATCGTCCGAGAGAGACTCCGTGACCCAGTGACCTAAGTACTTAAATTTGGTTGCTCTAGCGAGGGGAACTCCGTACAGCAAGATTTCCGGTACTCTGTCTACCTTATGCTCACGCGGCTGGAACACAAGAATCTCGCTCTTACTTGTATTGTACTTCAGTCCATGGGCCTCGGCGTAATCCTCGCACTTCCTGAGCAACTTTCTGATAGCACACACAGAGGGACCCAGCAGAACCATATCATCAGCGTAGCTGATATTGTTAACCATATCCCCGGCAATGGCGCACCCGACCCTGATTCCGCTGAGTACCTCTATGAGAGCATTTACGTATAGGTTGAAGAGTCTCGGAGACGACAACCCCCCCTGTCTTACCCCACACTTCAACCTGTACTCATCAGAATAAACATCAGCCCATTTTACCATGTTTATTTGGTTTTTGTACCAATAGTCAAACATATTTATTACCTCTAGGGGCAAATCCGTATCCGTTCTCATTTTATTCCACAAAAGATCATATGACACCATATCGAAAGCCCTGGACAGGTCCAGAAAACACGCATATACAGGCGTCTTCCTGTCAGTATAGTGCCGGACAGTGTGCTTGAGACATAGGATCGCTGAGTCAGTCGACAGCCCAGCTTGAAAACCAAACTGGGCGTCATGCAGCTTCAGATGCTTAGCTAATTGTCGATCAAGCAAACTATCCAGCACTTTAGCTATCGTGGTCGCCAGTGATATGGGTCTATAATTGGCCCTGTCTGACAAGTCCCCTGTTTTATTTTTGACTATTGGTACAACAATCGTTCTCATGCAATCCTCCGGTAGGTACGAATGACGCACGCACAAAGTGAAAAGTAATGCGAGCACACGCGGCAGGTGAACACCAGCATATTTTAAATGCTCAACAGAAAGAGAGTCATGACCGGGCGATTTTCCTCCCGTCAATAAAAACAATAAACCATAAACTAATATGTAACTAAGACTAAGTATATGCTAAAAACCTAAACTATTTACAAATAAAAAAAATTGCCCTAAATCGCTGTCGCTCGGAAGTGTGCCCAGAAGGCTGGCCGCATTGCCACGCTGGATGGCAATGCTTATTCGCTGGGCAAAATAGTGGCCAGCCCTATGGTCATGGGTTGCGTCAATGAGGCGCATCGACAATTCTTTGAAGAGTCGACGCGCACTTGGCCCCCATGGCCCCAGAGTTTCAACCCCAAACGCCGCAAATATGTATCTGCTACCGAGAGCAGCATATTTACGACGTTTGAGGCTTTCCGCAGACGCAGCCGCCGCGCCAGCACCATTCTTGGTACCTGGAATATGAGACGGTGCCAGGGTGTCTACACACGTAGCATCCCACACCAACGGCCGACCCATACTCCAAGGCACCAATGTCATTCCGTCAGGCCTTTTGCCGTCGTCCCTAGCCAAACCGCTGGGCTCTAGGACTGCCGGCACCTTGGCGCTAACAAAGGCCCTCCGGATGACGTCATTGATACTAGCGTGGCGAGATATTCTGCCTGCACTCCGGTGGCATGAGAGGCCGTGGTGGCCAAGGCCATCGACCAAAGCTCCGCAGCGACAGCGATGAGGCTCGTTTGTTGGTGCCCCAATCCTTAAACGTGTGGCTAGTCTAAAACTATTATTATCGATCAAAGTCCCTATTGTGTGTGATGGCAAGGCTTGCAGCCACAGACCGGACTCCCATTCCGCGGCAGCAAGGAGACGAGCTCGGTCTGTTGGACTTCATGCTGTCTCTAAGAGATTGTTTTTTATTAGCCGACAGAGAGGCTCATCCCATTGCCTCTGAGAGCACGGGTTATCAGGTGCATCCAATTACCACATGTTAATGACCATACATTTTTGGCCTCGGTGCAGTGCGCAGCCTCCAGGACCCCAACAGAGGGGGCTAGTATTTTCCCAATGAGGCTATTGGCCATGTGCACCGAAGCCAGAAACGCAGGTAGTGCCAAGCAGGAGATTTTGCGGATGCCCAGGCCACCGAACCTAATTGGTAGGCTGGCCTGAGTCCATGATCTGTCGCCGAAAGAAATATTGAAGATAGACGTAAGGGTTCCTTCAATTAAATGATCTAAATCTAAAAGCAGGTTAGGGTGTTTCCAAAGGTGGGAGCCGCGAAGAACATATGTGAACTTTGGAACAAAGAGACAGTGTTTTATGATACAGTACGCTGAATGTATATTAATTTTTGTCAATCGATGAGAAACTGTTTTGAAATTTTGAATTTTGTTATCGATTAATGTATCAAAGGACTGATCGAAGATGGGACACCCAAGAAGGTGAAGCGATTCTTTAGTAATAATTCTGATGCCAGGAGCCATTTGTCTAAAGCTATCTATTATGTCGGTTTTGTTTGGACATGTGTCCATAATGAAAAGTTCGCATTTAGAAAAATTAAGAGAGAGCCCAATAGATTTTAACTCAGTAGTTAATTTTTTTAAATCATTGAGAACTGAAATCGCGTCTCCACCGAGTGTGCCGTCATCTAGATACCACACATTTAAGTTTGAATTTAGTTCTTTGATTATGGGATGTATAGAAAGACTAAAAATTGCTGGACCAAGTGGGTCACCCTGTTGACAACCTACAGAGGACGTTAAAACATTGGTTTTATACAATAATTTAGATGGAGAACTGTAACACTGCCAAAGGAATTTATATAAGAGAGGATTTTTTTCCTTTACCTGCGTCAACAAGGCGCCCCTATCTACAGAATTGAATGCATTGGAAACGTCCACCTTCAGTAACACTTCTCCTGCTTGGTGCTCGAGGTATGTTCGCACCGCATGGACAGCAGCTTCGCAGCCGCTCTTAGACCCAAATCCCAGTTGCACATGCTGAAGTTCAGCACTAAGAGCACCGAGGATAGAGCGGCAACCGATTTTGGAAGCTAACCGTCGAAGAGTACTACCGACGGCAATAGGGCGAATGCCACCATCTTTTTTGGTTAAAGCGCAGAGGTTAGCGCCACATAAAATGTCTCTAATTTCGTTTGGGACTTGACCGGTCAACATGATGTTAACCAGGTCCGTCAAGTCCTTTAGGAGTTTGTCACTCGTTTCACCGCAGCCGCAGTTCAGGAGGTCTTTGAGGTGCTGCGGAGTCAGACCATCCAGGCCCCCTGCAGATCCATTTGGAAAAGACATTACTGCTCCGAGAACATCCTGTGCGGTGGCGATGAGAATTGGGTCACTTGGCTGCGGTGGGTCTGGGAGAAGGAGATCTGTGGCTGGAAGCGGATGTTTGCTGTGTAGTGCTAAAAGTGTATCCGAGTAAACGAGCTGCACCTTTGATATCACCATCAGAAACTTTACCTTCAACTTTTTTATATATGCTGTTATTTATATGCGTATGTGTATCGGCAGTGGGATAGAAAGGAACAGAAACGTCACCGGAGCAATTATTTTTTATTATTTTAGTCAAAGATTTTTGATTTTCATCCGATTTTATGTGTAGCACTTTGAATGAAAAAGTTAGTAACAGTTCCCAACTACGCGATGAATTTTCTAAAATAATGGTTCTAATCGTGTCACTTAGAAATTTTGAAACAGAAACACGGGCTCCCCGTGGCACCCGTTTCAAAACTGGCTTTGAATTTTTGAGGTCACTTAGGATTTGCCAAAATGGTATTGCCGGAGTAGGTACCTGGTTAAGAGACGGCGAGGCGATTGGCTGTGAGGGCGGCGTGGGATGTGTGGTCTGGGTCTGGATTTGAGAGTGTTTTTTAGCAATATGTATGTGTATTAGGCCTTTAGGGCCTTTGAAAAAACGTGGTTCTGGGCAATCTGGGCACCGAACAAGACTTTGGGTAGGAGTGGGATAAGTTGGATGGGACATTGATCACAAGTTTAAACAAAAAGGAAAAAATAAAGCTTAAATCAATATGTCCAAGAAAATAGCAAATTGTAAAATTAACAACTACTTATCTATATACATACCTATATATAATTAAAAAGTATAAAAACAAAATGATTTAACTCAGTTCAGGAAACCACTGGAGTGCGCACAAGATTAACACATTCACTTAAGAAAGAATTGTAAATAAATATGTCTAACCAAAGCGACTTACTGAGGTGTTTTTTAAGTCCTCAATCTTTGTACATATTCTGGTTATCACAAATAGGGGCTTCAAAACAATGCGTCAATTCGATGCATATCACATTAGTTATTATAATAAATATTGAATTGTAGAATTGTAAACACGTAAGAAAATTTTGTTATCCGGTGTCTTGACATCTGTCATTTCGCTCGGGGCGAAGCACGCAGGCCCGCGGTGCAGTCCTTCATGTGTAAAGAAGGATGTGTCGGGTTGTCTATATCCCCTGATTATTTCAGGGATGTTCGCAAGAGTTGAAACTTATAGTAAATTAATTGACGACGCGTTTGGCTCGGTTTTTAGACACCTGCCTACTGAGTCGGTGGTCCCGGGTTCGAATCCCGGCCGGGGCAAATATTTGTGCAAAATATTTGTTCTTGGGTCATGGATGTTATCTATATATGTATTTATATATTATGTATATCGTCGTCTAGTACCCATAGTACAAGCTTTGCTTAGTTTGGGACTAGGTCGATTTGTGTAAGATTGTCCCTTAATATTTATTTATTATTTATTTATTTTATTTTATTAATTAAATTTGCGAAATCTTAGGGAGCTTGATTAATTTCGTTGTTGACCTGTTGCTAGGGTAATAAATAAAAGTAAGAAAGTAATAGAATCTTAAAAGCAATATTATTTATTCCTAGCAGCGCCCCGTGGTGTTACCCGCGGTTTTCAGATAAAAAGTAGCCCATGTGATAAGGGTTTCATAACAAATTTTATTAAAATTAAACCAGCCGTTTGAGCGTGAAGAAGTAACAAACATACAAACACACTAACAAACTTTGACTATGATAATGATTGATTGATAGCCACTGAACTGACTAACGTCTTTTCGGTGTACGAAAGACTTGACGCTTACTGTCGGCGTCAAATCAAGTGCATCGAAAATCCCGGGTTAAGATTATGATATACGATACATTAAGCTGAGTTAAAGTTAAAGGTTACCAATAAAAAACATCCGTAATTTTTTTACAAAAACTAATTTAAAACTTGCACGAATTTCAGCCTACAATTTTTTAAAGGCTTTACCAAATTCATAAACCAGGCAATTGCGTAACTTCAAACTTTTTCTATATAACAAATTGGAACGTGCGGTAAACGAAGTTCAAAACAATTCGGTATGTGGTGTAGACAGAGAGGTACCTACAATTTTGTAGGTGTGCCACAAGGTACGTTGCTTGGTACAAAACTTTATATCATTAAAAACATTTAACCCGTGGTTACAGGGAACTTAATATTAGATACTAATATAAGTAATTAAAAAAAGATTGCCTTATTTAATTTATTTCAAAGTGAACCAAGAATTATAAATAGGAGTAGTAGTCATGAGCAGTATCTACTATGTTTCGTCAAGATGGGTTCAACATGTATGTATCTTGTTTTCAGCCAAACAGCGCGCATTTTGGTAATATTTATCCACGCTTACTGCGTTGGCTTGTCCAAAAAAAACACTTCTTATAACAATGGCTTATTTTATCCCCTTGTCAAAACAATCTTCTATATAATGCATTGGTATTTTATGAAAATTAATTTCTTAAATAAGTGGGAACTTTTCTAAACAGTCACTTCACCTTATTTGCTTCGTTTTTAGCTAATGGACTAAGGAAATCTAAAAATCAACAGCGAATGTTAAAAAAACCATTTACATATCGTTTGGTATTCAGATGAGTTTAACTTTTATTGCGAATGGAAGTTTGCAGGCAATTACGGGCGTGAAATATGTATGTTTTTTCTCAACAGTTTCTTCTTGTGAAATGCCGGTAGACTCAGACATGTAAAAGTGTCCTTGTAGCCTAATTACAGCATAATAGGTACATTACTTCAGACGCCGGGAAAGTAGGGCTTGCTGGTTGAATAGGTATAGACGACCGGCCGTAGAGGCCGAGTAGTGATACGAAGCCGGCAAGCCCTTCTCACGGCTAAGGCATGTATAGTGCTTTTCTCAAACATATGCAATGAAATAATAAAATACACCACTCAACCAAATATAATTCAGCTGTTAGCCTGTTCAATGTTCATGAACACAGAAGCCATGTTTGTACAGGAAAACTTACGGGTACTATCCTTTCTTGTACCCAACTAAATTCCTGCTGGGCATGTTAGGGTTTAATTCCCTTGAGGTGCGGCGAAATCATAGCCTTCTGACCAGTGCGTGCCGTATCTTACGAGGTGATTCGGATTGTCCGGAATTGGTTTCGCAATTTGTATGCTTGCTTGTGCCCTCATTGTCTAAATCCAACTTTAATCTCCGAGCACGTGCTCGTCATTTGCTGGAAGTTCCGAGGGCGCGCACGGTATCCCACAGAAAATCACCATTGGTCCATGCTTTGCGAGATCTGAATGCGCTTCTCGCATCAGCACCTGATTGCGATGTTTTTGCAAGTAGCTGGAAGGTTATATGTGACGAATGTCTGAAGTTCTGTGAGGCGATGGATGAACGTCCCCCTAGTTATTCGTGAAAGTTTGTTATTATCTGTGTTAATTGTTATTTTCGTTTTATTTTAGATATTATTATTTAAATTCACAGTGCCTAGCATAATGCTGTAATGCTGTGTAATTTGTTTGTTGTTAAATAAATAAATAAATAAATGTTTAAAAAAATACTTCCCGGCTTAGGCCTTAAATTTTGTATGAAATTCCTTTACAGTTCTCTCGAGTTGTTTCGCCTGAAACGTGATACTTCGCAGCCTGTTATAACGCACGTTATGACGATATTTCCGAGCCGTTATTCACTTTAAAATACAATTCATACTCATACTCATTTATCTATTTCATTCCAAACTGCCTTTGTGGTTATAATGGTTAACAGTCCCAAGCATTAAATGACTAAAATCATTGTGAATATTTTTTTTTACAATATTTCCAAATTCCTAATTTAACTCAATTTATTGTCAATATCATGAACTTTCTAGTTATAAATGGATATTCGATCAATATAGAATCCAATTTACTACAGAAAACATGGGTAAAGTTGCAAATATTTACGTATTTTATGGTGGCGAAAAAAACAATGCCTACACAAATCAGGTCTTTGTATATTTTTCTGACTTTGTCCTTGACTATAAAATTAAAATTGCGAATAAAATACACTTATGAGTATGAGTATGAATAGTATTCTAGTGTTAATATCGGCTCCATAGCTCTCCATTAGTGCTACCGTGCGAAAGAAAGTCCGACCTCTGATAATATGATATTGATACCGTTATACTCGTATTAGTCGTAGTCGTAATCTTAGTCGGAAATGTAGGGTCGGAGGTTCGAGTCCAGCTTACATTGTAATAGATCACATTACATTTTTCTTTCAGAATCTACTATAAATAAAAAAAACGTTATTTTATAGCCCATTTCAAGGAACACGTCGATTAACGAAAACTCCTCAAGCGTAACTGACGTTGATAAATTAAATGGAGACCATGTTATATTGGTTGGTATAAAAAACGATGTTAATCACGTTAAGTGCATTTATTTGTGACGACGCGCTCGGCACAGTTTGTTTTGCAGCCTACAGAGCCGATGGTCCTGGGTTCGATTCTCTGCGCGTTCGAAGCTGCACTACCAACTGCGCCGTCGTCAAAATAATGGTAGGAAGGTCAAGATTGGCAAAATTGACATAAGAAAAATAATCCAAGGGAGCTAAGCTTTCGTTTTTAGGGTTGCGTACCCAAAGGGTAAAAACGGGACCCTATTACTGAGACTTCGCTGTCCGTCTGTCCGTCCGTCTGTCACCAGGCTGTATCTCAAGAACGGTGATCTCTATTATCGCAAAGCCGCTAGCTACCGAGTTAGCACGTGCCACTATAACATTCATATTAAAAACAAACGGTAGCTAGTTTATCAGTTGAGAACCTAAAGACCGCCTACTATGGATACTTCCACTCGATACTCTCTCAGGGTGTCGATCTTTGGGGTACAGCTGCTGATCGTGACAGACTGTTCAGAATGCAAAAGCGCGCCCTTCGTATAATTGATAGCAAACCCGCCGACTACCCTGCACAATCTCTTTTCTAACGTCATAAAATACTAACTTTACCATGTATGTATATACTGACCGCCTGTACTTATGTCAGAGCAAACATAGACATGTACAAATCTAGTGCACCTACCCACAGTGGCCCAGCCTGCAGGTCGCCTGTTCTGCTCACTCCGAAATGCCGGCTCGCGAAATCACGAAAGTCACTCCACATCATGGGACCAACACTTTACAACTCATTACCGACTGACATAAAAGAATCGAACAGTAACACCATATTCATCAAAAAGTTAAAATCCTTACTAATAAAACAGGCATATTACGCAATCGATGAGTTTTTATTATCCATGCGTAGCGGTCATTGATCCTAACATCGTATTGAACAGGGCCCTAAAGGTACCTAATATTTTTATTTATTTATAACTTAGCATCTATTGTTTTTGTTATGAAAAATCTAATTTTAATAATGATCTACTTTAAAAAATTATGACATTTAAAATGTATTAATTTTACCAATAAAAATCTGTATCTGTATCTGTATGGTATGCTTAATTCATTTGAATCCAGGCATTTCTTCTTGAAAATCACGAAAATCCCTTTATATTAAGCTTTTCATCGTGGAGTTTTGACACGAAACATATAAAATTTATGTTGAACATAAAAAATATATCTCGTAGCGTATTTTTACGTGGACGTTAAAGCTTAGACATGTTTAGACGTGCACATAAAATGATAGCGACATATTTTAAGTGGCTTTATGATTTAAAAACGTTTGCGAATCAGCGATATTTTTCCTTTCAATAAATAAAAAGCTAAAAAAATATTTTTGTCACAAGCTTGATCCATCATCAGAACAGTCCCATTTTAAATAAATTTTAGGTTACGTATTTACCTAACTATTAAATAAAACCAAATCAATTTAATCGTCCCATACCATATTATTGTATTGTCATCTAAATTAAGTAGATATGCAAAAATTCAGCTCAAACGGTTGAAGATATCTGCCTCAAAATTGAGTTGCAAGATTCCACCCGAACAAACATAGTTACCTACATACATTATAAATAAATAAAAGCTTTCAATATAAGCATGTTCTTATATAGGACCAAGGAACTATCCATAGTGCAACACAGGGTTGCCAGACGAGTGCAACCGGAATATCGTACCATCATACTAAAATTATCGTACTAGACGATTAAATCATCGTACACCGTTCAAAGCGGCAGGACATCGAAAATTTTAAAAAACACCTCCAAAAGCGTGTTTTTACACACGTAATGAGCAATTTTTGCGAAATTAACTTCAATTGATGATTTTCACGTAGATATTTTGGGGAATTCAGACATCTGACATTGGAATCCCTGCTAATGGCGACCAGACAGTGAAACATTTTGACGATCTGATCAGGTTGGCAGTCATTTCTGACAATGTCGACGTTTATCTCGATTCAAGGTCACTCCAGTGAGTGCGTTTTTCATATAATGTTATTAAAAAAACCCTAGAATTTAACCCAACCTTTGACGACCTGCAAATTATCGTACTTTTGCGTACTAGTACTACTCATTGTATCGTATATCGTACCGGAGGCCAAATTATCGTACGTCTGGCAACCCTGGTGCAACCGCTCAATGTCCATGCCTCACCGTGATGCCTTGATCACACGTACCGAGCAAACGGGCGAGACAGTAAAATGTTTCTCGGCCGAGACAGTGGTATAAGTGAGTAGCTGTTTACACATGTTTTGAAATTAGCACAGTCAGTTCAGTTCCATTGAGACTTTCAGACATGATGGATCGTAAAAAAATCGCCGAGTGGCGAGACAGAGCACGTCCAGACCGGCCGAGTGAGCGAGCGAGACAGTGCGGGGTAGCGGGAGGGTGGACACTCGGCCTAGTAGATAGAACGGGAGCCGAGCTACTGTCTCGCCGCATCGTTCGGCCGAGCGCTCGGCCCAGCACTCGGCGCTATGTTTATACGCACCGAGTACTCGGCCGAGAGCACTGTCTCGCCCGTTTGCTCGGTACGTGTGATCAAGGCATTAGTTGACGTGACCGCACTCGCTAGCGACAGCGTAAACGGTTTGTACGGAGCGCCCCTAGCGGTTACTTTATAGAACTACAATGCTCCATACAAATCGTTTACGGAGTCGCTAGTGAGTACTGTCACTGTAAACTCATGGTAAAGGCACCGTGCACTACTGAAAAAAGCCGTCAAGTGCGAGTCGGACTCGCGCACCGAGGTTTCCGTACAAACACTTTCCATCCTTAAGTGGTTAAGTTCAGTTTGCACCTGGTATGTATAGCGCTCGATACAAATGAGGTGCAAAGTTAACGCAACCAATTCCGTTTGTTGTAAAGGAGCCCCCCCCTTAAATATTTATTTTAAGTAATTTTTAGTATTTTGTTGTTATAGCGGCAAAACACGGTGGGTGGCAGTAAAATTAGTGGCGTTAATAAGTTATAATTTAAGTAAGTAATTTATAAGTGGTAGCACACGAAAATGTTTGTGAGCGCTTTATCCGCCAACAAACTGTCCTCAGTATGGCGGAATATAAATGTTTTACATGGGTCTATATTGGAATCCATAATATCCCTTGTCCTGTTTGTAAATTCCATAATAACTGTGGTCATAATGATCTTTTGCCATAATAACGTTTAAAAAAAAAGTGTCAGTTACATATCCTAATACTGGTTGCCATAATCATCATATGTCTTAATAGTTACTTTTCCTTATTATCATCACGTGTCCTAATATTGGCTCCATATTGGGTTGCATAAAATGTATAGTCATTAATAGGCTTGGGACTTTTCACTGCTCGCCGTGGTTGTCCAATCCATGGAGTCTTAATCTCCATAACCGAAGTGACAGCAATGCGCTCCGACACCAGCACGAAATCTAGCTTACCACCATATACATTCTTCACCTCATTCCTCTCATTCAAACCACATACACTTAAGAAGTAACAATAACAACTTAAAATAGTTTGGGAAGTATACACCGGATTCAAATTAAGATCGCCAACAAGAAGGAGAAGAGAGAGAGTCAATTCTTTAAGAGAGTCAATTACAGATTCCACTCTTTGAAACCAACGCATGTAGGTTTCGTCAGTGGCACTAGAGGGAATGTAGACCACACATAAGTAGCACTTGGTAGAATTCACTGTGAATGACGCCCATAAGTCCTCGCCAGTCAGGGTCTCCAAGTCTCTTCGACGATGCAGCACAAGTCCCGGCCGAGCGGCGAGCAAAACGCCGCCCCCTCGTGCACCCGTGGCGCGGTCCCGACGTAGCACACTCCACCCACCAGAACGAAGCTCAGCATCATCGACGGCATCAGAAAGGAAGGACTCGTTCACAGCCACAACGTCGCATTCGAGACACAAAAGATTTTGTCTGAAATAACTAAGTCTCGTGTTGAGACCCCTCACATTCTGATACATTATGACGTATAACATGTTATGCAAATAACAATTTATGACAAATAACATGTATGAGAAAAGCCATTATGCGAAATGAGCTACGACAATCAAATTTATGACAAAAAAAATATTCCACTAGAGGTGATCCCCCTAATATTAGGTACATATCCTAAAACATGATAATAGCCAGCCTACATGATTTTAATGCTGATGTGCAATAGGTAATTTTATGATTTTTCGGCCCTCGATATAGACCCCTGAGGTTGCTCGTTAGGGTCGCAGTTCAACCTAACACTCCTCCTCGCTTCGCTCGTCGTCTTACCTAACCTAACCCAAGTCGGACATGCCTTAATGTGAAATAGGTAATGTTATGATTTTTCGGCCCTAGATACAGATATAGACCTAGATATAGACCCCTGAGGCTTGCTCGTTAGGGTCGCAGTTCAACTTAATACTCCTCCTCGCTTCGCTCGTCGTCGTACCTAACCTAACCCAAGTCGGACATGCCTTAATGTGAAATAGGTATTGTTATGATTTTTCGGCCCTCGATATAGACCCCTGAGGCTTGCTCGTTAAGGTCGCAGTTCAACCTAACACTCCTCGCTTCGCTCGTCGTCGTACCTAACCTAACCCAAGTCGGACATGATGTGAAAAAGGTATTGTTATGATTTTTCGGCCCTCGATATAGACCCCTGAGGCTTGCTCGTTAGGGTCGCAGTTCAACCTAACACTCCTCCTCGCTTCGCTCGTCGTCGTACCTAACCTAACCCAAGTCTGACCTGCCTTAAGGTAGAATAGGTAATGATTCTTACTTTACATTAATAAATTTAACGCCTACTATAAATATGGTATTCGACTTTAGGATATTAGGTAATGAAATTAGAGCTTATGATCATTATGGCAAGTAATCATCATGACACTTGACTTTAGGACATGTGATTTATGGTTTTGTACCTATATAATGACTCATGGTGACTCGTGATGACTTACGGCACCGAAACGTGGTCTTTCACTATCGGCCTCATCTCAAAGCTCAAAGTCACTCAACGAGCAATGGAGAGGGCTATGCTCGGGGTGTCTCTACGTGATCGAATCAGAAATGAGGAAATCCGTAGACGAACTAAAGTGACCGATATAGCTCACCGGATTAGCAAGTTGAAGTGGCAATGGGCAGGCCACATAGCACGCAGATCAGATGGCCGATGGGGCCGAAAAGTGCTCGAGTGGAGACCTTGGACCAGCAAGCGCAGCGTAGGACGTCCACCTACAAAATGGACAGATGACCTTATAAAGGTCGCCGGAAGGCGCTGGATGCAGGTCGCTTCCAACCGGTATATATGGAAGTCTAAATGGGAGGCCTATGTTCAGCAGTGGACGTCCTATGGCTGAGATGATGATGATGATGATATTATGACTCGTAAGTTTTATGTATTAATAGATTAGTACAAAACATATTAGGTATTTAGATCAGTAGGTAATATAATATTACGGTTTATGATCATTAGGATGTAAGATCATTATGGCAAATAATCATTATGACAAATGATTGATATGTCAAAAGTGTTTAGAGTAAAAGTGGTATAGCATTTGACTTTAGGACATACGATATTATGGATTGCGAAGGAGACCCGTTTTACATACCACATATATGATAAATTTTTATGATAAATAAATAAAAAAAAATATTTATATAAATACATCATCTGTGTAAATTTCAACTGTCTAGCTATCACCGTTCTTGAGATACAGCCTGGTGACAGGCGGACGGACGGGCGGATAGCGAAGTCTCAGTAACAGGGTCCCGTTTTTATCCTTTGGGTACGGAACCCTAAAAAGATGATTTTGCCTGGTGACAATCAAAACTCACTAAAATTTCTAATACTGCATTTTCAAACCTCGTATCTATACTTAGAGAATTGATATTGAGATTCGAGCTTTGTTTTAAGTAGGTATTCGTTACTTTGTGAGTTATGGTTGTTAGCAGACGATTTAGTCTTTGATGTTGAGCAGCCGGGAGAAAAGGGGATTTTATTACTAACCGAGTGAGCAAAGCATCTCTGTTACAGCCTAGGTAAACAATATTTCGTATGTAGTTTAGGATGTTCGGATATCAGTTTAAAGGCACGTAAAAAAATCCTGAAATATGTATTTCCTTCCGTTTGCGACCCCCATATCGTAGCCATTTTGAAAATAAATAAAAATAATAGAGTGAAATAAAATTCTATTCTTCCTACTCACAATATTTCATGAGAATCGGTGGAGTAATATGACCAGTAGGCGTGAACAGATGGAAATCTAGACAACTGGACATTCAAAAACCTGACATACTAATAAAATTTTGTCCAACCTGAAACTGACACGCCTCGCTCTCTCGGTCTAACAATTGCAATGTAAAAGTAAGTGATACACTTAATAAAAAATATAAGTGATACACTTACTTTAAACTAACTGAAGCAATAAAACAAACCCGAAGACAAACTCCCAAGTCAGATGTCAGGCTTGGAGTCAATTTGAAATTTCATTCAGTCAACCGTTAGCTAAATGGAGCTTGGGAGAAAATTGGAGTTTTCGTTGCGTCGCAGTGGCCGTTGGGGAAACAGTACGTAGGTCGCAGCCATCGCCAAACTATTGAACACTCACCTCCAAATAGTTATTTGGAGTAAAAGTGTTTTTTATTGTGGCTCATTATTTCATATTGCTACTGAAACATATCTAAATATTTCAAAGGTTGCGTTACTTCTAAATTCGTAAATATTAACCGAAACAAATATTGATAGATGTATCGATGGTCTATATTATGCTATTATTAGTAATAGATTAAGCTTAGTGGAGAGCGGTGGTAGCCTAGTGGTTAGGGCATGCGACTTTCAATCCGGAGGTCGCGGGTTCGAACCCGGCCCGTACCAATGAGTTTTTCGGAACTTATGTACGGAATGTCATTTGATATTTACCACTCGCTTTTCGGTGAAGAAAAACATCGTGAGGAAACCAACTAAGCCCAAATAAGGCCTAGTTTCCCCTCTGGGTTGGAAGGTCAGATGGCAGTCGCTTGCGTAAAAACTAGTGCCTACGCCACATCTTGGGATTTAGGTAGCCGACCCCGATTGAGAATTCATTCTCAAAAAATGGGACAAAGGCTAGGAGGATGATGAGATTAAGCTTAGTGGAAATGTTATTTATTATTATAGCCTCAATTTAAAGAATGGACATATATTTGACTGAAACATGTTCAACATGAGAGGGCAACTCCGTGATCTTCATAGAAACCACTCAGTTTCAGAAAAATATATTTCCATTTTATTTATTTCAATAAGAGTAATTTTCCAGTTCATACTTTACAAGCAATTAACATAGTGACGCGGTTGGCGCAGTTTGTAGACGCCTGCTTGCTGAGCCGGCGGTCCTGGGTTCGAATCCCGGCAAGGGCAAATATTTGTGTGATGAACTCGAATATTTGTTCTCGGATTGGGATCGTTATTATCTTTTTATATATTTTATATATTATGTATATCGTCGTCTAGTACCCTTATTACAAGCTTTGCTAAGTTTGGGACTGTGTCGATTTGTGTAAGATTGTCCCTTATTATTTATTTATTTAATTTTGATAATAATTTAAAAAAGCTGCGATTTCTACAAGACAACTGAAGATGGCGCCGCAACTCATACAGAGGTCATCAATATTGGAGACAGAGTAACAAGGTAAAACACTAAAATAGGTAAGCAGAACTACTTATTGCACTCTTTGTTTCATTTTTATGATATACTCGTACTTTTTGAAACCAAATAAATTATTTTCCATGTGAAATTAAAGTAACTTTATACTCTCTCTCTGGAGTCGGTCCCTCATGTCTGAGGATCGTGGTGAGCTTCAGGGTTGCATCTGGCGCGGATGATCTGCCTCCACCGGTTTCTGTCCAGCGCGTCTCTTACAACCGAGTAGAATTTAGAGTTCGATGAGTCCTTTACTTGATCGGTCCATCTTGTTGGTGAACGACCGCGCGATCTTTTGCCTTCGGTGTTCCCAACAACGATCAGTTTTTCAAGATTTTCTTCGTCTCTGCGCATTGTGTGGCGGAAATAGGAAAGAATGCGTTGCTGGCGCGTGGTGGACAAGCGAGTACTTATTTGGAGCTGGTTCAGCATTGGTGCGTTTCGCAGTCCATGGTATTCTTAACATGCGTTTGCAGCACCACATCTCGAATGCATCAATCCTTTGCCTTTCTCGGGCCAGGATTGTCCACGTTTCCACTCCGTACAGAAAGATAGGGAATACCAGAGCACGTATCAATCGGATCTTGGTTTTGATACCAATTCCTCTTTTCTTCCAGACGTTATTCAAACGGGTCATATCATCCTTTGCCATCCCGATTCGCCTTTTTATCTCGGTGACACAGCTGCCGTCATTGCTGATTTGGGAGCCTAGGTAGATATAGCGATCGACAATGCTAATTCCTGGAATATTGCAGGTGACATTACTCAGCTTTCCAGCTCGATCCACTATCATAACTTTGGTTTTAGCTCTGTTCACCGTGAGACCAATGTTACCACTTTCTACCTCTATGGAACAGCTCGGTCATGTCTACCATGGATGTTGTCAGAAGAATGGTGTCGTCGGCATATCGGAGATTTGATAGTCTTTTTCCACCTATAGGGAAACCCTTCTCCCAATTTTCAATGGTCTTTTGAACAATATACTCTCCATATATGTTAAAAAGTGCAGGGGACAAAATGCAACCTTGTCTCACTCCTTCTTTAGTTTGGAACATATTGGAGCATTCAGTGCCTATCTTGATGAAAGAACGGTTCCCAGTGTACAAACTCTGGATTAAAGCAACGAGGTGTTCAGGAACTTCCATTTCAAGTAGCACGTTCCACAGTTTGTCCCATTGTACGCAGTCGAAGGCTTTAGTGTAGTCTATGAAGCAAAGGACCACGGGGCTGTTGAATTCTCTGCTCTTTTCGATAATTTGGCGAACGTTTAGTATTTGCTCCCGCGTTTCTCTGCCCTTATCTGCCGGCTTAGGAAGTAGTTAAGACGTCTATTAATTACATGGAGAAGGATCTTACTTGCGTGAGATATTAATGATATAGTCCTGTAATTGCCACAGACTTTTGAAGAGAAACAAACTTTATACTAGATGTCACAAAATTGTGAAATATAAAAGCGTAAAATTGTATTTCTTTCTTTACATTACATTGAAATAAATCAACATAAGAACCAATTTTACCTTGGTGGAATTACTGCATCAGATGATACGAGTATCATCAATATTTCGAGTTTATCGAAAGATTTACCGAACAACATGTACCTGGAACAAAAGTACACAAGTTTAGCATAAATAATTCATACGATCAAAGTTATATAACCGTTAGTTAGGCAAGCGCAACAGTAACGAGTTTATTTACATAGAACATTAACGAGACGATTTTTGGGTTACAAACTTACACTTGAGGTTTGCGTTGTAGCCTTTGTACGTGTACTGTCTTTTATGGATTTATTATTTACCTATTATTGTAAACAATGAATTATTTTTTATTGTCTTATGAATATTAAAGTTCAGTAGCGGGTACCATTATAGTATAGAATTTTGGTACAGGTTTAAAAAGTGCGTTGTTCTTTTCTGTCTGTGAAATTATAATTGACAGGCAGTATGCGAGTATAAAAACGTTTTTCATGTTTAAAATGCTAAGCGCATTCACCAAGCTCCAACACACGCATATAAATAAAATACAGAGGGCGCTGCAAAAAATCAGAATGAAATTTATGAAATGCTAATACATACTGTCCCCACAATGAATACTGTGACCAAATGGCCTATCATGTCTGCCTCTGACGGCGATAGATTACCACATTTACGGTCCTTCAGGACGCGGGACCTTAACCCTTGATTGTACATGACGTTCTGACGTTAACTTTAGCGATAGTCTCTTTTAATGTTAACCTGTCGGGTTGTCTGTTGGGCTATACAAAGTTTAACGTCAGTGAATATAATGTGGATTAACGTCAGTAAATATAATGCGGCGATAACTGATGAGCGTTTCCATGAATACCGCAACTATTCTGTTTTTTGAACAAGATTTCGCGATCTACATGGTCAAACGCTTTGCTCATATCCATAAATATTAAGATTCGTGATACATTTTTATTAATAAATTAATTATAAATTACTAAGTCATAAATGGCCATGTTTATAGTATTGTTCTTTCCAAAACCTTTCTGCTTCTCAATTAATATGTTATGCTTGTCCAAAAAACTATTATATTTTGTTCTATATTAATTTCTCAAACAATTTAGTAAAAACTGGTAATAGGTCTGTAATTTTCAATAATATCTTTGTTACCTTTTTTATACAGAGGTTTGACATCCTTATTTTAAACTACATGGAAATATTCCGGTAGTAAAACTTAAATGAATGATGTGCAAACCCGTTTCTTATGTATACAGGGTGTAACTGACAGCGTACCGAAAACGAAAACTGTAGTTTTAGACCATAATCACGAACTGAAAACGAGTGTTCATTTTCTCGGAAAACTCAAGGATAAGATTTTCCAAAAAAAATTATAAAACTCGACGCGCAATGTATTGCGTCCAATTCACTCGGGTGCAGACGAACGGGGAGGGGAGCACGCGGTGAGCATGGACCGGTCCAGGTGCTCCCCACTCCACTCACGCGTCAGCGCAAAACATACCGTTACGCCAATGCGCATCGAATGATATGAATGAATGCAACCACAAAAACAACGCAACCACAGATCACAACTAGTATGTACTACCTAACACCAATAACAACTGACCGATAAATTAAAACAGTCTAACAAGATTATTTTTATTCAAGCAAGTAAAGCAAATAAAATGTGCGGGTAGGTAAACATTAATCATGCGTCCGACCGAAATGGCCAGCGCGAGCGCACTAGCCTGGCGGATCAATGACCGGCCAGTACAGTTATCTGTCCCACTCCACCCGCTCTGTGTTGTACCGTATAGCTTACATAATACTGTTTGTGATACATTGCATGTTTTGCGGAAAATGCTATTTTCATGCGATTTTTCATGAAAAATTGTTACCGGTAGAGTTTGATTAACGGAAAAATAAAGAAAAAATGAAAACTCGTGAGGAAAATTTGTGAATTTTCTCAAATAAATTTCCCCGATTTTCCAGCCCAGAATAATGGTCACAAGCCATTGTTTCAGTTTTCGGTACACAACAACAACAACAACAAATCCACTTTATTGCACACCTCAAATACACAGGGATACAAAACATGAGAGATATACAGTAAAAAATTGACAGAGGTTAACAACAGGCGGTCTTATCGCTAAATAGCGATCTCTTCCAGACAACCTTACACACACACACACACACACCGTCGGTTACACCCTGTATTTTAATATTTAATTGTATTTTATAGACAATCTTTAGAGATACCGTCGACATTATTTCTAATTTTGAATTATTTTACTTTGCAGTACGGTATTTGATGACAGCTCAAATCAGCTACTCTTCTTCTAATCTTATTTCTAAACAGCGATCTCATCTAGACAACCTTTGGTTACTTAATATTGACATTTCATACTTCGAAATAAACATAATCTAATCTTATCTTCACTTGAATGCAGCACATGTGCACAAAACCTAGTTTTCCATGAGTTGCCGAGCATGGCTGTCGGTTACACTAATGTATTCAAATTGGCTTCGAGATAATTTGACTCGTAGCTCAATCCGGAGACACTACATCAACTATAAGCCACGTAAAATGTTATCTCCATCTCTCTTCAATCTGTTGCTCATTACTGAGGATCGTGATCACTAGAGGCACCTCTAGCACAACTGTCTAAATCATCATCTACTGTTCAAAAACAAAATAAGGGACACATCAACCTAGTCCCAAATTAAGCTCAAGAAGGCTTGTGTTATGGGTACTAGGCGACGATATACATACTTATATAGATGAATAAATACTTAAATACATAGAACGTCCATGACCCAGGCTCAAATATTCGTGTTCATCACACAAATATTAGCCCTTGCCGGGATTCGAACCCGGGACCGTCGGCTCAGTAAGCAGTTGCTTAACCACTGCGCCAACCGTGTCGTCAAACACACTTAAATACACACTACAATAGAATACAACAATACTTTATTGCACACCAATAAAAGTTTACAAAAGGAAACAAAACAAATACAATTTATAAATAACATTGTAGACAACAACTTTACTATTTTTTATAAAGCAGGCTTCATAAGTTTATTAGTAATAGTAGTATGATGACGCGGTTGGCTCAGTTTGTAAGCACTTGCCTACTGAGCCGGCGGTCCCGGGTTCGAATCCTGGCCAGGGCAAATATTTGTGTGATGAACTCGAATATTTGTGATTGGGTCATGGTTGTTCTATGTATTTCAGGATATATTTATCTATTTAAGTATCTGTATCGTCGTCTAGTACCCATAACACAAGCTTTCTTGAGCTTAATTTGGGACTAGATCGATTTGTGTGAGGTTGTCTTATATTTATGTTATTTATTTATTTTTATTTAATAGACAACCAACTTACAGATATTCTCGACAAAGTAAAAATTCCATAGACAATTACTCGTACACTGTTGTAACACAGTGATAAATAGAAATTTGTAAAATAACGGAAAGCAATTTCAAACCTGATTTTTTACAGCCATGTGAGGAAAATAGGTTACACCAAGAAGCTCTCTTCTTGTGATGAGCAGCTACGGAACCCTAAATTGCGCGTGGGCCGATATGCACTTGGCCGGTTTTTTACTAACCGACTTCAAAAAAGGAGCTTCTAAGTTTGACCTATATGTATTTGTGCGCGATTTTCTCGCGTTTGGCTGGACTGATTTTGATTCGGTTTTCAGAAAAGTATTTGTTACACTTAAAAATTTTTAACAAAAAAAAGAACCGACTTCAGTAAAACTAAAAATCCAAAAATAACCCGTTCAAGTACAGATTACATTTGACTCACCCTTTGAAGTCGATCCCAAACCACTGTTATTATATTTATATATTAAAGTTTACGTGAGGTTTGGCACCGACTTCAAAGGGTGAGTCAAATGTAATCTGTACTTGAACGGGTTATTTTTGGATTTTTAGTTTTACTGAAGTCGGTTCTTTTTTTTGTTAAAAATTTTTTTTTTCGCTTTTTAGTGATTCATATGAAATACTTATGGCGGGGTGATCAGGGAGGTCTTGAAGGAATGCGTGTCGTTTTAATTATCTCCTAACTCCTAACCGTTAAGGAGTTGTACCTTCCATCATCAGTTCAGCATTGGAAGATGATGACTACCATATGCAAATACTTAAATAGTTTTAGAAAATATATGAAAAATATTATGACTGCCTATAAAATTTCAGGAATTCCTTCGATTCCTCATGGATCTCGTTATCCGATCTTCACCAAAATTTTATGGGACCAACCTTGAGATGTCTCTTCATGAACCTAAAAAGAATTTTCCAAATCGACTCATAAATGACGGAGTTATGAGGTAACAAACATTAAAAAAAAAAAAAAAAAAAAAAAAAAAAAAAAAAAAAAAAAAAAAAAAAACATACAACCGAACTGAGAACCCCCTCCTTTTTTTGAAGTCGGTTAAAAATAAGGTTTTGGTATTTTAAACCGCCTCCAAAAAAGGAGCTTCTCAGTTTGACCTGTATGAATGTTTGTATGTTTTGTACTATGCATGTTTATCCGCGATATGGCGGTTTATGGCGATTCGTTTTCAGAAAAGTATTTGTAACAATTAAGAGAAGGTTCGGTATTTTAACCGACTCCTATAAAGGAAGTTCTCAGTTATTCATTTACAGAATACATGAAAAGTGTGTTGATTTATTCACACTCTGTACCAATCGACTAAAATGTACTCAAAATAAATAATCCTAAACATCTATATAGGTACAGGTTTTCATTTAATCCCAGATTAAAACCCGCCATTGTTACAAGATTAAGGAGTCAACATCTAACAATGAAGGACGAAGAAAATTTTGAACTACAAAAGGTTATAAGTATCCCGTTAATTCTAATAAATCACTCTCTTCTTAAAAAAGAAACCAGTAGTCCAATTTCGCTTGAAAAATGCTGATAATTAGTGGAGTTAAGAGCGCTGTAATTTTAAACGAAAATCCTTTCTAATTACGTTTTTATTTGTCTTGTTTAAAATAACAAATCTACAATAATTAGTCTTTCGATTTACCGTCACCTCGCTATTATTACAAGCTTTTATTTAACTTGCTTGCTTGGCCGATGGGGCCGAAAAGTGCTCAAGTGGAGACCACGGACCAGCAAGCGCAGCGTAGGACGTCGACCTACAAGATGGACTGATGACCTTATAAAGGTCGCCGGAAAGCGCTGGATGCAGGTCGCTTCCAACCGGTATATATGGAGGTCCAAAGGGGAGGCCTATGTTCAGCAGTGGACGTCCTATGGCTGAGATGATGATGATGATGATGATGATGATGATGATTTAACTTGCATTGTATGTATGTTAAAAGTATGTTTGTTCAGGTGGAATCTTGCAACTCAATTTTGAAGCAGATATCGTCAACCGATTGAGCTGAAATTTTGCATACTCACATAACTTTGATAACAATACAATAATATGGTACCATGGGGCTGATTTGATGATGGAGCCGGAAGGTGGCCATAGGAACTCTATTATAGAAAAAGCAATCCTACCGAGTTTGGGCTCTTTAGAATCGTCTCAGTGAGCATGTGATGGATATTCAAAGAAAAGTACAGTCGGCTATAAAAGCTTGTCACTAAAATGTCATTTTTGACAGAAACTTATTATTACTATAAGGTATAACCCAACAGAGGGGTTTACAACCCACGCCTTAATGCGGATTTTTAGTAGTACTCATTTTATCTAACAGGCAAATACAATTTTTTGGCTACTGACGTTGAAAGTCAGTAAATGTCACTGACGTAAACAAAGAGGAAACAGGACTAAATATTCCGCAAATTTCAAGTATTTTTTGCATAATAAGGCCTAAACTAACCACAGTGATGAGTCAAGTTTTTTTTTCAATAGGATTCAGTATATATTTCGCAAGAAGAACGAAGCAGCATTCCGGTAAACAAAGTTTTGAATTTGGTTAGTTACAAATCCTTGACAAATCGCTATTGACATTTAATAGTGCAAATATATGACGTATGCACATTATTGCCATATGAAAACTGTTTGTAGCGCCACTGTCCCTGGGCCGGACCGACGCTTGTTAAGCTATAGTGTAGTGTATTAGCTGTCGGTTCTCCTAAATAAATAAATAAATAAAAATAAGCATCGTTGGACGTCTTGCTTCCCTTGCCCCTGTACTTAAATTTTACTATAGTGCTGTCCTTATTTCTTTTGCATTAAAAAACCCTTTTCAATATTTGCCCCCTAGTTTTTTACTTTTGTATTCACACTGAATAGTCGATGTATTACAGATTTTGCATTCTAATGCTCTCTCCGTCTCTTTCTAACTGATTTCGATTCACGACGCGTCGACGGCGAACAAATTTACATGAAAGCAGGAGCTCCGTCGATATAATTGCTGAATTAGAGAACATTGGACATTTTTCAAGAATGTGCCTTGAGAATTTGTGTTAAGAACTTGTCATTTATTGGATTATACGTAAGTATGAGTATATTTAATTAACCATGGCGTTAAACGAGGAATGTTACAAGTTTATCATGTGTGTTTATCTGTGGCATCGTAGCTCCCAAACAGGACCAATTTGAGTGCGGTTTTTTAAACGAAAATCTTGTCCGTCGAAATGGTTCTTAGCCATGTTTGGTGGAAATAAGAGCAGTAGTTTCCAAGATATTCAGTTTTAATAGAAACAAGTGACAAGATCTCAGCCAATATTATTTAAACATTTTTTAATCAAACATTTTGTATTTATATTCAGTTTTAGTAGCATTTTTAACCGACTTCATCTATATCGCTCCTTGAATGAGGGTCTCATGATGACCAGCTATTTTGTGTCGGGGGTGTTTGAAGTTTTTAAATTAGGTTATTTTATTCAATATTCTTCTGATTTCCAACCGATAAGTGAAATATCAAAAAATGTTACCGTTGGTGTTAAGCTTTTATTTACGGTTTCAGCGGGGTTTGAACCCACTCACGGTGGGTTCCGAGGGTGGGTTTAGAGGTGTGTGTTATGTAAATACCTCCCAATAGATCTCTCCAAAATATCAGAGTACATGCAATTAGGGCGCTAATTTGAAGGTTTTTCAAATATATTGCCAAATAAGAAAAATCTGGGGTATATAGTTATATTGACCTTTCCTGTCATCCAATTGCGATGTTTGGTGTTTGAGCTGAGACATTTAATAGAAAAAAATGAAAAAAGACGGCGTTATTAAGCGACAGAAGGACTGAAGAAACTTGGGACTAATTCCACTTCAAACTTTTTTTTGCTTCAGTAGGTATAAAATACGTGTGAAGGTTAAACCCGAAATCACTACCATTTGTCTTCCGAGGCAAGACGGACAGCGTGAGATGTGTAGCGAATGAGAATTCTTCAAAATCACGTAGAAAACTTTTTCTATCGCTTGTGCGTGGAATACGAAGCGAAATCTCGTGATTTTTATCTCACAATAAAACGAAAGTAAAAGAAAAATAGGGGAATGTAAAGGTAAAGTGAGTAAAGAAAACAATCTTTGTCTTAACGGCGTTGTAGAACTGTTAACCTCTTTAAGTATTTAGCCTAATGCGTATGTCGAACGTAAACTCTCAAAACATTATATATTCACAAATTTTAGCGGGAGGCATGATAATTACGTAGAGCACACTAACAAAATATAAATACACACACTCATACAGGCACAAAGTCTGCTGTAAACGGACACTACAAAAGAAACACACATACAACGCCTTATGACCAAGTTGACCAAGGTACTTCGAGAAGGGTTCGCCCGTATTTGGCATCTCCATAAGCTAAAATAATCAAACGGTTTACATATTTGTATAAATTGTCACAACTGTCATAGAGAAGGCAGTCAAATAATGATAACAAGCAAGTTACTGAGCAAAAGCCAGCGTGTGTCAGACATTTATTATATTATAAATGCTGATCGATTTTCAATGTTTAAGTAGTCCCAATACCCAGGGTCCATATTTCATTATTCACTTTTTTAAACATAACGAACTGTATCAGGGCTTGTCAACTCTCACTACCAGTGAGTCGGACTTTGGGTGAGAGTATTTATACTCTCACAAAAAGTCCGACTCATGGTAACCCACTAATAGGATTATCTCCGCACCACAGGAGTGAGTTAATTATTCACTCATATAACCCCCTAACCCCATATACCCCAACAAAATTGTTGTACTCGTATGTGTCCAGACTGCACTATGAGACGAAAACAGATAATATCGTAAAGTGTTTACGAGTAAAGGCCAAAATCGCCCTGAGCAAATGAACTGTCAAGCCATACAAAGTGAGTCAGATTGTATGGTTTGACAGTTCATTTGCTTGGAAGAGTTAGCGTGGTCTGACACTATCATCAAACGCTAAAAAAAAAAAAAAAAATATCGGACAACCACACATAAATCAATCTAGTCCCACAGTAAGCTCTAGTAGGCTTGTGTTATGGACACTAGACGACGATAAATAAACTTACATAGATACAAACATACTTAAATACAAATAACATCCATGACCCAGGCACAAATATTCGAGTTCATCACACAAATGTTTGCCCTTGCCGGGATTCGAACCCAGGACCATCGGCTCAGTAGGCAGCTGCTTAACCACTGCGCCAACCGCGTCGTCATACGCTGTATAATATCAAAGATACCAGCAACTTTTAATTTATTCCATAGCTAATATTTTACTTAATATTGTTCCCTATCAATAAATATCAATTATTTTTATTGGATAATGAAGAAATACGTTCTGAATTTACAAGCAGCTCAGAAATTTTAGAATAGCAAACTAGTTCATTATTGGTTTCTGAAAACCCGGGATAGAAAATGCTGGGAATTTAATTTATTATTTTGGTATTGATGAGTTCGTTATCGTTAATTTGAAACCATATAAGTTTAATGAATATGTTTCATTTAAAATACTCTATGGTTTATTTTATATAATAGACCGCTAGCAAATTGTCACTAAAGTTATTGTCATATACCTACTAGACATATTTCGTAGCAACGTCTGGTTTGATTATTTCACTGTCATTGTAAAATATATTCCTTACATATGAAAACCGTGAATTAATTTATTTATACAATAATGGTGACGATGTCTTTTTATCTTAAAAAAAGGCAAACGTGGGCGAGCCACGCTACGCGGCGTGCTGACAAAACTTGCAACGCATTTCAAGAAGAAAATCCACAGACTTCGTAAGAACTAGAAACACGACTACTTACATTGAAAAATACTTACCAAGGACTTACAATCTCAAATAGAAGAAAAAACCCAAGACCTCGAAATAGAAACAGTGGAGTTATGGTTTGGCCCTATTTCGAAACAAATTTTTACTCATTGAGCACGTGCATTAAGCCGTATTCGCTGAATGTATCCATTACCAACTTACCTTACGGTACACTTTACAAAAGTGAATACCTGCCTAAAATCAATCTAACCTACTTTCGAATTAGAGCAGAAAAATTAAGCGTCCCTTCGCACCTAAATGATTTAATTAAGGATATTTCAGCTTAGTTTAATTCTAAAAGTTCCCGTATTACTCTTGAGTTTCATAAGGGCGCGTTTCTTAGGCCGAACGGCATGCTTTGAAATTCGTAAGGACCTATGACCTTTTAACGAGACTAGGTAAGTTACGAGTTACTGACTATTTAATTATAAGTTTCAATTAAGCTGTAAGATAATATATCCACTATGAATGAATGAATGAATGAATATATTTATTTAATGTAACAGGACACATATTTTATTAGTAGACCTTACAAACTAGGGTTAGTAAGTACTATCCTTAATCTTCACGTGTTAAATTTTGGGGCAAGTATAGTAAGTTATGCCCGAAGGTTCAGGTTCATTATTGTGTACGGACACTCGCAGCTGTTCTCTTAAAATGTCATATCCTAGTAATAAGTTATCTTGAAACAGATTTCTTTAAGGCTATACGATATCGCTAAAATTGCCGTATTGTACTACCGACAACTAACCTGAATTCACTGAGTCATTGGAGTCAGTTAGATAGAAGCAAGTTCTAAATCTTTATATGAGATTAGGGAATGAGAGAGGAAAAAATATAATTGGTGTCATCATTGTAGTAATAAAAACCGGCCAAGAGCATGTCGGGCCACGCTAAGTGTAGGGTTCCGTAGTTGCTTATCCTTCACAAAAGACTTAAGTTACGAGAAAAAATTCAAGCTCTATAAAAAGGTCGTAAACGTAATTACCTACTTATTACCTTCTGGAAGTCAACTTACGTCCTTTTAAGACAATTATGAAATTTTGCGATAACTCAAAAACGGCTCAACCGATTTTGTTCAATATAGTTGAAATTGAAAGTATTTATAAGGCCTCATTTTCATGAATTTTTTCATAATTTTTTGACCCGTGGTTGAAAAGTTAGAGGGGGGGACTCTATTTTTTTTATTTTCGGGGCGAATATTTACTAAACTGCTGACTATCAAAATATAATGTTTGAAGACCCCTATTATTTTCAAAAAACCTATTCAACGACACCCCACACACTAGTGTAAAAACGAAAAAAAAAATCAACCCCACTTTAGGTGTTCGAGAGGTACCTACCCGATTTTTTTTTTTTATTGTTATATTTTATCGTTTTTTCGGCGTAATACATACCCATACTCATACCAAATTTCAGCTTTCTATAGTACTAATGATCACGGAGCTAAGCCACGGACGCACAGACGGACATGGCGAAACTATAAGGGTTCCTAGTTGACTACGGAACCCTAAAAAAGAGGTTTCCTTTAGTTCGTTTTATTTTACGGAATACTTCGAATCTAGGCTAGCAGATACTTCGCTGTTCTTTTATTGCTGTTTATAGACTACTTAGAATTATACAATGTTTATGTAGCACGGTTTCTTGCTGGAATCGGTATAAAAAAGTTGCGTACTCAATCTCTAAGCGGATTAACTTATTTATGAACCGAACTCGCTTTGTAATCGAATTTGGTAAAAACAAAACCTTATATCTCTTTGATCAATTTTTTCTCCCTTTGAAATTGTAATGCCGGAAACACGAACCTCTTTTAAGACGTAAAACATTGGTTATAGACTTTACTACTGTGGCGCGGATATAATCCCATTAGCGGGTTATACTCCCACACAAAGTCCGACTACTGGTACGAGTAACAAGAGCTAACCAGCCCTGATACAGTTCAAGTACTGTATTACAAAAAAGATTTAAACGACAGAAACGAGACTTATAACCTTGATCGGCGGTATCATAACATACTAGTTGCGCCCCGCAGCGTTACCCGCGTTTGGAATAAAACTCAGCTACCTCCATATCGAATTTTATCAAAATTGGTCCAGCCGTTTGAGCGTGAGGAATTATAATTATAACAAACGTAGAAACACACTTACAAAGTTTCGTTTCTATAAATGTGTGATTTTTCACTTTGGTTCGATGTAATAGAAATGAGATAGACTCCAATAATGTAGATTCTACGATACCGCATTTTACAAACAACCTCTAGTTCAAAATATTTGAGTAGGAACGGTGCCACCGCGCGGTGTTACCTGCTCATCCTACGAAAACACTACATTTTTTCGGGATAAAAAGTAGCCTATGTGTTAATCCAGGGTGTCAGCTACGTTCATGCCAAAATGATGATGATTATTGAAAGAACTCTACTCACTTAAAAGAAAGGCAAGTAATTATGTCCTATTAAAGTAGCAAGCGAGTAATTTGTGCTTGCTTTTTAATTTGGGTATTAATTATCTTTTATTTGAAGTCCTACGTAATTCCTTTCATCTTCTTTACCGGCATCGTATAATAAAGTATGCTATAACTATAGTACATCCCGTCTACTAACGCTGACTGTTTTTAGGGTTCCGTACCCAAAGGGTAAAAACGGGGCCCTATTACTGAGACTTCGCTGTCCGTCCGTCCGTCCGTCCATCCGTCCGTCCGTCCGTCCGTCTGTCACCAGGCTGTATCTCAAGAACGGTGACAGCTAGGCAGTTGAAATTTTTACAGATGATGTATTTCTATTGCCTCTATAACAACAAATACTAAAAATAAAATAAAATAAATATTTAAGGGTTTTGTACTTGTTATAGATTATGGTACGGAACCCTTCATGCGCGAGTCGGACTCGCACTTGCCCATTTTTCTACTTTCGACTACACGCAAGAATGCATGAAATAGCTACTTTCTAGGACTCAGGGAACTGTAATAAATTATTCAAATAGTTGGTTGAAATCATATCAATCATATCAATCATATTTGTCAGAATATGAAAAATATTTTTTGATTGTAATGGCCTCTCAAAATAGCTTCCAAAGTTCCTAATCTATAATAATACCAACCTATCCCATTATCGCAACACTCAAAAAAATATTCTAAAAATTTTCACATTTCGATATTAAAAGTTCCCAAAACGATTCAAACTTAAATTAGGCTTTTCAGAAAAAGTCTGAGCCCATTCGGAATGATAACTTGACAATAGAAAAGTGAAATTTGTAAAGTGATGGAGGGTTGGAGCAATTTGGAAAGTTAGTCGGCAATATTTGAAGAAGTTAGGGCGTGGTACAAAATTACTGTTTATTGACGGATAGTTTTGGTAAAAAGTTGAAAAAGAAAAAAAGATAAATGTAATATTGTGTCGTACTAGGGCCATTTTTGGCCACACGTACTTGGGCCACGAAAAATCTGTTCCAAGTTTTTTCGTTCCATTCCGTTACCATTTCACCGTCGAAAACAAAAAATGTATGAATATTTTGGGACAGCTTTTTTCTCCTAATTAGATCGAAAGAGCTCGTGATTCTGAGAAGAAAATGCCCAAAATATCGAAAAAAAAAGTGGGGTGTACAACTTTAGAAAAAATGGCCCACTAGTCATAACTCGCCTTTTTGGTTAAAGTCGGAAGAAATAAAAAATCTCAGCAAAAATACTGTAACTTAGATTTGCTCAACTTTGGTGCTCAATGTCGGTCTCCTTGGTTTTTCGTCGGTTATCCTGGTTTGTATTTCAGAGAAACAACAAGAACACATCACTACTTAAACTAAACCAATCTAACCTACCAGTGAAATTACGAACTACCCAAATAAATTGCAAAAAAAAAGGATAAATAATTTTAATCATTTTGAGGAGTGGTTGGTTCAGTTTGTAGAGACCTGCCTATAAGCTGGCGGTCCCGGGTTCGAATCCCGGCCAGGACAAATATTTGTGTGATGAACTCGAATATTTGTACTTGGGTCATGGTTGTTCTATGTATTTAAGTATATATTTATCTATATAAGTATGTATATCGTCGTCTAGTGCCCATAACACAAGCCTTCTTGAGCTTAATTTGGGACTAGTTCGATTTGTGTGAGGTTGTCCGAAATTCATATTTTATTATTATTATTTATTTATTTATTATATATATAATATACATCTTATAGTATGTAAGTATATGTTTCATTGTATTTATGGTAGTTAAGTTATTATTATAATATTATAAATGTATTCACTTGTATCTTGGATGCTCTCCGAATGATTAATTTTCTACTCTGCACCCACTTGAAGCATCTCTGTTTGGCCCTATGGTTGACTGGTAGAGAATGGCATTAGGCATTACGTTCGCCATTTGTACTGACTTTTGTTTTGTGCAATAAAGTTTAAATAAATAAATAATACTTACAGAATAAAGTTCATTATTTCATTGTTATCCACCCCGTCTCAAACTCTTCTCTCTCCTCTTATAACTTGGGCCACCGTCTTAAGGGAGTTATAGTCGAGTGATTTTCCATTAATGTCATAACAGAATGGCGACGCAACATCAGTAACGACGTATATTTATTTTCTTTATCAATATTAGAACGGCCGATAATATAGGTAATTTATTTCAACAATAATTACAATTAGTATACTCTGTGCCACAATTGATGTTATTGGAATTGGAATTAACATTATAAATATTTACTGTTAGCTTTTTCTATGAAAACCATATTTGGGTGCTTTCTAATACGCAGTTTTTTTAATAAATAATAGTATTCTATTTATACTTTACTAGCTGTGCCCCGTGGTGTTACCCGCTCATCCCACGGGAACACTAAATTTATTCGGGATGAAAAGTATCCTATGACGAAGGACATCAAACTATCTCCATACCAAATTTAATCTTAGTCGGTTCAGCGGTTTAAACGTGAAGAGGTAACAGAGAGGCACACTTTCGCATTTATAATATTAGTATGAATAGTAGACATTTTTATTCTAGTTTTAATTTTTACTTTTTAGGTTTATTATAAGGACTAGCTGTTACGGACAGCACGGCAAAACGTTTAATCCTTCAGTAATATAAATATTATTTAGAAAAACTAGGATTAAGATCGTCGCCCGTAAAAGAGGTCAATGCTTATTTTCCCTTGTATACTATATACATTTATTTATGTACAGAGCTCCCGTCATAGTAAATTAAATCATAACAGAGATGACTCATCGAAAACTTTCCATTCGTAGACGAAAACAAATGAGTCATCTTTGTTTACATCCTGATGCAAACTTTAAGGATTTTTTTTAGATTAATATGAAACTTTAAAGAATCAATCTTTATACATATAAAAACAAGTAAATTATTTTTTTATTGAACCGCCCGTAACCTCCCGAGAGCACGGTAAATCGACAAATAAACACGCCCTTTTTTAGGGTTCCGTAGGAACCCTTATAGTTTCGCCATGTCCGTCTGTCCGTCCGTCCGTGACTTAGCTCCGTGATAATTAGTACTAGAAAGCTGAAATTTGGTATGAGTATATGCGTGTATTAAACCGACAAAACGGTAAAATAAAAAAAAAATTAAAAAAAATTTCGGGTACCTCCCGTACACATAAAATGGGGATGTTTTTTTTTTCGTTCCGACTCTAGTAAATGGGCTGTCATTGAATAGGTCTTTTAAAAATAATAGCGGTCTCTAAGCATAATTTTTTGATAAAGTTAGCAGTTTTGTAAATATTCGCTCCTAAAATAAAAAAAATAGTGTCCCCCCGCCCTCTAACTTTTCAACCACGGGTCAAAAATGTATGAAAAAATTCATGAAAATGAGGCCCTCTAAGTACTTTCAATGAAAACTATATTAAATAAAATCGGTTGAGCCGTTTTTGAGCTATCGCAAAAATTCATAATTTTCTTTAAAATGACGTAAGTGCCGCGCGGTGTCCTTATACTTCGAACGTTACACATATTAGTTAAGTGCCATACTGTATTAAAACATTTCGCTCAATCTAGCGGGTATAATCGATAACTTCCAGAAGGTAATAAGTAATTACACTTTCTTTGGCGTTTACGACCTTTTTATAGAGCTTGAAATCATTCTCGGAATTTAAATCTTTCTCGTAATTTTCTTCTATTGTGATTGTGAAGGATGGGCAACTACGGAACCCTGCACTGAGCGTGGCCCAACATGCTCATGGCCGGTTTTTTTTTTTATGAAATGATTTGAACTGTATCAGGGCTGGTTAGCCCTCACTACCAGTAGTCGGACTTTGTGTGGGAGTATAACCCGCTAATCGGATTATCTCCGCGCCACAGGGGTAATCAGCTCGCAACGCCTTAAGAGAGATAGGACGAGTGTATATCTCGGGTGTGCGAGCGAGGCAACCTCTTATCGGGGACAAAGAAACATAATAAGTAAAGTAAGTTTTTGTATAAACAGCAATATAATATTTTGTATTTACTTGTACTCTAGATCCTCTCTGTACCATCAGATTTCTAATTTGCACCCACTTCTAGTATCTCTGTTTGGCCCTATGGTTGACTGGTAGAGAATGCCATTTGGCATTAAGTCCGCCATTTGTACTGACTTGTTTTGTGCAATAAAGTTTAAATAAATAAAGAAACTGTGATAATTTTTGCATCTCATAGTCAGGCGGGAGCTCTGACAGCGTAACACGCTTGATTTCATGTTCGTCTCATAGACGTCAATCTAATACATAAGTTAAATGTTGTATATTTTAAGTAATTCGATTTAAAAATAAAATCGGGCGTCCCCCTGAGATTGTTTGATTTGTATAAAAGAGACGGCCATTTTTGTTTGTTCATTTCAATCGCATTCCAGTCAAATCGCAGTCGCATTACCAGTCAAAACCATCTTGTAGTATCAGTGTAGCGAAGTACCATCGGTACGCGATTTTAGTTTGTGTAGCGTAGTACCATCGGTACGCGATTTTAGTTTGTGTAGCGTATTACCATCGGTCCGCGATTTTAGTTTGTGTAGCGTAGTACCATCGGTCCAAGATTTTAGTTTGTGTAGCGTAGTACCATCGGTCCGCGATTTTAATTTGTGTAGCGTTGTACCATCGGTCCACGATTTTAGTTTGTGTAGCGTAGTACCATCGGTACGCGATTTTAGTTTGTGTAGCGTAGTACCATCGGTACGCGATTTTAGTTTGTGTAGCGTAGTACCATCGGTCCGCGATTTTAGTTTGTGTAGCGTAGTACCATCGGTCCGCGGTTAAAGTTTGTGTAGCGTAGTACCATCGGTCCACGATTTTAGTTTGTGTAGTGTAGTACCATCGGTCCACGATTTTAGTTTGTGTAGCGTAGTACCTTCGGTCCGCGATTTTAGTTTGTGTAGCGTAGTACCATCGGTCCACGATTTTAGTTTGTGTAGTGTAGTACCATCGGTCCACGATTTTAGTTTGTGTAGCGTAGTACCTTCGGTCCGCGATTTTAGTTTGTGTAGCGTAGTACCATCGGTCCGCCATTTTAGTTTGTGTAGCGTAGTACCATCGGTTCACGATTTTAGTTTGTGTAGCGTAGTACCATCGGTCCACGATTTTAGTTTGTGTAGCGTAGTACCATCGGTCCACGATTTTAGTTTGTGTAGCGTAGTACCATCGGTACGCGATTTTAGTTTGTGTAACGTAGTACCATCGGTCCACGATTTTAGTTTGTGTAGCGTAGTATTATTAAGGATTCTCTTAATGTTTCAGTGGAAGAGCCTCGTCTCGATGACGCTAACTGTCTTTCGGTCGCTATATCTAATGAGATCAATATAATTGGTATTTACCGGTCTCCCTCCTTTCACAATTTAGACCGATTTCTAAACTCTCTTAACATGGTACTTGCTAAATCTAAAGGATTCCAAAATGTGGCAGTAACCGGAGATATTAATATCGATATAATGGATTCTTCAAGCAATCATTCTTCTGATTACTTGCTCCTGCTGGCAAGGCACGAACTTCTCCCGGCTATTACCATCCCTACAAGGAATGATTCATGTTTGGATCACATCTTTATTAAGTCTAAGTCTCGCGCATACGGTGCTGTCTGCCCTTGCCCTATTACTGACCACGAAATTGCCATGGCTGCAATTTCTGCTTGTAAAACCAATAACATCCGGCAGTCACGAAGCAGTACAAAAACTGACTTTGCCGCGGCTGTACTGGAACTTAGCAAGGTCGACTGGACTAAGATAACTAACTCGGCAAACGTTAATGAGGCAGTTACACAATTTGATAATATAATATCTACTGCATTAAGCAAAAACACCCGCTCGGTAAAAGTCAGCCGCTCTAATTTAAATCTGAAGCCTTGGATTACACCCGGTCTAATTAGGTGTATGAGGCACAGGGACAGATTGCATAGTAGGGCTAGAGCATCCCCAAACAACCATGTCCTTCAGACAATTTATAAACGGTACAGAAACTTTCTCGACAACCTCTTGTTTAACTTGAAAAATGAATACCAAAGTAAACAGCTGACGGAAGCTAGGGACGACTCAAAAAAGTTATGGAAATCAATAAAAAACATCTGTCATTATCAAACCAATTTAAATTCCGTAAATGAGCTAACAAACCTATCCAACTCACCAAAAGACTCCCTAAACATTTGTAACCAGCATTTTGTCACGGTCGGTCAAAAACTAGCTACAGACATCCTTCACAAACTTTCTGAAACTCAGTCATCATTAGCTTCTAAAGTAAAATCCTGTAATTCTCCCGTTGATTCCTTTTTTCTTTTTCCTACCAATGTCAGTGAAGTTGATAAAATTATTTCAAAACTAAAAGTTCATAGCGCTCCAGGTCCGGATTCGGTAAAACCTCTCTTCATAAAAGAAATTAAAGACGTTATTATTGGACCGCTTACTGACATTTGTAACTTAAGTCTGGCTTCGGGCTGCTTCCCGGATCGATGGAAAATGGCTCGACATGACAAACTAAAATAGCGGACCGATGGTACTACGCTACACAAACTAAAATCGCGTACCGATGGTACTACGCTACACAAACTAAAATCGCGTACCGATGGTACTACGCTAGACAAACTAAAATCGCGTACCGATGGTACTAATAATAATAAAATAAATAATAAAAATCATTTATTTGCTTTTACACAGGTTTGCATTATATACAGTGAGATACCTGGCGGACCCCAAACTAGGCTGAGCCTGTATCTTGGGACCCTGGAGTGCGAAACAGTTTGCAAATGATTTGATTTAAAACTATAAACGATACGACGTTACAATATGCGTCAGATGCGAAAGCGTCAGATGCGTGTGTGTGTGTGCGGCAGTAAAATTTAATCGATCAATGATTCAGCTGTGTACACATTCGATAATTATTATTGTTAATATTACACACTAACCTACAGCACTCTTGGGTATTTATTTACTACACATCAACTGATACACTAAACACAAATGACGCTTATTAATTAATAGTATGTACGTATTTTGACTCATTAGCAAACGAAATACATTTACATGCATTGCTCATAGACGCGTGCACATCACTGGGCCATAGTTCAACTATCATAGACACAAACAGGTGCGGGAGGGGGCGGATAAGCCCGTACTTCCTACACGAGGTCTTTAGACCCCCTATCCGCACTGGACGCACACTTTTCACTCTCAGTGCGATGAGAGGCCTTAAGACCTCCCGCGTGTTTTAAAGTGCAAAAAAATCTACGTTATGGTAGGAATCGAACCATATATTGGACTCTTTTCTACCTATACTATTCTTTAAGCTACGAGCTATTTTTACCCGCACAGCCCGAGAGTACCGGCAGGAGGTCTTTAGACCTCCTATCGCAGCGAACGTGTTAAAATGCAAAATGCACAAGATGGGTGTTATAAAGTTAAACACGTGCGTCTGTGTATTTGTGTATCCGTACGTCTATCTATCCCAAATGGATGGACCAATTTAGCCCTTGTTTGTTGACTGTGATTTGGGACACTGACTGATTTCATCAGCTCCTTAGAGATATGTTAAATAATGTTACGGTTCTAGATCGAATAGGGTTGCTCGCGCCGGCACCAAGGACGTGTGTCCCGGGTGCGAGTCAGGCCTTGGTCTCCTATCCGACGCTATGCGCAGCGTACAGCGTCTTTCCATACTATTTATATATTCATATTTATCATTAGTATGGAAAGACGCCAGTACGCTGCGTACCAAGGCCTCAGGGCAGCGCGCTGACGCTGCGGCGCCGCCGCGGTGTTTCCGCAAGCAGCGGGATGCGCACGCGTCAGGCTAAAAACGCTCCCACCAATAGGGCACTGTCGCTCTTGAGTAAACTGGCTATCCAAAGCCCTGAGGTCGACGTCTTTCTTCTTTTTGCAGAACTGTATGTTTTAAGTAATATTGTTATGTAAATAGTGATACAGTATCATTATGTACTTCTTTAGTCTAATTAATAAATAATAATATGTATTTGTGTAGCATGTAAGCGTTTTGGTGTGTAACTGTGAGCTTGTGTGTGTAATTTAATAAACAATAAGCAATGGTCAGATCACCATTACGGACTTCTGCTTCTAGGTATGTCGCCTTTTCACCTGTTACCATATTCTAATATATCGTAATTTAGACATCTCAATTAAATCGTAATTTTCAAAATCGCTATTAAATATTAGGCATAAGGGGATTATCTTCACCCTACTCAACGTAACCTTTTCGCGTTTTAATTATCCCCTATCTAATTTTAGATTAAATTTTCACTTGCCTCAGTACCTTATTTATTACCCATTAAATGTCCTTAAATTTAAATGTCTGTACTGGTAGAGCAGAGCGTGGGTAGAGACCATAAAATTGAAATGGGACTTGACTGGACATGTCTGTCGCATCCGGAAAGATAGCAACCCAATGGATCCCACAAGATGGATACCAGAACGGGGGCAGACCGAAAAGTAAATGGCGGGACGATCGGGACGCGTTCTGCAGAGCATGGCAGTTGGCAATACGGTCAAGTGGAGAAAAGGAAAGGGAGGCCTTTGCCCGGCAGTGGGACACCTAAACAGGCCATAAAAATATATCGGTATCCCATAGAGGATTAAAAAAAACCGGCCTAGTGCTGCTTGGATCGCGCTGAGGTTTCCATACAAACTACGAAATATCAATATTGCTCTAATGAAAAAATAAATTGTACTGAGGGACAAACTTAATTTTGCCGTTGGGAAATTGTTATTCGTATACATCGGTATAGGTAGCGGTTAGTTTACTAACTGCAAATAAGTTTGTGATCGTATTTTATTATCATTTTATGATGATTTCCTTTCCTTGCTACATGGCATTGATTTTTACTTCTCAAAATTCTAATGAATATGAATTTTACCGGGTTTATCGCGATGTGTATTTACTGCTCCAAGAGATAGCATATTTGAGTATTTGATGTCAACTGCAGCTTAATATTTCCCCGCGTTCCTGTAAAAAAGGTCTTGACAGGCGGTCAACAAATTGATCCTATATATAAGGGTTCCGTTTTTGCTGATTTAAGTACGTAACCCTAAAACCACGCGGTCGCAGGATGAATTCTAATGTGACCCACAAACCTACGTAGATAGTTGTTGACCTTTATTTTTATTACCAAGCGTTTTCCGCCTTCGCTTTATTTAGTAACTAGCGACCCGCCCTGGCTTCGCACGGGCGCAATTCTATATTACGCATGTATTTAACATATAAACCTTCCTCTTGAATCACTCTATCTATTAAAAAAAACGCATCAAAATCGGTTTCGTAGTTTTAAAGATCTAAGCATACATAGAGACAGACAAACAGACAGCAGGTTGTTTTAATACTATGTAGTGACTAGATGCGCCGCGCGGGTTTACCTGCTCATCTCACGGGAAAACAACAGTTTTTCGGGATATAAAGTAGCTTACGTGTTAATCCAGGGTGTCAGCTACCTTCATACCAAAATTTATCAAAATCGGTCCAGCCGTTTAAGTGAGATAAGTAACAAACATACACATAAACACACTCACAAACTTTCGCCTTTGTAAGTTTGTAATATTTGTGTGATTCGCTCTTAATTTCCAATTACTATGCAAATGATAAAATAATTGGGTTATCTTCTAAAATATTAATTAATTTAGGGTAGCATAAATATGAAGTTTGTTTATTATTGAGAAAGTTAAAAACACAATTAAAAAGTTTATAAATTTGGTTTTAAGGGGATCCTATTAAATAAAAACACCACCGATTTTTTTTATTTCATAGCCTATTATTTCCTTGGAAGTCATAAAATTTTCAAAATTCTTGAAAATGTAAACCGATGTGTTAATGAAAGTGAGCGATGTGAAAAGCGGTGGTAGCCTAGTGGTTAGGGCATGCGACTTTCAATCCGGAGGTCGCGGGTTCGAACCCGGCCCGTACCAATGAGTTTTTCGGAACTTATATACGGAATGTCACTTGATATTTACCACTCGCTTTTCGGTGAAGGAAAACATCGAGAGGAAACAACCTAAGCCCAATAAGGCCTAGTTTCCCCTCTGGGTTGGAAGGTCAGATGGCAGTCGCTTTCGTAAAAACTAGTGCCTACGCCACATCTTGGGATTTAGGTAGCCGACCCCGATTGAGAATTCATTCTCAAAAAATGGGACAAAGGCTAGGAGGATGGATTGTAAACCGATGTGTTAATCTAGGATATTATCAGCTACTTACCTTCATGCCTAAATATTATCAAAATTGGTCCAGCCCACAGACCACTTTGTATAGGTAGGTACCTATACAAAATGGTCTGTGGGCTGGACCAATGTACATGTATTGTATGTAGGTACATACAATACATGTACAGAATTTTAATAATTTAATGAAACACGAAATAGGACCGAAAGACGTTATTTAAGTCGGACCCATTTGGTCCATCTATGGCTTACTTTGCCCTCTAGAGGCTACGTCCAATTTCGGTGTAAGTACGGTCTGATATTTTGTTATTATGTAAGCATAACCCCGATTTGCTTAAGTATGGCTTTATTTTCGACACAGAGGAAACTTGCAACTTTGATCTAAAAAAAGCATTTAACATACAGTGAAACATAGAACTTCTTCTTTTTTTGGAAGTCTGTTAACAATTAGGTAGTTTATATTTGTTCTTGCAATCAATTTATTATTATTTACTCTGTAACTTCACGGTTTTTTTTTTAAATCAGAAATATCATTTTTTTTACTTTTTCAACCCATATAATATCCGCCGTTTTATAAACTTTCGGAAAACGGAATAGACAAAAAAAAATATGCAGAATGCGACATACACCTAAGGGGTGAACAGCTAGAAAGTAGCTGGACATCCAACCATCCGGATATACGAAATAATTTTAGGCAAAGTTTGACTCGCTGCGTTCGCTCGCAATAAAATTCGTTCTATTCTTAGTGCCTTATCCAATGCACTGCATTGCAGATAAATCGATATATCGTGTTGCTAAATCTTTCTGACTCATTTACTTTATGTTTGAACGAGATTTGTTATCATCTCCATATCAAAGGCTCTTAACACAAATTTATTCCAGTATTTTTGCACATATTTAGAACGTGTTGCAAAAACGGCTGTAATGGTGTACCTACAAATTTAAATATAAAACGAAAAAATGGTCAAGTGCGAGTCCGAATCGCGCATGAAGGGTTCCTTACCTAGTCTAGTAGTCTAGCTATCACCGTTCTTGAGATACAGCCTGGCGACAGACGGACGGACGGACGGACGGACGGACGGACAGCGCAGTCTCAGTAATAGGGTCCCGTTTTTACCCTTTGGGTACGGAACCCTAAAAATGGTAAAATGGGAATTCTGACACTAGGAGCTGAATGAGTTATATATATTTGTTTTAAAAAGGCAGAAGTTTGTCATTTTTTACAACATAATTTCAACCTTTTGTACATTATCAAAAATCCTTTTTTCAATAGACGTTTATCTGACGTGTTTTTAGTACGTCATTACTGTAGAGGTGAGGTAATTAGGCAATTGCTGGCTAAGTATTAATGTTAAACTGACGACCTTAGGAGTCCGTTTAATTAGCCAGCAATTGCCCTTCCAGCTGAGACTAATCCAATATACCTAATGCTTTTCTCAAAAATGGTGCAAGAAACCAAAATAAGTACAGATAAGTTTTATTTGCCACTATAACTATATCAAAACAGAATTTTAGCATTGCCGCCTTTTTTATTATTTTTTTAATGGAAAAGTAGAATCGAAAGTTCGAGTCGCCATTGCGCTATTGCAGCGAAATTTGAAGCAACTAAAAAGTTGCGATAAGTCGTAGCTTCAATGCTTCCATCTTGGCTGTTTAAGACCTATGCCTTTTTTTTTATAAATAAATTTCATCATCATTATCATCAAATCCTAGCCGATTTCGGCTACGGCGACTGGACACACTAGCTAGTCAGAGCGTCGTTCGTGTGCTCTCATGTGACTGACATAGCCAATTTTTGCTGCAAATGTACGGCCACAAATGCTGCAAGTCAGCACCCCTCCGACGAGATTATAATTGATGACCACAAGGTGGTCCGGTCTTCAACTCGTCGCGCTTAGCGTCGAGTTCTTTTCGTCTTTTTCCTTCGAAGGCTTGCACTTTTACCAGCCCTGTAGGCATACAATCATGCATGCATGTATCGTGGGTGCTACTTTCGATTGGCCGTCGCCGCGACTGATTGCTCTTGATGATGAATCGAGTACCGACTCGAAACATATAAGATAGTATAAGCGCCACATCTTTGTACCGCAGGAGTCAGCCGCCTTGTTTCCGCTTACCTTTCTGCAACTCTGAGTAAAAGATGCAACATAATTCCATACAAGATTATTGTCTAGTCGGCAAGGTTTTTATTTTCATTCTGACTATATACTACGCGTCCTGATTTTTTAACATTCCGTAACATTTTCATAAAAAATGGTCGTACTGACGGAAAAAGGGTTAGCCTTTTATAGTAATGTGATGCTTGAGAGCGGATGTGATGCTTTGTTACAGCGGTGGTAGCCTAGTGGTTAGGGCGTGCGACTTTCAATCCGGAGGTCGCGGGTTCGAACCCGGCCCGTACCAACGAGTTTTTCGGAACTTATGTACGGAATGTCATTTGATATTTACCACTCGCTTTTTGGTGAAGGAAAACATCGTGAGGAAACCACCTAAGCCCAATGGCCTAGTTTCCCCTCTCGGCTGGAAGGTCAGATGGCAGTCGCTTGCGTAAAAACTAGTGCCTACGGCCACATCTTGGGATTTAGGTAGCCGACCCCGATTGAGAATTCATCCTCAAAAAAATGGGACAAAGGCTAGGAGGATGAGTAATGTGATGCTTGAAACATAATAATGAAACACTAAAAAACGTGTTGTTAAAGGGTAAGCTTGAAGGTGTTCGATCCTTATAGACTTGCAAACCCTTTTGATCGGTTTAGGATAAAACTGAGAGGTTCTTATTTGGATCGCATCGCAAGAGAGACATGTATAAAACACGAATCACTTTCTAACAGGTAACGCACTGTATTTATTTATTGTTATTGTCTAAACAGTCACTCGTTAGTAGGTAATATATGGCGCAGTAAATCGTAGACTCGACAATTAGTGCTACAATGTATCTCCGCTGATTTAGACGGCCATAACATTAAAGGCTGAGGGCTACATTAACACTGCCATATCGTCGGGGATAGTGCAATACCGCGTAAGTAACAAGTGTAAATACGAATCAATATTCAAACTAATGCTATGCATTTTTTTGAAATGAGAACTTTATATCAACAACTGTTATTTACGCAGTATTGCACTATCTCAGAATTAGAATCAGAATCAGACATTTATTAGTAAACATAGGTACACAAATATAACAGTAAAATCCATTCACAAATTTCTATTAGACAGTTGCCTTACTGCGACTGAGCGGGCCCGCCTGCTGGCAGTATCCGAGCCGGAGTCGGGACATTGGCTGCATGCCCTGCCCTCACGCAACATGATCCAAGTACCCTTAGAATCGCAATCTGCCTCCGTCTCGGTATAAAAATTTGCGAGCCACACCCTTGCTGCCGTTGCGGAGGCTCTGCTGACACCCTCGGACGACACGGCCTCTATTGCCAGTCAAGCGCTGGTCGTTTTTATAGACACGGGGCACTTAACGACCTCGTTCGCGCCCTTGGCACAGCATCCGTTCCAGCAACTCTGGAGCCTGTGGGACTTTCCGCTGAAGACGGGAAGAGATCGGATGGCTGCACACTGGTGCCATGGCATCTCGGGCGGCCTTTAGCATGGGATGTTACATGTGTGGACACTCTAGCCCCGTCCCTTGTCCAACGTTCCGCCAGAAAACCGGGGATGGCCGCAGAAGATGCCCAAATCGTCAAGCGCCGCAAATATGCCTTCTTAAATAAAAACTACGAATTCGCGGCACTGGCGGTGGAAACATTTGGCCCCTGGTCTTCGGATGCAAAAAAAAATGTAAAAGAAATTTCACAAAAATTAAACGGAGTATCGGGTAATATGAGAGCGGGCTCCTTTTTCGCTCAAAGACTGAGCCTCGCCATTCAAAGGGGAAACGCGGCGAGCGTGCTGGGGACGATGCCTCAGACGGCTTCAGTACTGGGGGATTCTTTTTAATTTTAAGTTTAAGTATGTATATTTTTAATTTATTTTCCATAGTAATAAATATATTCCCTTTTAGTTTTTGTACACGTAAGAGCCACGCGGGGGTCGCGTCGTTCTAAATTCAAAATCACAAACGCTGTCATTATAATATAACAGGTCTTACATTTAATAAAAACAGTATCACCATGTCTAGCCGTCTCCGACGATATGTATATATTTGACATAATTTTTATTGTGAAAGATAAATGTAATACATACCAGCCCGCCTAGCATAAGTACGCTTCGCGACTCTTGTCGCGTCACATAGCATCACCAGTTACTATCTCACAGTATAGCGAAGAAAGAGATGGGTAACATTTCTCGCGCGAGAAAGAGTCGCGTGTCACAGTTGTGCGAGAGGTGCAGGTGCAAACTTAACTTAACCGGGCCAGTTAAGATGGGATATTATAAGTGCCTGTACGGAACCCTCGGTGCGCGTATCAGACTCGCACTTGGCTGGTTTTTCTCATGGTTATTTACTGTCAAAAAAGCATAATATGCTTTTTTGGCAGTAAATAACCATGAGAAAAACCTAGGTATTCATATAGAACCGGTTATCGGCTCTATACAAAATACCAGTTTTAGTGAGCTAATTTCAAAGTTCTATATGAATAAGTACCTAAGTTCTTTTTAAAAGCATTTGAAATAAAACGCGAAATTAGAAAGATATTTCAATTTTAATGAATACCGGGAACAAATTCTGTTTTAAGCTGATTTTCTATCTGATGGTTTTGTTTTTATACGTGATGGAGGGTTAAGTAATGTTTGTGTGTAATATTGTTGGGACTCGGAGTTTGTTTACGATAAATGTTTTGCATATACGCTTTGGATCTAAGGCTTAATGTTCCGTAACAATTGGAAAAGTAATTAAAAACAAGACGTAATTGACAGAGCGAGCAAAGCTTCTCGTTCGGCTTTGCTATAATTTATTTACGCATGTAAGAGAATGCTTCGTGAGTCACTAAAAACTATGACGTACGAAGATACAGAGAACTTACTGGATGTCGTTAAATAAATGTTTGTTTAATTTAGTACTTTTGTGTAATTTTTAGTATTTAAGCTACAATAAGATTATTGTAATATAGATGAATACTTAAATTACATAATGTAAAGGCTTTCCTATTGCCTAAAACACAGGGGGAACTAGTTCAGGTTATGCAAATTGTGAATTTATTTGTTTTTTTAAGTATAGAATTTAACCGTTACCTCTCTGTGCATAATTTTTTTTTTCAATAAATGTATTTTTATTTGTATTTTAATAAATGTATTTGTATATGTATTTGTATTTCGTTCTAGCTGCGCCGCGCGGTTTTACCCGCACATCCCACGTTGCCTATTTGTTAAAACAGGGTGTCAGCTACCTTCACACCAAATTTTATCAAAATTGGTCGAGCCGTTTGAGCGTGAAGAAGTAACAAACATACACATAAACATACAAACTTTCGCCTTTATAATATTAGTGTGATACATACGAAACTGGTTTACGGGCCAATCGAAAACGCAAGCAGCACACAAGGTACATACACGGTTATACAGCTCTTATTTATTGGAGCGGAGCGAGCGAAGCGAGCGAAGCTCCCATGGATCGACTCGAATGGACTTTGTAACAATGCGCAGATCTCAGCGAGTTCTCAACCGATTTTGGAAATTTTTGTTTTAAAATGCACAAATTAAATTTCGCTAGGTCGTGACGAAGAGAAAATTTTGAAGTTGTTCTTAATTAAAAAGTTATGATAAAAAAACAAAAAGCTCCCATGGATCGACTCGAATGGACTTTGTAACAATGCGCAGATCTCAGCGAGTACTCAACCGATTTTGGAAATTTTTGTTTTAAAATGCACAAATTAAATTTCCCTAGGTCGTGACGAAGAGAAAATTTTGAAATTGTTCTTAATTAAAAAGTTATGATAAAAAAATAAAAAGCTCCCATGGATCGACTCGAATGGACTTTGTAACAATGCGCAGATCTCAGCGAGTTCTCAACCGATTTTAGATTTTTTTGTTTTAAAATGCAAAAATAAATTTCACTAGGTCGTGACGAAAAGAAAATTTCGAAAAAAAAAACCGCTCCAATCTATGGTGCAAGCTTAGCCGGTGGCTAACTCTGCATCGACCAAGTTTATTTAGTTATTACAGCGAGTGGATGGAACTTGGAGAATCCGAAAAAACGCTGAAATCGAAGAGCTTGTTGCGGAACCTAACATGAAAGACGGAGTTACGAAAGCACAATCTTCTTCGCTGGCTTGGACATCTGGAGCGCATGGGAGAGGACCGGGCAGTTAGTAGAGCGTTCCATGGAAAACCGACAGGTCGTCGTCCGGTAGGCCGCCCTAGATATCGGTGGTCGAAGATGATCTGCGCGAGCTCCAAGCCGTCGACTGGCGTGGAACCGCACAAGACCGAGACCGCTGGCGGGAACTCGTGTTGGAGGCCAAGACTCACTTCGGGAACATTTGCACGGTAAACACATGGACAGAAACACAATTAAACATAAAATCAAAAAACAGTAAGACTAACACAGAACAACAAAAATTGATAATAAATACAGCAATAATGAAAACAAGAAAAACAAGATTAATTCTGTACAAAAAGAAAAAACAACTAGGTATTTACAACTACTTCTAATAAATAAAGGTAAACGTATATCGACTTGTGGAGAGCTTAAGTAGGCAAAGATTTTTCTGCAAAATACACCAACACTGTCAGAAAGCATGTCAACGTCAGCTTCGAGTGCAACGTGGTGCAACGCGGTTTAAAATAGTAATCGCTCTCGCCGTTGGGGTGTTGGCGCCGCGGTGGGTGCGCGTGGCGGGCCCCGCCAGCAGCCGGCGGGGCCTCCGCGCTGGCACTGCGCCGCCACCGCGCCGCCACCGCGCCGCCACCGCGCCGCCACCGCGCCGCCACCGCGCCGCCACCGCGCCGCCACCGCGCCGCCACCGCGCCGCCACCGCGCCGCCACCGCGCCGTCACCGCGCCGTCACCGCGCCGCAGGCTCACGGTACCAGCAATCCAATACGTTGCAACACAGATGGATACTATACTGCTAATTTAAGCTAAATAAAGACTGTAACAGGCTTTATGTATCCTGTGTGCTACTTTCGATTGGCCGTCGCCGCGATTGCTCTTGAAGATGAATCGCGTACCGACTCGAAACATATCAAGCAATATTCGACTTCTACTGCGTGAGTTCACCGATCCGTTTGCTCGTATGACATAAAAAAAGCATAACCTAAAATTATATTTCGAAGACCCACAAACCACAAACAAACTTAAGACGACAATTAAAGTTCAATATAGGTATATTTCCTATTTTATTACCAATTATTTTAGTAATTGTATATCAATGTTATGGCTGTGGTTGATAATTAAGGATCTATTATGCTTATACTTTTCTTAATATAATATAATCTGAAATAAATGTATTGGAAATCACAAAGAAAATAAATTGAACTTTAATTTTGTACAAACTTTGAGAAATGCTGTTTCGAATAATATTTTCGAGCTCCGAGCTCTCATATCTCGACATATTTCGAAGTTCAGTTAAGACTTGACAATGAGATTGTTGTGACAAGGGTCCTCTTATCAGCCGTCGCAGGGTTGTGGTTCAAGAGAAACAAACCGCTCTGGTAGGGTTAACGATAATTAGAGATACCTACCATCGCTGAATGCTTAACAAAATAATTATAACTTTATAACAAAAAATAGTCATTTTTTTCCCAGGAAGTCGTACATTTTACAGAAATCTTGAAAATGTCAGCCTATACATAGGCTAGATACCTATTAGGTTAGGTTAGGTTTGTGTTATAACATTCCAAAATATTATGGGTTCAGAAAAAAATGTATCGAAAATTCGATGAAAAAATTGTGGTTAAACCTACTTCCTATCCTGCAAAAAACAGACATGGGTTTCGTACCGTATACCAGGTCCTGTAACAGAAGCAAAAAATTAAGACATAGATTTTACTCGTCAAACTGAACAACATCTGTTCAGAAACTTAAAAAAAATACTGTTTTCATATTATGTTCATTATTTCAAACAAAGTAAATAGCATTTTCAATGTACGCCGTCCAACATTGACATTGCTCTCACTTTACTAAATATCAAATGTTTCGGAATACATTGCTTCTTTGAATAAACTTTATTTTACAGGTTTACATTATAAATCGACGCGATGAGATGACTAAAGAAATTATGAAAACAAATGAAAATCCTACATCACGCTATTAAGATTTTTCCTGAAATCATGAACCCTGTCCGTAGAAAATGAATTTTAAATAAAAGTCTTGAACTTTATAATAGTATATATAGACTATATTTCGAATTTAGTAAAAATACACAGAAAGTCATCTCTTTCGATATTCGCAAAGCCGCCGTAGAGCTATATTTTATTGGTGGTTTGAGTAAAATGTGACATTATTGGTCGTGAGAGTTAGCAACATGGCCGGCTGACGCGTGCGCCTATCTAGGAGTTGCTACATGATGCCGCTGATCGAGCAAAGTTGGTAGCCAGAGCCGAGAACCTTGAAAAAGGATTTTTTTTTTTGTCTTAGGGCTAAACGAGCAAACGGATCCCCGGATGGAAAGCGAGTACCGATTGAGCACACCGAGCTTGTTGGAGGCTAATTTAGCCTTACCCTCTAAGTCTTTTGTTTCTATGGATATATCTATCTACATAGATACGTACTGTGAGACTACGGGGGTGCAGTCAGATGGGGCTTATTAAAAGAGGAGAGAGAGGTCTAAGATGTTTATTGCCCGGAGGCCAGTTTATAACTAAATTTTATGACGGATGTCACTCGTCGATTCAAATACATAAAAATGACTTTATTTTTATGTCGGTGGCCAACATAACCGATAGTGAAGCACAACCTTCACAGTACGATTAATTACCTTAAAATGACTACCTACATCACTATACGTCAAGCAACTGTTGAACCTCACATTTAAAGGGGTAGAAAATGATATGCCTTTCCTAATGGCTGACTATAATTGCAGAAAGGGTTCGAATCAGCGGTGAGGTATGGATTACAGAATTAGGGTGCGAATTTATACCCGGCATTACTATAGGTAGAAAAGGCCTGAATAGGGGTAAACCCCTTAAGAGGCCTTATTCCTTTTAAAATTATTTTTTTATATTATGACAATTATATTGATAATTCCTACCAACTTTTTGAAGTGAATAATACTTTTTCCTGAGTTCTCGGTAGTAACATAGCTATTTCATGGTTTCATTGCGGGCAGTCGAAAATAAATTGAAGAAACCAGTTTGCCCTACTATCGGGATCGAAATCGTCGAAATTGTCGGATGGATTCGATTGAAATTCCAGTTACTGTTGTCGAAGGTTGACTAAGAAAAACACAACTGTTCTTTGATATTTCAAATAAACAATGCAAAGATCGGCACACAAAGCATTAAGGAAAAGTTCGTCAGGTTACTTGGAGCTAAGGTAGCGAAGTGGTTAACGCGCTGGACCGGCAATCCAGAAGTACCGGGTTCGATTCCCGGTCTCTTCCACCAGGTAGCTCCTTTTTCATTTTTTCTTTAAGCTTTGATCTTTGTATCAATGTTTTAAAAAAGAATTGTGGTGTGTACATTAAAAAATGAGACTAGGTACATGTTTCAAAAATGTATACAACTGTTCTGTGTCAAAGTTTCATTTTATAGAAAAAAATGTGGTTTTCTCAGTTAACCTTTGACAACGGTAACTGGAAAGTTGCCGAAACGTCAGGGAGGCTCAAATAATGAATACGCGTGATATAATCCGTTTAAATTGTTTTATTGAAGTATACAATCGAGTGTCATGAACGAAAACCTACTAGATAATATATTGTTGTAGACTTGTACACTCCTATCTGTGGACAGAGACAGAATGAGATCCTCTAAAATAGTTAGGTACTGGCGATGGCGACGAGATTGCGACGAAACAGTACAATAGAATGTTTGTAGACTAGTTTTATTGCATGGTTTTATTTGTTCGTATGTGTGTTTATTCAAGTGAGTTCGTCGTTGTGACACAGACTACTTAAAACAGTACTCTCATTTAATCTTGGAAAGCAGTGTTTTATTGGTTGTTTCTATCAAAATTTAAGAGGCCTTATTCCTTTTAAAATGCTGATTGTTTAGACATTGTTCTATATGATCAAACATGTTTCTTAACATATTATTGATGTTACTACCTAGAACATTGGTATATATTTGAAACCTACAGTTTGAATTTTTCATTGATAATTTTTGTTTAAAAAACTACTCGAAATTGACTAAATTCACGCGGAAAATTAGTTTTTTCAGCTTATTTTCAACTGCACGCAAGGATAGCGTGAAATAGCTATGCTACTACCTAGAACTCGGGGAAAAGTAATATTCACTTCATAAAGTTGGTTGGAATTATCAATATATTTGTCGTAATATGAAAAAAAAAATTTTTTTTTAAAGAATAAGGCCTCTTAAGCCATTGGCCATGTATAAGCATCGGGTGTCTACGAACCCATGATGATCGCTTATATCACGCGATAAATAAGTGACAAAGCATCCGTGACGTTTTGTCAAAATGCGAGTGTGAGTGACAGATGCTTTGTCACTTATTTATCACGTGATAAACGCAACCATCATAGGCCAATTGATAGCACGGTAGGATTTTAGAGAGCTGTGGATATTAACACTAAAATACAATTCATACTCATACTCATTCATCTATTTAATTCCAAACTGTCTTTATCGTTTCTGTGGTTAACATTCCCAAGCATTAAAGTACTAAAATCATGAATGAAATTGAATTGAGTGAAAAAGAATTATTTTTTTCAAAATTATAAGCTCCTACATTTGAACATTTCGATTTGTCGATTTCATGCATTTTTAGCTGGCTATTCGATCAATATAGAACCCAATTTACTACAGGAAACATGTTAAAAGTTGCAAGTATTTTACGAAAGCCAATTTTGCCATTGCGATTTATTGGTACCTACCTATTGGTACATATTTGAAACCTAGGTAGGTATATTTTGAATTTTTCATTGATAATTTTTGTTTCAAGAACTAGTCGATATTGACAAAATTCCGCAGATAACTGTTTTATTTTTAAATGCACGCAATGAAAACATGAAATAGGCATGTTACTTTCAAGAGCAAGTTAGACAAGGATAAGTATAATTATTCATTTTAAAAAGTTGGTTGAAATTCATTATTTTTATTAAAGCAGTAACGTCTGCTGACGTAAACCAAATGTTTACAATGAGGCGAAAAGTTGAAAAATTTAACGGTTCAGGCAGGATTCGAATCTGCCTCTCCAACGGCTTTCCGGGCCAACACGGGCGCCCTGCCAGTTGCTTCTATATGCCTTAGGGTGGCATCGTAGCGCCATCTACCATAAAAAATTAGACTTTTATTATCGGCACCATCTAAGTCTAAATATTTACGGTAGGTAGCGCTGTGTCAATGTCATAATTGTTTTTTTTTTAAACGAATAAGGCTTCTTAATAGAATTATGTACGTTACAAGGTTGTATTTTACGTAAGTTTTAGTCTAATTAAGGTTCCGAAAGACTAATTAAAGTGTGCGCGTCAGCGGCAGCTAATTTAAACTTCGGTGCCACTATCCACGAAGTTTGTTTTAGAATGCCTTATTTATGTTAAACCTGAGTACTTAAATGTACATGTGAATGTTGAGATTGCGTTTTTGGTATATAAATGAAAGGAAAGCCAGTGATTTTCGATCACACTAAAATTACAAAGGCGAAAGTTTGTTAGTGTGTTTCTGTGTATGTTTGTTACTTCTTCACCACGCTCAAACGTCTGGACCAATTTTGATAAATTTTGGTATGAAGGTAGCTGAAACCCTGGATTAATACGATGGCTACTTTTCATCCCGAAATAATTTAGTGTTCCCGTGGGATGAGCGGGTAAGACCGCGAGGCGCAGCTAGTCATTTCGCAAAAATATCGTTTCGTGAATAACGTTCGACAAATTATAAAGACCGACGTGAATTCAAATTAAAATCCAAGAAAATTTAATTGAAACCCAATTTTGGACATCTTCAAGTTAGAAATAATTAATTACTTTTGTTATGTTTAGGGTGCCGTACCTCAAAAGGAAATACATGGAACCCTTACATGATCGCATTGTTGTCTGTCCGTGCGTTTGTCTGTCAAGACTCTTTATCTCGATAACCGTGAACGTATCAAGTTGAAATAAAAATCACGTACTCAAGTCTACAGTCCCTTGAAGCTGTAAAAAATCAAACTTCTAATTTAACGTTAAAAAAAAATACGGCCGTTTATGTAGCAAAAAAAGGGATAATTCGACACAAAATTCATAAAATATTTTCCGTTGAAATTTGGCAAGTAATACTGTATTATACAACAACAACAAGCATCTTTCGGACAGTCTCTTCCTAACTTATTTCGATTTTTCTCTGTGCACATAATATTATGTATTTAAGTATATCATACAAAATATTCGTGTAAGTTTATGGTAATTTTAAAAACATTCTTATGTATATCTTTAGGTAATTAATTTGTGATGTAATTACTTTTTTTGTAACTTTTGATCCTGCACTGGCCACATATTACCGTTTAACCCAGTGATTTACTGGTAGAGAATGCCTAAAAGCATTAAGTCGGCATTTGTACTTTTTGTACCTATCCATACTAATATTATAAATGCGAAAGTGTGTCTGTCTGTCTGTCTGTCTGTCTGTCTGTCTGTTACCTCTTCACGCTTCAACCGCTGAATCGATTTTGATGAAATTTGGCATGGAGATAGTTTAAGATCCGAGGAAGGACATAGGATAGTTTTCATCCTGGAAATTATCCCTAAAAAGATTGAAAAGTGAGTAAGTAATTCATGATGACATTGATGACCCTGTAGAAAATATAATGATTAGACCAAAAGCACAATTGCTCTTACATTTGCTTAGGCGCCCCCTTTTATTAATTAAGGTGATTAGGTGGATATCTATCGTGTTGTACGAGGTTGCTTCCATACTTCCAAGTTCCACGCGGACGTAGTCGCGGGCAAAAGCTAGTTGTGTAATAAAGTTTAAATTAATAAATAAATAAGTTTACAGGAAAATCTAAAAACTACTTCATCCATCAGTTATTAAGTGACAGAAAACCCGACTTTCTGAGAAAAATCATTGGCGTGGTCTTCAACAAACGAGACCCAAGAACACAATCCCTTAATATCCGCTGCACATATAAAAATACCGCTAATTCCATAGCAAGCATCGTCTTTCATGTTATAATTCCGAGTATTTCCTTGGCATTTTATCCCGTATTTTCCTTCGGAATCCATATTTTCATGGGATGTACTTAATCCTTTGTGTATGCAGCGGTTGTAGAAATTCATAACCTGGTACGTGTATTAGGATTTAAATTCAAAATTATGTTAAGCATAAGCAAGCTACATATTTATGAGAATACATGCGCGTCGGCTTGAAAACTTGCCTAAGTAGTAAAAAAAAGCAAAGTACTTATTTTAAAGTACCTATACTTATTGTTAAAATTTCACTAATATTATTAATGCGAAAGTTTATGTGTATGTTTCTTCTCGCCGAAACGGCAGGATGGATTTGGAACACATATATTTTATTATAAACTATCTACATATTGGTTACATATACTCTAATATGAAAATGAAAATGAAAAATTTATTCATAACATCGTTACATGTCTGTTTGTTTGTTTATGTTTCATTATTATTTACTAATTATATTAATTATATTATCAATATACATTCCATTGTTATACGCACGCCATAAACATAGTTATATTTTATATTTATTTTTTAATTATTTCAGATATGTTGTAAAATTGTGCTTCAAGCAGCCATTTTTTCAATCTATTTTTGAAGGTTTGTAAGGAAGGTGCATCTCTGATACTGTCCGGTAGCTGGTTATATATCAAAGGACCGAGAAGTGGCTGCTCATAAATTATTTGTGAAAGGGGGGAGAAAATGTAAGAGTTTAAGTTGTATACTTTAGGTAAAATAAGGTATAACCTAAGTATCACTATATAGATAAGTAAAAGTTTAATTTGTATTGTTTGTTAAGTTTATAAATAATGTATAACTTCAGTACTACTGTAGGAAAAGTTGTATGATTTTGCTTAAAAGGGGAAGATGTAACAGAACGCAACCGTTCACCTGTCTACTATGCTCTGTGGCGCCTCCCCCGCCACCCGCTTGCCTAGCTGTCAGAGCAGAAGACACACGGTATCTTTATGCTTGATATCTTGATTGTCATATTATAAAACTAAGTGGTATAAGAAATACATTAATTCTTTAAACTAACATCACATCTTTCATTAATAATAATACAGTAGGTAAGCGGACCGTTCTGTTTTGGCTAGCCTGTGGGGCACGGGGGCGTAGCGGCCCGCGTTCTTATTGCTACGCAGGCAGTATTTTCTGTTTGCCTGCTTTGTCTCAAACTCCTCACTGTTTGCGTATGTGAATATGGCCACCTGTTGGATCAGTACACAAGGTAGTGTTAGTATGCTGTACTGTCTAAAATATTCGCGAGCAGAAACGTCGTCAGGAACCCCTGCTATCGCTCGAACGGCCCGTTTTTGCATTACAAAAACCCTATGCCAGTCCGCCGCTCCGGCCCAGAGTTCCGTGCCATACGAGATAAGAGCGTGCAGGAGGCGTGAAGGAGGAGTGGTGTTGGAGAAGGATGGAAGAAAATCAAAATTTTCTTGTCGGAATTTACGAATGGGAATAATGTGCATACGTTATATATTTGCGTTATTAAACGTCAATAGCGATTTGTCAAGGTCAAGGATTTGTCATTAACCAAATTCAAAACATTGTTTACTGGAATGATGCTCAATCCTTCGCTCTTCTTGCGAAATAAATACTGAATCCTATTATTGAAAAAACTTGACTTTCATCACTGAATAGTTTTGGCTTAGTTATGCAAAAATTATTTGAGGTTTGCGGTATATTTAGTCCTGTTTCCTCTCACCGAATTTCAACGTCAGTTACCCAAAATTCGTCGTTGTCAGTTAGATAAATTAGTACCACCACAGAATAAATGTACCACCAAAAATCCGCATTATGGCGTCGGTTGTAAGACTCCGTGGTGGGCTTAATATGATTCACTGTAATGTAAGCATGATTTGAACCTGCGACCCTGCGTTTCCGGCTCAGTGCTCTCCCAACTGAGCCATCATATCGTTACGTCAATCATAGAAAATCTTAGATTAACTTCTACGCTACTAGAGCGCCCTCTGCTTCATTGGTTATTAAATTGCTTAAGCGAATTAGCCATACCCTATGATATGCGGTTACGTCTCACAGTCTTATTGCTTTATAGCACACGCTAAGACGGCGACAGAGATGGCGCTATTCTCAATGTTCTTTAACGCTAGTTTTATAGTGTCAATATTTAAAAATAAAATATAAGGTATGATCGCATAAAAAATAAAAATAATTTGGCTATAATACGCTTGATACTTGGTTTTAGATTAGAGCCGCCATATCTGTCCGGACGCAATCCGGTCACGCTCGACACTTGTTTGCGCGCGACCTAATTGTGCCAATTGTGGATAGAGAGGCGTTATGGTTTTGTTATCACAGCTATTCTTCTATTTAAACACATAATAAAACATTGAATTGAGTTGAAATGGGATTGGGCTGGCCACGTTTGCCGCATGCCGGACGACTTAAGGGCCGAAAGCACCACAGAGTGGACGCCACACAACTCAACGGGACGCGGCAGACCTCATCAGCGATGGCGGGATGATTTGGACTTTTTCCTCAAGGACTGGCCAGATAAAGTAGGTAAATGGAGGAGCAGTGGGAGAAGAGGAGAGGCCTTTGCCCAGCAGTGGGGCACCATGGGCTCATTTTTTGGGTTCCGTACCCAAAGGGTAAAAACGGGACCCTATTACTGAGACTTCGCTGTCCGTCCGTCCGTCCGTCAGTCCGTCTGTCACCAGGCTGCATCTCAAGGACGGTGATAGCTAGACAGTTGAAATTTTCACAGATGATGTATTTCTATTTCCGCTATAACAACAAATACTAAAAATAAAATAAAATAAATATTTAAGGGGGGCTCCGATACAACAAACGGGATTGGTTGCGTTAACTTTGCACCTCATTTGTGTGGAGCGCTCTATATAGCAGGTGCAAACTTAACTTAACCACTTAAGGATGGAAAGTGTTCGTACGGAACCCTCGGTGCGCGAGTCCGACTCGCACTTGACCGGTTTTTTGTATTTTGTAGTAACATTGATAATAATAATTATGGTAAGCAACATGTTAGGTCATATAGAAAAATGTGTAAAAAATCCAGCATTTTTGAACTGATAAGGAGCAATATCTGACTCGATATTTTAATATTATTATCACAACAAAAACGGGACTAAGTGTTACGGGTGTGTACTGAGCAGCACAGAACACGTATGTATAGTAAAGTTTGGACAGACGCCATTAAACGTCGGATTTGGACACCGAGTTTCCATATCTGTCCAATTGTAATGCGATCACGTTCCACTTGTTTGCGCCTGACCTAATTTACTGTTGACACTTGTCCGTTGTTAAAGCCGTTGAGGCTGGTACCTTTACCATGAGTCACCGTGACCAAAATAATATATACACGATGATTTTTAATCGGTGATCAGGTACCAACTTTTATAACTCAGTAAATGATGGCGGTCACGTTGAAGTCGAAATTACATGAAAACAAACTTTTATTTTTCTATGATAATTTTTATTTAAAATACCAATTTTGTCTTAAATTCCTTGTCACCCTACTAATCTGTATCTGTAAGCTTACAACCTTTTTAATAATTTAATGGCAATGACAATTTATGAGTAATAACTTGTCATTGTCATTGTCATTACCTATACAAAGGCGTAGGAAATTTCGTAAAATTTCCCGCCAAAGCGATGACACTTGACGTAGGTATCGTACTTTAATAAATGTATGTAGGATGACCGTGTATCTAGTGGTTGTTAGTTTTAATTATGTTTCAATTTTTAATTAAATAAACAGTGAGGTAATTGCATGAGACCTCGCCTATTAGGTTTAATTTTAGCTGGATATTAATATTTTTCTACTCCTGATCACCGATTAAAAATCATCGTGTATATACTAACGTAAAAAGAAACGACAGCGATACTTGTGTGCAGTAACAAAACTCGCGGCTATGTGTGCGTGTCGAGGGGCGAGCGCGGGCGAGCGCGGGACGCGCGCGGTGGGGTAGGCATTCACGTGAATGCCTTGTCGAAGGATTCGGCATAGTTTTTCATAAGTACAATATACTAACATAAATATGGACGCTGTCTGAAATAAAACTATTTTTTTTTTTTTTTTTTTATTACAAGGTCACCGACGCCCGAGTTACACCGATTTGCCGCTGTCACGCCTGTGATGAAGTATAGTACAGCGCTCCTAACGGTTACTTTATAGAACTACAATTCTCTATACAAATTCATACAATTATACAATACAATACAACAACACTTTATTGCACACCAACAAGAAAAATATTACATGAGAAATATTATATTGACTGTTTGCCTATCTCTCTCTTATTATTATTGTAAAATTATCCTCCTTCGTATTGTACATGTTGCTTTGGTTGTCTACCGTTTACATTTGTGTTTAGCACTCATTTACTCAAAGGTTAACTGGAAGAGATCCCTCAAAGGGATAAGTTCGCCTTTGTACATGTTTATTGTTTTAAAATGTATTTCTTGTTTTTGTGTACCTGCAATAAAGTGTTTACATACATACATAAATACAAATCCTTCGCGCAGCCTCAAGCGAGTACAGTCACTGTAAACTCATGTTAAAGGTATTGAAACAAATTATGAAAGAAAAATATAATGTGATCTACTACAGTGTAAGCAGGAATCGAACCTGCGACCCTATGTTTCCGGCGTAGTGTTCTCCCAACTCAGATATTAGATCGTAACGTCAATCTCACCAAATCTTTGATTCCATATTTATACGCTACTAGCGCGCCCTCTGCGTTATATTTGTTGTAATGTAAATAGTAATTTATAGTTTTTTTAACTTTTCATTTATTTGTACATGATGTAGCTTCTTGCCAAATTCCATGATTTTGTATTATTACTTATATAAAAGGTTAGGTAAGGATTTTATGTGTTTGGAGGATTTCACCACAAATAATGTCCTAGAACCAGTATATCTCTGTCAGTGGCTAAACCCAGATCCGTTCCATCTTCGTCAAACCGACGTCACTCCGAGGAAGAAATTCTACCCCGACTGTGCGGTGTAGGGGACGGAATCCAGAACGGTAATAGAATTTAATACCTATGTGATTCATGATTCAAATACTCTAGTATTAATAATATAGAAACACTAGAAAGTGCTTGCAACTTCAGCCAAGATAATAAAATATTTTTCGTGTCCGATGGATAAAAAGTATCCTATAACCATCTCTGGATGTCCAGTTATCCCTCTACCAAAATTGGTTAAAATCCGTCCAGCCGTTTCGGTGTGATGAGAGGACAAAGTAATTAGTATCAACAGATGACGCTGTATGGGAGGCGTGGTGCCGCGCGCATATACAATTCCTACATCGCGCTGCGAAGATTTTTCCAGAAATAATGACCCTTTTTCATAGAAAACTAATTTTCGATACAATTTTAGAATTTAGTATAGATTACACGTGTATAAATATCACATAGATCTTCGGATATTGTGAGAGTACTGAGCCAATCCAGTGGTAACCTTGTACAAGCTTATAATAAAGATCAACCGACAAACTCGAAAACTATAGCTTGGCAAATTTGTTCGTGACTGTGACACTCGTGGTCAGCGGGCGACGGGGGACTAAGACAAAGGAAGTGCAAAGAACTTGCAAACAATCTACATGCCCTGGGTGAAACCAACAAAGTCACTCTTAGATGGGTATTGGGACATTCCGATATTGACGGAAATGAACGAGCAGATAAACTCGCGAGGGATGGCGGGGGCAAGCCCCTTGTCAGCCCAGAACCTTTTTGTAGAATCACAGCACAGGCACACTCTCTGCTCAACGACTTATACAAATCTAAGGCAATCGAGTTGTGGGTGGCTGTGAAAGGACAAAAACACTTACAAAAAAAAAATACAAAATACAAAATAATTTATTTGCTAAACAAAAACGCAAGTACATAACATGATATGCCTAGCGGATCCCAAACTAGGCTGAGCCTGTATCTTGGGGTCCAGGAGTGCTATTTGGGAAACAGTTAAGCTTAGTGACAAAGACAATCATAAATTAAACTAGGTACTACTATATAACAAGGACTGGAAATATTTTAAACCGATACGTCAAACGTCATCAGGTGGTGTTATATGAACATGTGTGTGTGTGTGCGTGTGTGTAGCAGGGGAAAAATTAACTAGCCAGAATTAAAGCCTCAGCGTCGTCATATGATAGTGACAGAAGCCACTTCTTCACAATTGCTTGGACTTTACCAACTGTGCACAGTTGGATATCGTGTACTTTGCAGATATTATTATATATACGTAAATGCATATAGGCTGGTGATCGCATAGCAAAGGTTGATCTGTAACCAGGTAGGGGAACTCTAAACAAACGTTTGGCTAGGAGTTGCGAGAAGTTGGGTGAGTGGATGACTACGACGTGCGCTCGAGCAGCCGCTTTTACTATATATAACCGCCTTACGCTCAAAAGGTTAGAGTCCCGATATAGAACTTCCGTTGGGAAAAGCATAGGTTTTCGGAGCATTACTTTTATTACCGCGCGTTGAGCCCTCTCCAGCAGCAGCATAGTGCTTTTTGGGGCACTACCCCAAACAGTTATACCATACTGCAAGATAGATTGGCACAATGCGAAGTACACAATCCGTAGCACTTGTTCTGAGGCGCAGTGGCGGAGTTGCCTCATAATATATATGCACTTCCTAACCCTGTTAGCTAGTGCTGAAATGTGTTGCTTAAAGGACAGCTTATCGTCAATTATCAGACCCAGATATTTAACACTTTCCGATCTGACTATCGACTCACATGAACATGTTGTAAAGCTATTAGTACTGTTACGGTTACGACAGGTACTTGAGTGAATTATGAGGTTACTTCTTAGATATGTAGAAGAGACATGTGTCTTAGAAAAAATTAAAAAGTTTGATTTCATCACGTTGAGGGTAAGTAAATTGTTGTCTAGCCAACTACTAATTTCACTCAGACCGCATTCCGCAAGGTTAAAAACGTCTTCCCATGTCTGACCGTGAAACAGTACCGCAGTATCATCCGCGTAACAAATTACTTCCGCACATTTCAGCCCAAGTTTCAGGATATCGTTTAGGTAGATAAGAAAGAGCGTGGGTCCGAGGATACTGCCCTGTGGGACTCCAAAACACATGGGTAGTTCATCACTGCTGAACTCGCCAACCTTAAGAATTTGTCGTCTGTCAGTCAGATAGCTGCGGAACCACTCAAGGGGCACCCCTCTCACACCCAAGGCATTTAGCTTACTCATTAAGATATCAATTGACACGGTATCAAATGCCTTACAAAGATCCAAAAAAACCCCAACACATTTATCTCTGTTATCAAGATAACCAGATATTTTGTTAGAGAGATGAATCGCTGCATCTTCCGTCGACTTTCCTTTCCTGAAACCAAATTGCTTTTCTGAAATAATGTTATTTGTATCAAGAAAGGTCGTTAGACGAGTATTGACTAATTTTTCTAGTATTTTTGAAAAGGCACTAAGAAGAGAAATTGGGCGATAGTTGTTGGGGTCATTTTTGGATCCATTTTTGTAAATGGGAGTAACTCTAGCAAGTTTCCATCGATCCGGGAAGCAACCCGATGCCAAACTCAAATTACAAATGTGGGTTAGTGGCTCAAGAATTATATCTTTAATTTCTTTGATAAACAGTGGTTTGACCGAATCCGAACCCGGCGCACTATCAACCCTTAATTTAGAAATAACGTTATCGATTTCGCTGGCATTTGCCGGTAGAAAGAAAAAGGAATCAGCGGGAGAATTGCAACATTTGATTTTTAAAGCTAAGGTTGATTGAGTTTCAGAAGTTTTTGATAGGATGTCAGTAGCTAAATTTTGGCCCACAGTGGTGAAATGCTGGTTACAAATATTCAAGGAATCTACCGGAGATTTTGACAAAGTTGTTAGTTCGTTCGTAGAGTTTCTTTTTGTTTGATAGTGACAAATATCTTTGACAGATTTCCATAGTTTCCTTGGATTATCCCTCGCCTCCTCTAACTGTTTGGATTGGTAGTCTTTTTTCAGGTTGTACAGCAGATTGTCAAGGAAATTCCTGTACCGCTTATAAATGGTGTGAAGGATATGGTCCTTTGGGGCAGCTCTTGCTTTGCTATGTAGTTTGTCCCTGTGCCTCATACATTTGATTAGACCGGGTGTGATCCACGGTTTCAGGGTCACCTTTGCTCGGCTAACTTTTATCCGATTGGTGTTATTGTTTACTGCGGTGGAGATCAATTGGTCGAATTGTGTAGCTGCTTCGTTTACGTCTGCAGAGTTTGTTACCTTAGACCAATCAGCCGCTCTGAGTTCCAGTGCAGTAGCAAGAAAATCAGTTCTTGTGATCCAACGTGGTTGTTCGTTAGCTCTGGTTTTGGATGTAGAAATTTCCGCCATGGCAATGTCATGGTCTGTAATAGGGCACAGGCAAACAGCACCAAATGCGCGGGATTTAGTTTAAACGAAAATGTGGTCTAAACATGAGCCTTTTCTTGTTGGAATTGTCACAGCCGGTAGGAATTCATGCATAGCTAGTAAGTGCAGGTAGTCACTCGATTGAACATTTGTGGAATCTAATATGTCGATGTTTACATCTCCGATAACTATTACATTTTGGAAACCCTTACATTCACCAAGTACTACATCGAGAGATCTGCGGAATGGTTCTGTATTGTAGAACGAAGGGGAACGGTAAATTCCAAATATTTTTAGTTCACTTGATATAGCGACAGAGAGACAGTTTGCGTCGTTAAAGCCAGGTTCCACAACAGAGACATTGAAATGATCCTTGATATATACGACTACACCTCCGCTTTTATTAATATATTTAGACGTATGAAAAACATTATATCCCGGAAGCCGGTTGATTATGGAGTGCTCGTTTATCCAGCATTCAGTTAGTACGATGGCATCAAGTACAGTGTTCATTCTTTTTAGGGCTACTTCGAACGCATTAAAATTATGTTGTAGGCTTCTGATGTTGAGAGTCATGAACTTAAAAGACTTTACGTTACCAAAAAAGGGCTTACATTGCTCCAGCGATTCGAGCCTCTGGCAGTTTATGGCAACAGATTGATCTATATCAATTCCTATGTCATGTGACGCCATTAGTGATGAGATAGTAAGAGAAACGTAGAATTTCTAAAATAGGCCATGAGGTCAATGCTTTGCTAAAGGGGTACAGCAATGAATGAGGTTCAATTTCTATGGTAGACGTGTATGACACAAGTGAAAAAGTGTAGAATATCGCAACAAAAAAGTTAAGGTGGGTGTGTGTATGGTTTGTGGAAGTGATGACTAAATCCTTGACGCTAGTTACTAAGGTAACAATCAAAAGTGCCTTTGTGACAAATAACAATAAACAAAAACAACGACAATAATCACAGTTAATCGTCGACTCGAAACGTATCACTGGCCGCGGAGTCCGATGTAGGGCAGCCGGCAGGGATGACCCCAGGGTCGGCAGATTCTGAGGCGGCTGGGGTCTCGGAAGAGGAGACAGGGCCCGTTTCTCGGATTCTATCCAGGTCTGCTGCATCACGTATTGCGATGGCGGGGCCACCTTCTCTCTTGCGTATGTAAATTCGCCCGTTGGTGGTCCAGCAGTACTTGTAGCCTTGCGATGATTTTTGGAGCCTAGCTTGACGAAACAAGTGTCGGTTCTTCTTTGTTAGTCTTTCATTGAAATATAGTTTATTCCTTTGTCCTTCTACCTCAATATCATTAGTCGTAATATTGCGTCTGGCTTTGGCTGCTTTTAGAAAATCTTGGCGTTTCATGTGGCGCACAAAGCGTAGGACAACCGGCCGTGGAAGCGAGGACTCAGATCTTTGGGTACCTGTGTCACGGCGAGGGCCAACGCGTGACACATCGTCTATGTCTGCATCAGCCAGCTCCATACCAATCTTCGTCGCAGCCACTTTAATGATATGGTATAAATTTTCATTCGCATGTTCGTTAATACCTTGTATTTCAATTTCATTGCGCACCATGTTTTGCTCCAGCGAGCTAATTCTCTCCTCTAGTTGACTGACCTTTTGATGAAGAAGCACGTTTTCCTGCTCCTTCTCTTCCAGTGCGCGTATTTTAGCGTCGGAGCGGGCTAGTTTCTCCTCATATTCGCTCTGGCGCGCAGCACAATTCTCCACACAAGACGATAGATTTTTTAAATGGGTCTTTACCTCAACCATGTCGTTGCGCAGTAACTTAATCTCCCTCGTCAGTGCAGCTAACGCGTCGTTCTCGGGGATCGGCGAACGAGATTGCAGTCGTTTTTCTGACTCACGGTTTTGCGGGCGCAGGGTGACATTTGTCTTTGAGGAGTGTGAGTCCACGGCGCCAGCTGTGGAGGCCTGTGGCCGCACCGGGGTGGATGAGTTGTCTTTTTTAGGTACCTTGCTCTGACAAGACGGGCATGTCCAACCTTGGATCTCGCTCTTTGCTAAGGCTAAGTAATCCTTGTTGACGCACTCTGGGTGGTAATTGTCCTTGCAATCGGCGCATGACATATATTGTGAGGTTGGTGAGGTTTTTAGAACCTTACGACAAGCAGCACAATAATTAAGAAAAATAATGGAGGTAGTTCAAGAAAAAGCTAATAAAGTGGATATGGTAGAAAAACAACTACAAGTTCTACTAGAAAAAAATGAACTTCTACAAAAATGTCTTGATGAGAAAATTTCGACGCAGATTAGTACCATGAATAATAGGGAAAGTAAAGAGCTCGTGGCATCGACATCCGCAGGACTATATGCGGACGCGGCCAAGGTAAATAAAAAGCGGGTAGCGCAAGAAAATAAAACACATACAACAGAGTGTGGGGCTACAAAACCCGCGAGTATAGTCTCGGTTGAGAAGATAGCTTCGAGCAACGAAAAAATTTGCGAAAAGGAAATGGCTGAGGCGAATCAGATACCCGAGGCGCAAGGGAAAGAACAGGATGAAGGACGCTGGAAATTAGTGAAGAATAAAAAAAGTAGATACCCTAATAGTGAAGTGAAAAGAGGCGGGAGCACTAGTGTGAACGAAATAAAGGGAATGGAAAAAAAGAAATATTTACACGTCTGGCGTTTAGAGAGGGACACCAAAGAAGAATCTTTAGAAAGTTATGTCAAAAGTATATGTGGGGCAGAAGTGCCCGTTAAAGTTGACAAAATCAAACACAAAACGGAAAGAGATTACGCCTCTTTTATTATAGGGGTCCCAGAGAGTAAATATGACATGATAACACAACAACAAATTTGGCCAGTAAACATAGAGTTTTGCGAATGGGTGTGGTTTCGTGGACCACAAAAATACAAAAATCCAGAATGACTATATTGATATATATTATCAGAATGTACGAGGTTTACGTACAAAATTAGAGGAGTTTTATACTGGATTATCGTCATTTAACGCTGACTTGATCGCAATTACAGAAACCGGCCTAAGCGAATCGATTTATAACGCAGAAATAGTCCCTCCCGGATACAGTATTACACGATGTGACCGAGCGGACGGGCGGAAGCAGGGCGGCGCGTGTCTCGTGGCCACACCGCGTCTCGAGTTGCGGCGAGTATCGCTACCGGACGAATTAAGCATTGATGATCATGTTTTTGAACTCGCAGGTGCCACAGTTTATTTACATAATAGGTTTTTGTTTTTTATGTGTGTCGTTTATATACCACCAAATAGTAGTGACAACGAATATATGTTATTGTTTAGAATCATTGAGCAATTTTGTAATAACTATAGCGAAGTACTAGTAGTAGGTGACTTTAATTTATATTCAGCGTCAACAAATATATGTAACTATTATGAGTGTTTTTTAACATATTGCGGGTTCACTCAGAGCAATGGAGTAAGTAACTGTAATGGTCGGTATTTGGATCTAGTACTGAGCACTTTAGGAGAAAGCAATGGGGTGCTGGTGCGCGCGGCGGCGGTGCCGCTCGTACCGGTTGACGTGTACCATCCTCCGCTAGAAGTGCGCGTGCGACCGTGCGCGCGCCGCGAGCGGGAGCGAGACACACAGAACGATTCGGTCTTGTATGCGCCAGAAGATTATGAAACGAGGTGGAATTTTAATAAAGCCGATTTTCATTTATTGTATGCAAAAATAGCAGCCGTGGACTGGACACCTTTGTATAGCTTAGATTTAGAGAATAGTTTAAAGTATTTTTACGATAATTTTAATTCAATTATAGACCAATGTGTTCCGAAAAAAAGAGAAAGTCACGGCCGCTCCAAGTACGTCTACCCCGAGTGGTATACAGGGGAGATAATTCAAGATTTAAAACTTAAAGCCAATCTACATAAAAATTACAAGATTAGTGGGTCAAAACTCGATTACGAAGCGTTTGCTCAGTGTAGGACTCGAGTTAAAAATAAAATACTAGTGGCGCACGAACTGTATCGGGACCGCATACAAAGTCACATGCTAGAGGATCCTAAAGCCTTTTGGAGTTATATGAAATCAAAAAGGAGTAGTCGAAATACACAACAAATTGTTGTAAACGGGGAGGCATTGACAGGAGAACAGGCGGCTCAAGAATTCGCAACATATTTCCACTCGGTGTATAGCTCCGAAAGGCCGAGTTTAGATGTGAGTCGAGCGATAGCGGACGCGGGTGGCGAAAATGGAGCGGCGCGAGTTAATGTTGACAGGCTAGAGGTACAAGATGTGCGACGAGCGCTTAAACAGCTTAAACCGAAAAAATCGTCAGGTCCGGATGGTATCCCCCCGTACATTTTTAGGGATTGCAGAACAGTGCTAGCCGAGCCGCTGTTGCACATCTATAATCTGTGCCTCAAAATGGCAGTTTTTCCAGAAAGATGGAAAGTCACCAGGGTCATACCGGTGCCCAAGGGAGGTTCGGGTAACAAGGTAGAGGAGTACCGACCTGTGGCGGTGCTGTCCACTCCAGCGAAAGTGTTTGAATCGGCTCTCCACAAGAGCATATACGGGCAAGTAAGCCTGCAGCTTACAGATGAGCAACATGGTTTTCGGCCGGCAAGAAGTACAGCCAGTAATCTGCTTAGTCACGTAGCCGATTTAATGCCTACCGTGGATAGCGGAGGCCAGGCCGATACTACATACTTTGACTTCAAAAAAGCCTTCGATTTAGTAGATAACGACGTCTTATTGAAGAAATTTGCAGGCTTTGGTTTTACCCCACATCTTCTTAACTTTTTTTCCGATTATATGAGGGATAGACAGCAGTTTGTAGAATATGTAGGATATCGGTCTAAACCATATTTTACTAGATCTGGTGTAAGTCAAGGTAGTAACTTGGGGCCTCTGGAATTTTTACTAAATGATAAACGACCTGCCAGAAGTGATAAAAGATGCAAAATGTTTATTATTCGCAGATGATCTCAAGTTATCTCTCGTAATAAAAAGTGTGGAAGACTGCAAAAGATTGCAGAGGGATATAGACAGAGTGGTCCACTGGAGCAAAAACAATCTTTTGGAGTTTAACACCGGGAAGTGTATGGCAATAACCTTCTCGCGGGCACGTTCTCCGATTACACACAATTATACTGTAGACGGGAGACCTATGGTTAGGGTTACCGAAGTGAGAGATCTGGGGGTCCTTTTTACAACTGAGCTAACGTTTCGAAATCATGTCACAAATGTTTGCAAAAAAGCATTTCGAAACCTCGGTTTTGTGCTTAGAATGGCAAAGGGATTCACAAACATGAAGGCGATAACTGCGTTGTATAATGCATTAGTGAGGAGTCAGCTGGAATGCAATGCCGAAATATGGGCTCCGTACGAAGCAAAGTATAGTCTCATGCTAGAACGGATACAAAATAAATTTATAAGGTACATGTACATGAGGCAATACGGTGTCTATCCATTTTATCCGCTCATGTATCCCACATTATTTGTCTTAGGCATGGTCGGATATGAGGAGCTGAAAGTCAGAAGAGAACTCTCACTCGTGACGTATGTTTTTAAGGTGATAAGGGGTAAGATACACAATCCGGATATACTGGGTGCAGTGGGTCTGTGTGCCCCCCCCGCGCTCGCGACGCGCCGGCGGCGGCCGGGGCTGCTGGCCCTGCCGCGCGCGCGCACCAAGCTGCTGCGAGAGGCGCCGCTGACGCGTGCACTACGCACCCTGAACTTGATCGCGATAGATCTGGACTTGTTTCATTGTGCACTGAGTGAATTCAAAAAAATTGCTTTATGGAAGATTGCCTATCCTAGTTAGGTAATCATGAAATGATACCTGTATTTATTTAGACATAAGATTGTTTATATGTTATGTTTGCAACAATATCGCATTGGGTATAGCCTGTAATGATAATTGTATGTGTGGAAAATAAATAAATAAATAAATAAATAAATAAATTATTACTCATATTGATGTTAAAAAAATATGTGGGTATAGTTACGCGTAGATCGAGAACCAGTCGTGCGAGACACCGGCCGCCCGCGTTACCGCCGTAAGCGAGGGATCTTGATCGCTGGTCGATGCGCCGGGCGCGTCCAACGGAGCTAGACACTAAGCGTATGCGGGAACGCCGTAAGGCAGGGGTCTAGGTGAACTGGTTGCGCTCTGGGCGCTGCGTAAATGCGTCTTATCACTTAGGAGTTTTACTCCGCACTCCTTGCACGCACTTGGAAACCCTAATAAAAGGTTTGAACAAAAGGTATCTAAAGATTAACTACAATTTAAAATCTATGCGGTGACTAGAAATTCTGACTGGTCACTGCAAACTAAACAAACACCTGTTCCTAAATGGGAATGGAACAGGACGCAATGAGTAGGTTCTGCCAAGAGCCAGAGGAGACTGCTATGCATATCCTTTGCTCCTGTGGACCACTAATGCTCAAAAGAAGTATCCCCAGAAGAGATACAACAACGAGCCTGGGAATTCCTGGACTCAACGGGTCTCAGCAGTGAACTTTAAGAAAGGGCTACCACAATAGATCAATAATGGCGGCATATAAAAGTCCCGACTAAAGTTTAATAATAACTTGTAGCCACAACTCGCGACCAGTGGAACGACGAGCGAGCCAAAGGAGTGAGCGGAACACCGCGCTCGAACCTCCCACTCCTCAAGGTGCTCACCGCTTCGCTTGTTGCGTGAAGTAGTTAAGTGACGGTGCTGCTCCAAGCGATCGGTGCTGCTCCAAGCGGAACAGCATGCCTGGCTGAAAGCAGTGCAAAGGGACCGTAGGGCCTGGAACCAACCAAGGGGGAAAAAAAATGAAGTAGTGGCTGGACCGACTACAACATGGGCCTTTTCACACACGCAATTTACGAGCAAATTTTGCAGGGGTCGATACCGGTATTCATGAAAACGCTCTAATTTCGCGTTTTTTTTTCGAATGTTATTATATAGAATTTCGTTATAGATATAGATCCTTGAAATTAGCCCACTATAATATAAACATGTGTGATAATGAGCGAAAAACCCGAATATAATAACGTTATTTTGTGTTATTTTGTATGGAGCAAAATAACGGTATCGATCCCTGGAATTTTGTATGAAGGCGCAAATCGCAAGTGTGATAAAGCCCCAAGGAAAGTTCCTTTAACAAAACATGAACAAAACGCACGCATTGATAACACAAACACTCGTAAACTTAACAGTTGGAATCCTGAAACGATCCATCAACAGAACCCATTCAAAGGGTTTGTATTAATTAATGTTTAACGATAAGTTGCGGAAACATCTAGGATTGCGTCATAAAATCGTAAAGGCGTACTAAGGACTATATAGGTCGTAAAGTCATACCTAAAAATTACATATCATGGCTCATAAAACTACTACGTTTACCCGACTACGTCTAAAGGGTAATCGAGTGTATGTATAAAGATATCTATACTATTATACAAATCTAGGTTTGTATTGAAAATGCGTGATGCAGGATCGTCATTTGTTTTGTATGGGCGCGCGGCGCCGTGCCAGCCTGGCGCCATCTGTTTTCCTAATTTCCTTTGTCCTCGCATCAAGCCGAGGCTGTACAAATTTTAATCAATTTTGGTACATGGATAGCCGGACTTTCAAACATGGTAATAAGACACTTACGGTATAAAAAAAATTACGCGTGCGAAGTTACGGGCTCTTTCTATTTGATAATACAAACACTCGTAAACTTAACAGTCGGAATCCTGAAACGATCCATCAACAGAACCCATTCAAAGGGTTGTTTGTATTAATTAATGTTTTACGATAAGTCTCTGCAACATCTAGAATTGCGTCATAAAATCATAAAGGCGTACTAAGGACTATATAGGCCGTAAAGTCATACCTAAAAATGACATATTATTACTCATAAAACTACTACATTTCGCCGACTACGTCTAAGGGGCAATCGAATGTATGTATGATTAGATATTTTTAACACTTTCCCGGACAGTACGTTGATAGACATACATTAGGACCCTCGTGATGTGACACCACGTCTGTAAACGGCAACTTTTATATTCGTAAAACTGCCACTCCATTTTATAGCCGATTATTTCTCGTAGTTTTTATATGAAGGCAAATAGGTAAATGCGCTTGTGCCTTTTCTGCCTAGAACTTTTTTGTATTAGTGTTTTCTGCGCCGTAACACCCTTTTTCAGAATACTTATGTGTCCGTGTACGTGTTAATGGTAAAACTCAACTAGTGGCTCTGTGTCTGCTTAATAATCACATGTTCACAAAAAAATAACCAACTTGAATGAGCGAAATGGAACATAAAATAAGACTTATATGATTTCTCATGGATGTCTTTGTCAGAACTGGACCAAATGGGAATTGGACCAAACGGGAAGCACTAGCTTTCAAACAAAAAAGAATCATCAAATTCGGTTTACCCAATCGAAAGTTCAGAGGTAAGAAGAGTAACAAACATAATAAAAATACAGTCGAATTGTGAACCTCCTCATCTTTTGAAGTCGGTTAAAAATGGTGGAAAACGTTTTCAAACCCCATACTTCCGCCATTTAAAAAATTACGAAAACTGAAAACTGAATCGGTAAAACACAAAGTTTGGCGCACTTTAAACACATTGTAAAGTATGTGCTAATAATAAAAAAAAGTTATTTATTAGGTAGGTATTTACTTTAAGTAATACTTAAGTAAGTTTTTGTGTTATGAAATAATATATATATATAAACATATTATGAAGTATCTTAACCTTTTGACCGCCACAGTCGGCTGTGGCCGTCAACAAAAAATTGTGCCCCTGACGCCACGTCGGCCACAGCCGTCCAAATTTCAATGATCAAAAACTTTGTAATTCTAACCGCTACAAGTATTTTTCAATCCCTGTTAATTTTGGGGCACATCTTTTTTTTTTTACTCTGGCGTCAGTGGCACGGTAAATTGCTAGACCGCTTGGCGGTCAATAGGTTAATTGACAACATTTCATATTTCTAACAGGTGGAAATTAATATACAGATCGAGAGATCTTTGCGTTGTGTACACCTTATAAAAATATTCTGATTTATATTTCTGTATGGAAGGCAATTCAAGAAAATACATAAAATTACCGAAAACTACGACAACTATGCCTGAATACAGTTGTAGTCTTCGACCTATCCGCGAACAAAATAAGCTGTCGATAAAGTCAAGCTCAATGTCATTCGTTTCTTTTTTTAATTAGACACCAGACTAAAGTAACCTTTCCATTGTGTCATAGTTTTGGAGTTAAAATACTTTAGAATAAGTAAATTTTAATAAATTAATATTTAAATAATTAGTTATCTTAGAAAAAATATAAAAACGGTGATTACGTCCTCTTTCTAAGCGGAATTAAGAAAAGTAATAAAATTGTAGTCTTAAAATAATGAATGTATGTCAATGTCATTAAAAATGCGATCTGTCGGCGAGAATGGCCGGACAACTGGACGTCCGAACTTTCAAACATCCGGTCAAACTAAATAATTTCAAGCCAAGCTGAAACGCTGACGCCTCGCTCGCTTCACTCGCCCATTTCAACACGGATACAAGAATTATACTCAAGTATATTAAGCCCCAGTCCGCTTTAATATAAAACGGGAAATTCCGCAGTATTTAATTTTCCAGCTCAGCTTCTTATTTACCCTCTTTTCCGGGATTCTATTAATAAATACCCATTTATTATCACGGTGAAACTCCAAGGATTACCTGAAAAGAAATACGGTTTGAATATTAAGGCCATTTAAAACAAGCTTAGTGTTAGTAATAAAAACGGTTCACTCTTCGTCTCGTACAGGTGACAGGAAACGATTGGATAAAGTCAGGCAAGGACAGAGAGTTATGGAAGAGGTTGGAGGAGGCCTTTACCCAAATAGGGGTCCATATTTCAATAGAATAAGACTAACATATAAGGACATAGCCAACCTATTTAGCCAACACTTCCAGGTTAAGTCACCATTAGACAGGCCAATATCGGTGTTCATGCAGTGCTCAGACATCTGGTCCATTGACCTATTTTAGTGCTCGTCAGATTGAACTTAGTATCAAAAAAATGACTCGAGGTAAGTCACCTGGACACGATGATCTGAGCATTGAGCATCTGCAAAATGCAGGTCCTCATCTACCTAGAGTGTTGGCGCTGCTCTTTAATCTCAGCATTAGCCACTCCTATCTTCCAGCGGATCTTATGCGAACTGTTGTAATACCGATCATAAAAAACAAAACTGGAGATTTGTCGGATATTAACAACTACAGGCCAATCTCCCTCGCGACTGTCATATCCAAAGTCTTAGACGGCCTGCTTGACAAGCAGCTGAGTGCGCATGTAAACCTGAATGAGGCACAGTTTGGCTTTCAATCAGGACTGTCTACTGAGTCAGCCATTTTCTGCCTTAAAGTACAGTCAAATACTATACTAGTAGGAAAACACCCGTGTACGCTTGCTTTTTAGATTTGTCGAGGGTGTTTGATCTGGTCTCATACAACATTTTATGGGATAAGCTGGATACATAAACTACCCTTCCACCCGAATTGCTAGGGGTGTTCAAATTTTGGTACGAGAACCAGATTAACAGCGTTCGATGGGCGGGCGTGCAATCGGGTGACTACAGGTTGCAGTGTGGTGTTCGACAGGGGGGGCTCTCCTCACCCCGGCTATTTAATATATATGTCAACAAACTGATTAATGAGCTCAGCAATACCATGGTCGGATGCTCTATAGACGGAAACTGTGTTAATAATATAAGTTATGCTGACGACATGGTGTTGCTGAGTCCATCAATCAGCGCGTTAAGGAAGCTCCTACATATTTGTGAGAACTATGCTGAGTCACATGGTTTAAAATATAACACCAGAAAAAGTGAAATATTACTCTTTAAAGCGGGTAATAAAACATATCCGATACCGCAGTTCCAACTTTCTGGTGTTGTTTTGAACCATGTGAAGTCCTTTAAATATCTTGGACACTGGGTGACGGAGGACCTTACTGACGATGTGGACATGGAGAGAGAGCGTAGGGCATTAGCTGTCAGGTGTAACATGCTGGCTCGCCGATTTGCCAAATGCACTAGGGAGGTTAAAATAAACCTTTTTAAAGCATTCTGCCAGTCATTTTACACCTGTAGCCTATGGACAAATTATACACAGCGGTCCTACAATGCCCTACGCGTACAATATAATAATGCGTTCAGGATCCTGCTGAGGCTGCCGCGGCACTGCAGTGCCTCGGGCATGTTCGCGGAAGCACAGACCGACGGTTTCCATGCCATCATCAGTAAGAGGGTGGCGTCTCTCATGCGCAGGCTGTCAGGCGGCCCCAGCACGATCTTGAATGCACTATCCTCCAAATTTGACTGTCCTTTTATGCAAAAATGGAATAGCATCCATGTTATTATGGCAGACTGACTATAATTTAATTTGATTTATTTATATGATTAATTATTTTTATTGACTTTTGACATTTTGATATTGATTTAATTTTACTTCTAGATTTTAATTTAATGTTATATTATAATTATTGTGAATTGCTGTTACTAATATAGTTTTTTAAGTTGATTGTAACTAACCATATATGGGTTTATACCTGAAATAAATTTTTCAATTTCAATTTCAATTTCAATATACATAGTCAAGGTAGTTTTTAGTAGGTAACTTCTGAGTTACAACTTTACTAACCACAACTAAAATGTATATTTTAAATGTAAACTCGAAATATGGAATAAATGGCTTTATTATTATTATTATTATCTTGGATACTACAAGCCCTATTTCCACCAAACTTACCTGAGAACCATCTCGACGGACAAGTCTTTCGGACCTTCAAACCCCAAATTACATTACGTCAACAGTAAATTCGATGAAAATTTAATTAAAAAAACAATTGACAACATTTCATAAAAACAGTGAATATGTTCTCTTTCGAAGCG